>CM076580.1:1290843909-1291443909 GCA_034641835.2 Pinus albicaulis
GGAGAAACCTTTAAAAGAAATAAATGAAATTCTTTGGGATAATATCATTAAATCAATAAAGGATGTTTGGTCCTCAATTCAGATAATGGATGAACAGAATAACTTAGTTAAATTGGCTCTGGATGAGATTGAGAGATCAAGCCAAGAGTTGGGAAATATTCCAGAAGAGGCCAATAGACTTATACATTTTTTGAATACTCAGACTAAGAATCAACTTGCAGAAATTGGTATTCAGGACAGGACCGGAACAATTCTGGAAATAAAGAAAGTTTTTACTAAAAGAACTCTGGTACAGAATTTAGAACGAAGGTGCTCATATATGCAAGAAGAAATCATTGCCTTCAGAAAAAGATTGAATATTTTGTTAAATAGAGGATTGCCCAGTCCTATAGTTGCAGAAGATAAGATAATGGACCTTGATAGTTATGTTGAAAAATTGGACAAATATGCTGATAATCAAGCTAGTTCTTCAACCAGTTCATCAACAGCAGCATTGCCTACAGGGAAAAACCTTCATGACAGATTGGAGAATTTATTTTATCTTGAGCATGAAGTAAATCATTTGTTCCCAAATCAGCCTGATTTCTTCAGATGTACTGAGGCCGATGAAACACTAAGAAAGTTGCAAAGGACCAGAGTGCCAGAAGTTCAATGGTGGGAAGAAATGATGGAACTTTTGTAAAAAATTATCCTTACATAAATTTTTGCCTATTTACCACAATATATCATGATAAAAAGGATAAAAGGATGAACAAAGGTCAAAGAGTATCAGAGCAGTTAAAGAGTATCAGTGAAATGAAATAATCAACATAGAATTACTAAAGAGGACAACAACAAGCCAAGATATAGGGCCTGCCTCCAGCACATTCTTAAAAGAAGGAAACATCACAACATCAGTTATCATTTTTCTTATCTACGAGACAATCTGTCTCTATATTGTTGTAATGACTTCATGGACTATTTTACTTCATATAATATATTAAAAACAACGTTTTTTCTCTTGTGAAAAAAAAAATGATTAATGTTTATCACTCTACCTTCAAAACTAGCGATGTTGGTCTATGTTGTTGGTTTATTGATATGGTCTGATGGTCTTCCTCACATGATTAGCGTTTTTCTCTGTTCATGGATTTTGGGTACTTTAATTTGTATTTGGAACAATGGACGTCGGTATTCTATCTATTGCTTTACTATTATACATACTGCTATTTCACTTTCTTATAGATGCCTCGGGCATATTTGGATGCTTTCTCGGATTGTCGATAATCTCCATGTGGACCGTTACTGGGTTTAATATCAAGTCCCTGTATGTGACATGGGGTATTTTTCTATCACTGTCTGGGGTGGGACTTCCACATTTCCGGATGGATATTTGGGTTCCAATCTTCAGATGTGAAAATGTAATGACTTCATGGACTGTTTTACTTCATATAATATATTCAAAACAACGTTTTTTCTCGTGAAAAAAAAAATGATTAATGTTTATCACTCTGCCTTCAAAACTAGCGATGCTGGTCTATGTTGCTGGTTTATTGATATGGTCTCATGGTCTTTTTATATTTGGGACATATCACACTCCTTACATGATTAGCGTTTTTCTCTGTTCAAGGATTTTGGGTACTTTAATTTGTATTTGGAACAATGGACGTCGGTACTCTATCTGTTGTTTTACTATTCTACATACTGCTATTTCACTTTCTTATAGATGCCTTGGGCATATTTGGATGCTTTCTCAAATTGTCGATAATCTCCATGTGGACCGTTACTGGGTTTTATATCATTTCCCTGTATGTGACATGGGGTATTTTTCTATCATTGTCTGGGGTGGGAATTCCACTTTTCTGGATGGATATTTGGGTTAAAATCTTCAGATGTGAAAATGTAATGACTTCATGTACTGTTTTACTTCATATAATATATTCAAAACCAAAGTATATTAAAATCTTATATGTAGCAATAAGTGTGACGATTCAGAAACATTAGAGCGCACGTTCAAAGCGTTGGACCACATTTTAAAATTAAATGGTGTGACGATTTACAAACGCGGAAGAGCGACGTTCAAAACGCGGACCACATTTTTAAATGGTGTAACGATTTACGAACGTCGGAAAACGACCGTCAAAGCGTCGGACACATTCATTAAATAATTGTGACAGTTTACAGACGTCGGAAGAGCGACGTTCAAAACGTCGGACCACATTTGGTCGGAAGTACGACAGTTTATTGAGGTCGGAAGTGCGACGGATTAGGAGACGTCGGAAGAGTGACGCTTGTTTGGAAGCGTCGGAAAAGTGTCGATACTGCGACACTTTTTAGTTGTGTCGGAACTGCGACGGTATGGTAAACCACGGTTTGCCCGCCCTCTAACTGTCACTCCTGCGATGACAATGTGTCGGAATAGCGACGATTTGGCCGTTGGAATTTCCGCCAAATTCTCTAGTGAGAAATTCCTTGTAAATTCAAACTAATTATTGTAATTTACTAAAACAATAGACTTGAATATACTCTACTCATCAGTGGAAACAATTTAAATGATCTCGAAATCATGAAGCATACAAGAGAAATAATTCAATCAACACATTACTTAATGATTTCCTGGGGAGAGCCACAGCTAAAAACCCCGTTATATGTATATTACATTAGTGATAAAATATGATAATATTACAATGCTTTGCTCAACCTCAAGCAACCTCTGCACTATCTCTACCTGTCTCACTACTTCCTAGACAAGCATTGGCCAATACTTAACCAATTTTCTGCTTTCCCAAGTCCCTATTTCCTTGTGCTGTTTCCTTGGGAATTAACCCTTATTAATTAGGGAAATTCCTCATCCAAAAATACTGTAGAAATCCACATAGATTCAACTGACCTTGTAATATGCTAAAAAAAAATACTTGAATCTATTCTACAAATTGTGGAAACCAATTACGATCACACAATCACATGAACAAGAAAGAGAGATAATTTCAATTGCACAACTCAAATATGTATCCAGGGAAAGCGTTAAATAAAAACCCTATTATCTGTATATTGCATTAAGTCAAGAATATGAAACAATACAACGATTCTCTCAGGCTTGAGAGCTCTTTGCACTATATCTGACTGTATCACTTTGATCCTAGCAAGTATGGTCCAATAATTAGCCCATTTCCCGCCTCTGGGTTTCTCAGCCTTTCTTACACATTCTTGAAGGAATTGAGCCCCTATTAATTTGGAAATTCATAAGAATTGATTGCACAATTCATCCAAGGCATCCCGCTGACCGCATGCATGATCTATGCAAATTTTTAATTATACAACTGATAGTATACTTCCCTTTAACTACAATATCAACCGGGTCTTACTCAGAATTGACATACAACAACTATTTATAGCGAATTATTAGTTATCTGATTGATTAATGCATGTGAATTAAATCATATTTAATTCACTAGACCTCTCACTAGCTCATCCATAAGTTAGAACTATTTAAACTAGTATTAACTCAAATAATTAAGTTAAACAATTAACACTCAAAATAAAATGCAACTGGAACCCGTAAAAATTAGAGTGAACTGTACATGCCTCCAGTTTGACCCCCAACTCAAATTAACTGAGCTAACTAAGTCTTCCCTACTTAGTTAACTCGTACAAGATATCATGTGATGTGGAATTACAATTTCCTTCTAATTTAATCAAGGGAAAATTAAATTAGAAGCCTCTTCTTGTTTCCAATTTCAACACTCCCTCCCAACAAGAAAGGGATTGTTTGATACCCCAATCCCACCTCTTTGTAACTCTAATCTTCCTCTTGACAGTGCCTTAGTCAAGATGTCTACATCTTGCTACTCCATGGGAATGTACGCTAATGGCATAATCCACCTCTGCACACAATCTCTGAGATGGTGATACTGGATATAAAAATGCTTGGAGATTTCATGAAAAAATATGATTAACTGAGAGTTTGATGCAACTTTAGTTATCAAAATAAATCACCGTCGGATCCATCTGTCAACCAAACAAACCAACAAGTATCTTCCTCATCCAGATGGCCTTACGTCCTGCTTGAATAGCCACCATGTATTCTGTCTCTGTTGAACTGAGTGAAACTAATATTTGTTTCTTATTGTACCAGGAAACTTCTGCCGATCCAATGGCGAAGATGACCCCTGATGTGCTCTTCATATTAGATGGACTCCTTGCCCAATTTGCATCTGTGAAGCCTTGAATATTCACTCCCTCTATCCGCCTGTACCATAGCCCAAACTTTGTAGTGCCTCTAAGGTATCTCAACACATCCTTGCCTACCTTCCAAAAAAGATTGGTAGGCTTAACCATAGCTTGACTAAGCTGGTTAATCGCATAGAATATGTTTGGTCATGTGTTCATCAAATACATGAGTTAACCCACAAGCTTCCTGTAGATGGTAGCATTTACTAATTTGCTTGAACTAGCATCCTCCTTCCTCCAATTTCGTGCTAGAGGAGTCTCCATGGGTTTTCTTCCCTCCATGTGGAACTTCTTCAAAATCTTGTTGGCATACTTTCCCTGAGATATAAATAGCTCCCCATCTCTTTGCCAAATTTCCAATCCTAGGAAATAATGCAAGAGCCCCATATCCTTCATCTCAAATTCTCTTGCAAGATCCTTTTTGCAAGACTTGATGAGTTTCTCATCACATGTAAGTATCAAATCATCGACATAAATTACAATGATCAAAAGTTTACCTTCTACCACAATATGATAAATGTTCACATACACTTAACTCTCGGTGAAGCCCAACCCGGTGAAGTAGTTTTTGATCATGGTGTACCAAGCATGAGGTTCTTTTTTCAGTCAATACAATGATCTCTTGATTCTGCACACATGCGAATCTTTGTTGAAGGTATTAAAACATTCCAAAAACTCAATGTACACCTCTTTCTCAATCAATTCGTTGAGGAAGGATGTATTTAAATCCACCTAATGTATCTGCCATCCCATCTATGCTGAAAGTGCAAGGATGGATTTGATTGATGAGTACCTTGCGATTGGTGCAAAGGTATCATTGTAATCAATCCCCTCAACTTAGAGAACCCTTTGGGCACAAATATGGACTTGTGTTTCTCCACACTCCCATATGCTGCCGGTTTCACCATGTAGATCCACCTGGATCCTACAACTAACTTCCCCTTTGGTCTTGGGAAAACTTCCCATGCACTGTTTCTGATAATGGAGTCATACTCCTCAACCATGGCATCAACCCAAACTGGTTGCTACACTGATTCCTCGAAAGAGGATGACTCTATCTCTACAATATCGCTCATAAGAGCCATGTATCTAGTATGTCGATTCGGGGACCTTCTCTGCCTACGCTATGATGTGGGTGCTCCCACATTTTGTCTAGCATCAAGCACCAACTTGTCAGCCTCTATTGTGTGCTTCCTTCTGTCTCACGATGTCTTTGCATGAGTGGGTTCTTCCACTCTTTGTTCCTCTGCATGTGGCTTCTCCACATCTTGAGGTTCTTCTTTTGGAGCTAAACGATCCTCAATTGCATGAAACTGAACCTCCCTCTCAAGGGAAATTCACATGGCCTTCTCTTCATCAAATTTCACATCTCTTCTAACCACCATCATCCTATGTGCTAGAAAGTACGCCTGATAGTTGTGAGGTGCATCAGTGTACCCCACAAATATTACCAACTTAGTTTTTGACTCTATCTTATTCTTGACATATTTGGTCACATGGAAATAAAATAATGAACCAAAAATTTTAAAATGTGCCACATCTAGTTTCTTACTTGAAAAATCTTCCTCCAGTGTACTCATCCCAAGTATCCGATGAGGACTTATGTTCTGCATAAATACTACTATGTTGCATGCTTCAGCCCATAGATTCAACGATAGGCCCTGATCATGCAACATCGCTCGTGTTTCACTCACAATAGTTTTGTTCTTCATTTTTGCAACCCCATTCTGCGGTGGGTGATGAGGTACTATCAATTCTTGTCAAATTCCTTTTGAAGCACAAAAGTTCTTGAATTAATTCAAGACATATTCTCCACCGTTGTTGCTTTTCAGAGTCTTCAACTTCTTCCCTGTATATTTCTCGACAAGTTATTTGAACTAAAAAAACTTTGAGAACACATAATATTTCTTCTGCATGAAGAATATCCAAAACTTGCAATGAAAAATCATCTGCAAAAATCACATAATACATGTGTTTTGTTGTGGAGGCTGTCGAGAATGGTGCACACACATATGAGTGAACTCTCTTAAGGATCACCTTTTCTTGGGTTTCCTTGTCCTGAAAGGTGGCTTTGGTGTAATTCCCCAAATTACACCCTTTTCATGTATCTCGCTGCTCAAGTGCACCCTTGGGAAGTCCTGTAGAAATATGCTACATGATATTCAAGGTGCCATGGTGTAGATGGCCCAATATTATGTGCCATAACTCACCGATGTCTCTGCTTTCCACCTTCTATGCTTTTGTACTCAAGGCAACACAATCTTCTACATCCAATTTTTAGAGGTTCTTTACTCGAACCCCAATCTTCTTCACTTATCTCATGGATTTGTGACGAAGGGATGCTTTTCCTTTGCTAAATATTACACTATAGCCATGGTATTCCAACATATAATCTAAAATTAAATTCTTCTTTAAACGGGGAAAATACATGACATATTTTAATGTGAGAGGAGTATCCGACTCCCTCTGAAAGGTAACTGTACCTATATCGGTTGCGTTATACATCCCATCATCTCCCATACCTACCGATTCAATTATCAAGTGCTTCACCTACCACTCCTCCTAAGGGCTTCTTGCCAGTATTCTTGTGTGGACACTTTGTAGCATACTGTCGAAGCTCATGACAGTGAAAACATTTTATATTTGAAAAGTCTCTCTTCTTTCCCACCTAATCAATATATGATTTGGAATGGGATGCCTTCCCTTTCCCTTTCTTCGCCTTTCCATCCAAGGCACAATTCTCCTCATCATCAGCCTTTGATGAGGATCCATCTATGGTGTTTCACTGAATCTCTTCTTGTACCAAGTCAGACCACAATAGATCCCACTCTGGTAGATTCTCCCTCCCATTCATCGAATCTTGGTAGATATGCCAGTGCTTGGGAAGGCCTAGAAGTGCTAGGCACACCAAATAATCCTCGAAAACTGTCACACCAACACTTCCAAGCTCATATTGACATTGAGTGATCTTCATCAACTATTTTGGTATCATGTCACCCTTATCCATCTTGATATTTCTAAGCTTTTCCTTTAGTGCCAACTTCTTATGGTTGCTGCTTTTTTGAAAAAAATATGTTAAGGTCTTCCACATAGCATATGGAGTTTCCTTTTCATGGAGGTTCGAGACAATATCATCTCTAACTCCTTCTAACATAATCCTTCTTTCCTTTCCTACATTCTTTGTCCATGCATCAATATTTTGATAATCTGCTGCTGTAGGCCTGGGAATATCATTGTTAATGAATTCCTTCGACCCATTGTCCTCCAAAACTATCTCCATCTTATCCTTTAAAGCTATGTAATTTGAACTACCCTCAAGGGAATATTTAAGTCTCAATCCATACAAAGAGATCCTGATCCACTGTTGGTCCTGAAGAATAAATCTATAAATTTGATTCACATGTTCAAAAAAAACTCGTATTATTCTCTTCTATAGAAATTCCTGTGTTGATACCATGTATAAAATCTAAATAGATTCAACTGATCTTGTAATATACTAAAACAAATTACTTGAATCTATTCTACAAATTGCAGAAACCAATTATGATAGCACAATCACATGAACAAGAAAGAGAAATAATTTCAATTGCACAACTCAAAGATGTATATGGCGAAAGGCTCAACTGAAAACCCCACTATCTGTATATTGCATTATGTCAAAAATATGAAACAATACAATGCTTCTTTCATGCTTGAGAGCTCTTTGCACTATCTCTGATTGTCTCACTCTGATCCCAACAAATATGGTCCAATACTTAACCAATTTCCTACCTCTGGGTTTCTCAACCTTTCTTACGCATTCCTTAGGGATTCGAGCCCCTATTAATTAGGAAATTCCCAAGAATTTATTATGCAATTCATCCAATGCATCCTGCTGACCTCATGAATGACATGTAATATTTTCTAATTATACAACTGATAGTATACTTCCCTTTAACTCCAATCTCAACTGGGTCTTACTCTGAATTTTCATGCAACAACTATTTATAGTGAATTATCTATTATATCATTGACCAGTGCATGTGAATTAAATCATATTTATTTCATTGGACCTCTCACTATCTCATCCATCATTTAGAACTAGTTAAACTAATTTTAAGTCAAATAATTAAGTTAAACAATTACAACTCAAAATAAAATGCAACTAGACCCCCTAAAACTTAGAGTGAACTCTACATGCCTCAAGTTTGACCCCTAACTCGAATTGACTGAGATAAATGAATCTTCCCAACTCAGTTACCTCGTACAAGCTGCATGTAATGTGGAATTACAATTTCCTTCTAATTTAATTAAGGGAAAATTAAATTAGAAGTCTCTTCTTGTTGCCAATTTCAACAAATACACAATCCATCCTAGGTCTTCCCTTGAATGCATGCACCACCTGTACAATTTGGATGATTATATAATTGATAGTACACTGCCCTTGAAATCCAATCTCAATTGGGAAACTCATAGACCACACATTCATGCGTTATTTATGTCCGATTTATCATTTAACTGGTTGATCACAGAGTACACACCCCACTACTTGACCTCCCACTAGTTCCTCCAATAATTGGAACTAGTTTAACTAATTTTAACTTAGTTAAACTGAATTAATTAGTTACAACTCAAAATAAACTCAACTAGGGCTCATAAAAAGTAGGATCCACTCTACATGACTCAAGTTAGACCCTCAGCTCAAATTAACTGAACTAAATAAGTCAAACAAACTTAGTTACCTCGTACAATTTGTAATGAGATGTGGAATTACAATTTTCTTCTAATTTAATTCAAGGGAAAATTAGATTAGAATTTTTTTTGGTGCCATTTTCAACACTCCCTCTTAGCAAGAAAGGGATTATCAAATACCCTAATATGACCTCTATGGAACTCTAATTTTCCTCTCAATGAGGCCTTAGTCAAGATATCTACATCCTTTTCCTGTGTAGGAATGTACTCTAGCAACATGATCTGCCTCTGCACAAAATCTCTGAGATGGTGGTATCGAATGTTGATATGCTTGGGCCTATCATAAAAAACTGGATTCACCGAGAGTTTGATACAACTCTAGTTTTCACAGTAAATTACTATAGGATCCATTTGCTGACCAAATAACCTAACAAGGATCTTCCTCATCTAGATAGCCTCACAATTTTCTTGACTAGCAGCCATGTCTGCTTCCTGTTGTACCAAGAAATTGTTGGTGACCCAATACTGAAGATTCCTCCTCATGTGCTCTTCCTATCTGATGGAATTCCTGTCCAATCTACATCTGTGAGGCCATGCAACTTCATTGCCTCCGTCCATGTGTACCAATGACCAAAATCAGTGTTGCCTTTGAGGTATCTCAACGCATGTTTGGCTGCCTTCCAATAGATTTTGGTTTGCTTAACCATTTTTTGACTAACCTAGTTAACTGCATTGTTAGGCCTCTAATTTGTCATAATTTTGTTAATGAAACCATCCATTTTTGCATCATTCCATTCACCCATTGTCATCATTTTTAACCATATTTCTTCATAAATGCACCAAATTCCCGCATACATTTTTACATGGTTTATTATTATTATTTCCATTATTTTTAATTAATTAAGGAGAATTATGCATGGTTTTACTAATGATATTTGAAAATTCAAGTTTCTACAGTTTCCACAACTGTCTCCATGGTTGAGGTAGTATAACCACTCTAGAAGGAAATTCGACACATGTAAATTATTTCTAAAGGTTTCAATATGGATTTTTATTGGTCAAATTCCACCCAACTCGCATGTGTGGACCTCCAACAAAAGATCAAGGGAAAAACACAACATTTTTGACCAATCAACTTCAAACGCGTTTTTGGAGCAAATTAAATCGAATTTCGGAAAACTAAAACATGGGTTTTGTTCAGAACAAACCCAATTAAGTTTTTCTTGAGAAAATTTCTCAAATTCATTACCATTTGAGATATTTTTGAAGATATTTGGAGCCTTATTTTTCAGATTACGTGGATACAGGGTTTTTCAATTTTTTATTTAATGCACAGTAAACAAAAAATCCTGAATGAGCTGTTATTTAGCAAATTCATGGCATAGAGATAAGTTTGATCATATCTAGGCTAATATTTGATCCAAAAATCCATGAAATTTTATTTGATTTGATCTCATGTCCAAAACTCAAGCAAGAAAATTCCGAGTTTGTTAATTGTTTGAAAATTCTATAAATTTCGGTCTCTTTAAGGAGAGGAGAGATCATAGATGTCAAGGATAATATTAATTTGAAATTTTTGCTGCTTATTGAAGGAGAAGAACTCCATTTTTCATTGAATATATTTTTTAATATGGCACAACTCTGAATGAGATTGGTGATTTAGCTCTCTTCTCTTGGTCTGAGTTTTCAACACCTTGTAGTCCTCAGGAGGGCCCCTTAGAGATCTGTGAGAATAGTATAGATGCTTTCCATTTATTTCATATTCTCACGAATAGTTTGTTTTACATAGATTAATTGTTTATACTTATCATAGATTAAAAACTCATGCTTTCCATAGATTAAATGTTTATGCTTTCTTAGATTAAAATTCTCATGATTCCATAGATTAAAGTTTTTAAGTTTTAGAACAAAATATCCATGCTTTCATAGGGTAAAATCTCATGTTTTCTTAGATCAATAATCATTTTATTTTTTATTTTTTATTTTTTTAACATTAATTTCCTTTCCAAAAACTTAGTACTTTCATAGTTTATATTAGAGAATCTAATTTCCTTTTGAAGTTTCCAATTCATTTCAGTTATGCATAAATATTGAAAGCTAATCTCATAGCACATACGGTGTAGTGCTAGCTTTCAATTGCATCTCATTCTTAGTTGCATCCATTTAGTTGCAGAAGACTAATTTCATTTTAGTACATCCTAGAAGTAGATTCATTAAAAAAAAAAACTTCAATCTCCTACCACTCCCACTATATTACGTGGTGCAGTAAGAGCCAGATCGTCTTCCACATCATGAATTCATATATTTGTAGGTAGAAGAATAGGTGAAAAAAAGAGGTTGAAGAAATGGATGGAGATGATGACAATGAGGAAGATCCTTTTAGATTTCCCATTCAAGAAACAAATGTCAATGTTCATATGAAGAACATCCCTCCATCCATACTATCTAACTTCAAAGGTATGAGATAAGAAGACAAAGAAACCTTTATTTTTGAATTTGAAATAATTTGTAGATCTTATGGCTACTCATTACACAATATAAAATTAAATTTGTTTTCGACAACATTGAATGATAAAGCTCTTAAATGGTTCTTGAATTTAGGAACAAATTCTATAAGGACATGGGATTATATGAAACGAGTATTTTTGGAAAAATATAAAGATTATTGCATACACCATGAACTTAGAAATCAAGTCTTTAAGATGAAAAAAAGAGAGGATGAAAGCTTAGAAGATTTAGTGGAGAGATTTACTTATAATTTTAACAGATCTAAATTGCATAATTTGTGATCAGACACATTAAAAAATCTCCTACTAAATGCTATAAGGGATGAATGGATTGATCTTCCTAACCCGATGGGAAAAGGAGATGTCTCTCAATTGTCATTTAGTTAAATTTTAAATATCATTTATAATATTTACATTTACATACCTGCTTCAACTTCTATTTGAGGTTGATTTTCCCTTTCAATATTTGAGCGTTATTCTCTCCCTTTTTTGTGATATTCTCTCCCGTGTTCTCTATGAGCCTCAGGGTCTCTTGTTTGATCATATTTTCTCTTGCAATTTCTTTGATTTCCCATGATATTTTAGCATGAAACTCAAAAAATTTCCTTCAAAATCCTGCAAAAAAAACTCACTATCAAAATTTAGACAAAAACTCACTTCAAAAAATCACCACAGAAGATTTAATTTCAAAAAAACACACTTAAAATTTTTTGCACAAAAGACACACTTCAACCCAAAACCCTTACTTAAAAAATTCCACCAAAAAAATGTCCTTTAAAAATGAAGCTCAAAATATTTCCTTCAAAGTCCTGCAAAAAAATCTCACTTTAAAAATTTAAACAAAAACTCACTTAAAAAAATCATTATAAAAGATTTACTTCAACCCAAAACACTTACTCTAAAAAAATGTCACTTATTTGGTTTTGTAAATATAACGATACCGAAGTAGAATCTGTCTAGATTTTTGTAACACATTTTTTTCTGTCAAAAACACCAAGTTTTCAAAGAATACACCAATGCAGCTTAACATGAGTTTTTATGAATCCATTGATTGTTAAAAAAAACACACTCAAAGAATTGTTAAGTTGATATATCAAATTTGAATAAAAAATTTCAAAAAAATAAGTAATAGAAAGCTAATAAAATTTCTGACAAGTTTGATTTTTATCGTAAAATGAAATTCTAAACAGAAAACTTGTTTTGGCTTGCAGAATGTTGAAGAACTTCTAAAAATGATACTTTTTTCTCAAAAAAGGGAAAAAGGTGTAACCCAACTTCACATTTCACGCTTGGGCCTCTATCTAAAGCCAAATAGCTACAAATTTTTTGATTGAATATGGTTGTATAATAAAATAACAACACATATCTCACTCTGGGAAAATAAATTACTGTCTAGAAGTTATCAATTGACTCTATTTTGTTGTTGACATTCAAGCCCATCCCGCCCAAGTTTGTCATAAATATTGACGCAAATCTTCAGTCAACCTGGAATTGGTAGGGCCTGTCGCTTCCGAATGCTGGATAATTATATAGGACTACTAATTTCATATGCTCTTAGACTAAGGGACGACATAGAAGATGAGCTCTATTGTTCAAAGAACCCGAAGAATGGTGATTCATTGAAAATCTAGATTACTCATGCTTCCTCAAATCCCATTTTATTGGAGATATAAAATGGTGGAGTGTACTTTGGAAATGCCATGCCTCACTTAAAATAAAAATCACCATGTCGCTTGCCTTCATCAATAAATTTTTAACTTGGGATAGGCTTGAAAAGGGGATGGTTAGTCTTAACATATGCTCTTTGTGTAATATTTTAGAAGAGTGTATCTCTCACTTTTTGTTTTTTCCTTATATAGTTCATGTCCTTGGTTTTGTCTTCACCAAACTCAACTTGCAAGCTAAGTGATTAGAGTTAGATATGGAATAATGTATGAAGGTATTGCTGGGAGATAATTCAATCAATCATTTCTAGGCCTTCCCAAGTATTCCAGTATATGGGATATAATGGGCCTCTAACTATAGCATATTTACATATTCAAACATCACGCTTGAGCTTTCAACATGTACGATCATCAAGCTTTGCAAGGAATTTTCAGTGTGTCCAAAATAGAAGAAGCAAAGAAATCAGTGATTCCTTCACTTGAATATGTCATTCCATGGGGTTATTTTGATGGAGCGTCTCAAGGCCATACTCATATCTATGAGATAGGATTCGTATTACTCTTAACCCAATAACATGTCATGCACATTCGATATGCTCCAAGAAGAGAGTCAAATAACTGAATGGAATTTATGTGATAACTCTTCCCTATGTTTCTTCCCTAAAAATAATAAAAAAGTTCTAGGTCCTCGTTGAGGCCCCGAAAATTGGTGCAACAACATCAGGGAAACCACCTGGTCAGGGACTTAAAAGCCGCCCCTTTTCCGTTTGGAATGGTGGCTCCGACTAGATTTATGGGACCAGTTTCCCAATTTAATAAAATTGAGGTGAATGGATGGGCTTATCACTGTGTGTAACTTGATAGATGGAAATATTAGTAAGCTTGAAATATCATGCATGAAGGATCTTATGTGCAGTGGTATCTCCACCGAAATGTCCACCTGTAATTCCATCATGGAGTTACTGCAAAACACTCTGAGCTCCAATTTTCTCAAGCCATATTAGTAGTGGATATTCATAGTTCTTTCTAAACAAGACATTGTCTATGATTTGATATTGACTAGCTTTCAATCTTAAATCTCTTTTTCTTTTGTAATTGAGTTATGTAGGAGCATATCCATTTTTCAAATAAAATATTAAATCAATATAATATGAGTCAGATTCATTCAGGCTTACCTCATTAATATGTACATGTTACCTGACTCTTCATCATCTAATATGTTGGATGCTCCAGATATCAGTCTGCAGAGACCTTGTCCTTTGATGATTTTAGCTGGTCTTATGTCAATGTCATATTCCTATAGAGCAGTTACCCAATTTTCTCTCTTTTCTCCTATTTCCTTTTGAATAAGTAGTTGCCTTATAGCAGAAAATGGAACTATTACCTTAGTGTGTGTTTTAAGGAGAAAAGTTCTAAAGTGCTTCAAAGATTTATAGACAAAAAATGCTTGTTTTTCCACTTCTAAATAGTTTAGTTATTCACCTTGAAGATTTGAACTAAAGAATGAAATGGGTGATTCAATATTTTGATCATTAATTTGTGTTAACACAACATCGTAAGATGTTTAAGATGAAAATGTATATAAAATGAAATGATTAGAAAAATATGGGGTAGTAAGAGAAGGAGCATTGATGATAGCTTATTTGATTAGATCAAAATCTTCTCTTTCATTATGTCCCCATTTGAAGAGTGAATTTTTCTTAATAATTTCTTGCAATGGTAAAACAATTTGAGAAAAAATTGGAACAAATCTCTTGACAAAATTTAACTATCCTAAAAAGGACTGCATGAATTTTTTGTTATGGGGATGAGAAAGTTCAGAAATGCATTTTCTGATGCATAAGTGCCCCATTTTGTTCTAAATGTAGTCTTTAATCTATCTTGAGGATGAACTAAAACTTGATTGTAGCCTGAAAATCCATCAAGGAAAGACATTAATTCAGAACCAACAACTGATTGCAAAATTTGTTCCATTGGTGGTAATGGAAATTGTCTTTTAAGCAAGCTTTGTTTAAGTTCCTAAAATCAATACAAATACGAATATCACCATTATTTTTCCTAACATGAACAAAATTTGAGACCCACTTTGAATGCTTAATAGAAAAGATAATCTTGGCCTTAAGGCATTTGTTGAGTTCAATTTTGATTTGACTTTCAAGATCAAGGTGGATTTTCCTTAGCTTTTGTTGTATAGGATTTTCAATGGATGTCATTGGGATACTATGCTAGATGATGGAAGTATCATAAGTTTTATGATATTCATATTTTCATGGGAAGACATTCTTGAATTTCTTCAATAAATGAATGAAGGCTAATCTTTCATCAGAGGAAAGACCAACTCCTAAGTTAATGTTCTGGGGGTTAAGATCTATTCATGGATTTACTAGTTCAAATCTCAAAGTTGAACTTTGAAGTTTAGGATTAGTAACCTTTTTGAATCTATCTTTGAGATCATAAAGATCTTCAAGTTTGACCACAGACTTAGGTATGGAATTTTATTCAAGTTTCTGTTTCATTTTCCTTTTATGCTCATCTTCATCAATTAATTTATCATCATATGATCCTTCGGATAAAAGAAAAGTTATAACATCAACATCATCATTGAGTACTCTCCAATTAGTAATATTATCAGGAATAGATGGGCAAAAAATTAACTCTATAGAAAATCTATCTGGACTACAATCTTCCGAAGGAAAAAGCCTCAATCCTACATTAGCTAGAAGGTCCGCACTTTCATTTTGAATTATTGGAACATACGAGATATTGAATGCTAAAAAATGAGAGGTAAGAGATTGCACTAATGACTGGTAATGTTTACAATGACCAAAAATACAGTTTGTGGTATTTCTTACATGTTTGAAAATTATTTCAGAATTACCATATACCTTGAGATTCTTGAGACCAGTGTCTCATATTCCGTGATGTTATTTTTGCATTCAAATTCAGGTCTGCATGTCAGCATTGTCTTTTCACCTTCCGGATTGATTAATATGGTTAGCTCCTGCGCCTTCATCAGATTTTGATTCATCAAAGTATAATGTCCAAAAAAAAGTATTAATACAAGGTTTATCTACAATATTTATACATTTGGAAGATCTGACTGAGAAATATTTTCAATCTAAGAATTAATTGAGTTGGTGAGAAATGGAGATTTTTGAGCATTTAAATTCCCCAAAAAGGATTCAACAGAGTAATTTCCAAGAATGTTATTAGTCGAAGCCATGGGTTCATTCTCTTCTTTGAATTTAGTTACTGAGCGTTTCGAGTGCTTTTCACGGTCTACTCAGATTTGATTTGGCTTAGCATTATAAGGAAACCACATATGGAAAAATCAGTAGCAAAATAGCCATGATGCTTTTCTAACCAATCTATACTTAGGATTAGACCATCAAAATAAGGAATATCAGCAACCAAGACATCAATTACTTGATGAACTTTTTGATTGGATGCTAATCTGATAAGGACTGAATTCATTTATCTTAATACCTTAACCTTTGTTTTATCTAATTACACAATATGTACTGCAAACATTTGAGGATATATATTTTAGACAAACATAATATGGAATGATGTTTAAAGAGGCTCCAAAGTTGATTAAACAATTATGCACATTTTTGTTGAATACTTCAAAAGTTAACATGAAAGGAGGTGTGTGCGAATTAGATATGTCACCAATTAAAATATCATCACTTGCATAAATTTTCTCAGGTGAATCAATAAGAGGCTTACCAAATCCTTTAGATGCTTTCGAAGTGTTATAGGGAAAACCCAACACCCCCCATTACTTCAAATAATGGGGACCCTTTCCATTAATTTTTGGCTAAGCATCTTTTATGATTTTCATTTAAGTTAATTGTCCTACAATTTTATCACTTCATTGAATTTCATGGACAAAGCCAAGAATTTCGTTGAATAAATTCATCTATTGCATCAAACAGTACAAGAGAAGTTTGAGAAAAGCAAAGAAAAGTACAAAGTAAGGCATAATAATCATCGAGTTGATCACGATTTTCAAGTGGGAGATCAAGTTTGGTTGTATATTAGGAAGGAAAGACTTCAAGGTGAAGTCTGTATGAATCTCTAATTATTGATGATCTTGAAGAGAATATTCAAATTACATCTATTGAATATTTTTCTCCTGAATATTTAGATGAGTTGCAGGAAGACACAATTCTTGACAAGAGAATCAAGTCTTCACGAAGAGGCAATATGGAGTACCTTCAATTGAGGCTCACAGGTACCAATATAAGTAAAACAAGGTGAATTTAGATCGAGAAAGTGAGAGAGTTGTTCCCTTACTTACTTTATGAGTAAAAATAGACTTTTGGTGGTACAAAAGCTTCTAGTGGGGAGGAATTATCCACGGGATCAAAAACATGTTCAAAACTCAAAGTGCTCAAAATCACTTGAAACCAATTCCAAATCAAAGATCTCATTATTTTTATTCCAACGACACTTGAATTATCTCAATCCAACACCATATGTGACAATTATTGCATTTTGAAGTTTTTGGAAAATAACCAAAAATTCAACTTGCAGGGTTGACTGGGCTGCTAAATGGGCATGACAGGTGACATGGAATTGACATCAATAGGTGACTAGTGCAGGTACAATTTTGAGTACGATCCAATCCCATCCTAACATGTGGCATGTTCGTACATGGCGATTTGGCGAGTTGTGATTGGTGGTTGTGTTTTTGTGTGGGCCAATTAGGAGGCACCAAGTGGCCCAATGGGAGGGCGCCACATGGCCCTCAATTTTCATGAAAAAGTTTCTTTGGGGTCTAAATGACCCTACCGGAATCAAACCCATGACCTCATCATAACAAATCTATCTCTGAACCGTTCTACCACAACTGTGTCACTTGTTATATAAAGGGCAGCATTTATATATAAATTCATGTTTTTATGGCATTGGTGGGAGGGGCGGGGCACATGGCCCCAAGTCCAAGTCACACGTATCCTCATATAATTGTGGCGCGAAGGTGAAGGGCTTGGGCGATTAGCCTAGCCCCCAATTCTGACATATCACCGGCAACCATCGACGAAGTATGGAGGAGGGGGCAGGAATTTAAGCCCCAACCCCCAATTCTTTCATTAACCAAATACCCTGGGTGGAACCAATGAAAAACACTGTGAGGGTCCAACACGTGGCATCTATCCAATGGCCATATGGTCGTTATATGACCAGGTGTGATAGAGCCGGTGGGTGCATGGCCTCTGGTCGACGCCCATGCCCATGTGATGTGCCACATGATTGTGAAAAGGTGTCAGTTGGGCCCATGATGCCCAACTAACCGTTCAAAATATTGCACCAGTTGTGGAAATATTCATGCCAAAAACATGAAAAATTGTCACTCGACGGACTTGGAAACTTTGAGTTTCGTTGCCTGGTTAGAAAGTTTTTTCCAATTTGTAGTAAAAATAAAAGAGAATTGGAGAATGAGGCCTATGTTGGTCATTTTTCTTCCTTTTTGTAGCCAAGAAGAGCCTTCTTGGAGAAAATGGTTATATAATCTAAATAAACAACCACATTTTTATTTATGAGTCCCCTAAAAGCAATATCCATTGCTCTTGGAAAATTTGCTCCTATATTGATTAGATCAAAGGGCATTTTATTATATGCATAAGTGTCCCATTTTGTTCTAAATGTAGTCTTTAATCAATATTGAGGATGAACTAAAACTTGATTGTAGCCTGAAAATCCATCAAGGAAAGACATTAATTCAGAACCAACAACTGATTGCAAAATTAGTTCCATCGGTGGTAATGGGAAATTGTCTTTTAAGCAAGCTTTGTTTAATTTCCTAAAATCAATACAAATATGAATATCACCATTATTTTTCCTAACAGGAACTAAATTTGAGACCCACTTTGAATGCTTAATAGGAAAGATAATCTTGGCCTTAAGGAGTTTGTTGAGTTCAATTCTGATTTGACTTTCAAGATCAAGGTGGATTTTCCTTAGCTTTTGTTGTATAGGATTTTTAGTGGATGTCATTGGGATAGTATGCTGGATGATGGAAGTATCATAAGTTTTAAGATCTTCATATTTCCATGGGAATGCATTTTTGTATTTCTTCAATAAATGAATGAAGGCTAATATTTCATGAGAGGAAATACCAAGTCCTAAGTTAAAGTTCCGAGGGTTAAGATATGTTCCAAGATTTACTAGTTCAAACCTCAAAGTTGAACTTTGAAGTTTAGGATTAGTAACCTTCTGAATCTATATTTGATATCATAAAGATATTCAAGTTTGACCTCATACTTAGGTATGACATTTTCTTCAGGTTTCTATTTCAATTTCCTTTTATGCTCATATTCATCAATTAATTGATCATCACATGATCCTTCTGATGTAAGAAAAGTTATAACTTCAACATCATCATTGAATACTCTCCAATTAGTAATATTATCAGGAATAGACGGGCGAAAAATTAACTCTATAGAAAATCTATTTGGACTATAATCTTCCAAAGGAATAAGCCTGGATGCTACATTAGCTAGAAGGTCTGCACTTGCATTTTGAATTCTTGGAACAAATGATATATTGAATGCTAAAATTGAGAGGTAAGAGATTGTACTAATGACTCGTAATGTTTAAGATGACCAGAAATATAGTGTATGGTATTTCTTACCTATTTGACAATTATTTCAGAATCACCATATACCTTGAGATACTTGACACCAAGATCAATTGCTTTTTATAAGCCTTAGACGAGTGCCTTGTATTCCGCGGTGTTATTTGTGCATTCAAAATCAAGTCTGCATGTTATCATTGGCTTTTCACCTTCCAGATTGATTAATATATAACCAACTCCTGTGCCTTCATTATATTTTGATCCATCAAAGTATAATGTCCAGAAAAAAGTATAAATACAAGGTTTATCTATGATATTTATACATTTGGAAGAGTCTGACTGAGAACAATTTTCAATCTGAGAATTAACTGAGTTGGTGAGAAATGGATATTTTTGAGCATTGAAATTCCCCAAAAAGGATTCAACATAGTAATTTTCGAGAATGTTATTAGTAAAAGCCATGGGTTCATTCTCTTCTTCGAATTCAGTTACTAAGTGTTTCAAGTGCTTTTCAAGGTCTACTCGGATTTGATTTGGCTTAACATTACAGGGAAGCCACATATGAGAGAAATCAGTAGCAGAATAGACATGAATCTTTTCTGAACAATCTCTACTTAGGATTAGACCATAAAAATCAAGAATATGAGCAACTAAGATATCAATTACCTGATGAACTTTTGGATTGGATGCTAATCTAATAAGGACTTAATTCATTTCTCCTAATACCTTAACCTTTGTTCTATCTAATTACACAATATGTACTGCAAATGTTTGAGGATATATATTCAATTTTAGACAAACATAATACGACATGATGTTTGAAGAGGCTCCAGAGTCGATTAAACAATTATGCACATTTTTGTTGAATACTTCAAAAGTTAACAGGAAAGGAGGTGTGTGCGAATTAGATCTGTCACCAATTAAAATAGCATCACTTGCATCAATTTTCTCATGTGAATCACTAGGAGGCTTACCAAATCCTTTAGATTCTTTGGAAGTGTTGTAGGGAAAACCCAACACCCCCCATTAATTCAAATAATGGGGACCCTTTCAATTAATTTTTGGCTAAGCATCTTTTATGATTTTCATTTAAGTTAATTGTCCTACAATTTTCTCATTTTCTCATTTTTTTTTCCAGATTTCTATTATGATAGTTTCATTAAATTTGATTTTTAGCGAGCTTTCCATTGATACTTGTTTCGCCTCATTTGGAAAACCAGTTTGTAAATGACACTCTTTTGAAGTTTGATCATTTGTCGTCTCGGTTTAAAAAATGTATAAAATGTACCAATATTCTAATTTTTGTAAATAAATTAGTACAATAATGCATTTAGTGTAAATATTAAGCTTTTAGTTCATATTTTCATTTTTTCACTAACGATCCTACAAAATGACCTAGCTAAATTGTACGTTAATTGAAAAACGTTTTAGGATATTGATAATTTACTTCAATTTGTTATTTTAAAACAAATTGCTAAGGTTAGAATCTCAAAATTGCAAAGTGATTGTAGTTCAATTTGTAGAAACTATAATTTCACGTGGACCCCACTTCTCACCACATCCTCTCTTCTAAAATCCCGAAATTAAAAAAAACGATTTAAAAAGTCCGAAATAAATGTGCAATGCGGTATTACAATATCACATATCACAATTTTATTAAGCATCTAATTTTGCAATGAGAGAATTTGGTTTTATGCAATTATGCAATGGGGTTTTTAGTTTTAATATAAAGTTTTGTAACCTCCCACTCCATCCTCTCTATTCCGTGACCTCACCTTCCACTCACTACTTATTCCTCCACCTCACTTCACTTCACCCTACCTCATGCTTACTTCACATTCCACTCACTCCTTAACTCCCTCCATGGCATATACCTTTGGATTTGGAATTGATTTCAATGGTTTGTATTTAAAGGATTGATTCCAATGGTTTGTAAATTAAATTTTTTATTTAATATTATAATAATTATATTATATTTATAATGTTTATTATAATTTTAATTATTTCAAATTATAATATTAATATATTTTAATTAATCGTTTTTATATTAATTAATTTTTGTTAACAATTAAGCTATAATTTAGTTTTTAATTACAATTAATTACAGATAATTAATTAAAAAAATTGTAATATGATGTAGGATTAGATTTTTTCTTTTAATAAAAAAAATTGATTTTTCGCCCAAACAAGAGAAATTCTAGAATTCTGGCAATTTTAACACATCCACTTTGGAATCTCATAAATGAAGTTTTACTTTGTCAAATGAGGCTCAAGATGACTCATTGGAAAGATAAAATTACGGAGAACATTTATGAAGTGGTTTCATTTCCATATTTGATCATTTATGGGGTCTAAAATCTAGCAGAAGATCAAGTTCTGAATTTTTAACAAAACTAATTTTTGAGTTTAATTTTCTTCATTTTCATTTTCCCACAACTTCTTCTGAGTGCAGATCCATTCGTCTATATTCTCCTTGACCAATTAAATTATCACATGCATCAACATAAAGCTTAAATTTCCTTTTCAAGTATTTATTTAATTAAATTTGATTGGATTTAGATTTGGCATTTTGATTTTATTCTTGCACTTTATTTTATTTTATTTTTAGGAAAACTGTTGAAGAGATGAGGAGAACAAGATCTCAATCAATGAGAATGCTCCAGAAATAGAAGAATGGAATTTGAGCCAACAAAAATTGATAGAGCAGATTTATTCTTCAAAAAACTTCCTTGTTGAGAATTCTTTTGCAAATATTATAAATAATAGATTGTAGAATGTATTATGGGCTCCTCTTCTCTGCAATTCAGGAATTATTGAAGGCACTATTGTATAAAGGATTTAGAGTTGTAGGGTAGAGGAGAGAAAACTCATATCTCAGGATTATTGAATATTTTTCTTTTTCATTTTGAATTATGTGTGGAGGACAGAGTTTATACTAGTGCAACTCTAGTTTTAAAAACATAAATTCAAGTATTGTAAAGGACTGTTGGAGACCAGAGCTAGAGAAGCAGATTCAATAAATCAGTATTTCTAATAATATTGTTTTAAATACTGGTTTCATTTTATGATAGCAGGAATGTGTCATTTTATTTATATTTGTACACTATTGTCGATATGAGTAATGTGTCTCAATTATATGTTATTATTTATCTCTGCTCTTATGGGCTGAATTCTGATTTCTGAGTAACTAAATATTTTAATATTGATTTAACAAATAGTGATATGTTGTGAACTATTTCCTCATATTATTGTTTAATTATTTGAATTATTGATTTAACAATCAATATTAGATTTGTGAACTACTTCCTAAATGTTGTTGGTTGATTATCTTAGTTAAGAGGTTTCTGAATAGGATGTGTTTCAATATTTATAATGTTAGTTAATTGAACTACATCATTAACTTGATATTCATTATAAGCCAGACATATTTAAATCTCAATCAATTAAAATATCTTGCTCTCGGTTGGGTTGGATATATATATTCCTAATTGAGATAGTATTAGGATAATTTTCCTTTTTTCTTGCATTTTAGAATAATTTTGAATTTTAGATTTAATTATAAATTACTAAAAGCCCTCTTTTCAAAGAGGAAAAACTTTAGTTGTGACTTGGCTGAGCCCAAATTAGCTTAAGGATCACTTTCTTGCCTGATGAGCAAAAGGGATGATCTGATGTCTCTTCTCCATTAGTAGATAAAAGTTATATTTTAAGCGATTGTAGATTGAGATAAGGTAACTAGACTTAGTTAAACCATCCAGAACCACCATTCCAAACGGAAAATGAACTACTTTAAGGTCCGGACCGGGTGGTCATCCCCCATGTTGTTGCAGCGAATTTCGAGGCTTCAACATTTTGGCGCTAGAAGGAGGGCCTGAAATTTTTTGTCTATTGGAGTCTTTGTATTCTAAAATTTTATTTTTAATACAATGGCTCCTCTTCAACTTCCAATTTGGAGTTGTCTTTCTGGACGTGCATCTTCCAATACTCCACCAAAAATAGTAAGACAATTGTCTCAGGTAAAGTTTAACGGTAAGAGGAATACTTTTGCATTTAATCATGCTTTACAATTCATTCATATTTTTTTAAATTCTGATTTTCAAGGAATTGATGAAGGTATTTTATGCATGATTTTTACTCTTACATTCTTGGCAAGAGCTAGAAGTTGGTGACAATCACTTCCAGTTGCCTCAATTCTTAGTTGGGATCAATTTATTATAATATTTCTTTGTAAATTTGATGAATATGAATACAAACAAGTATGTGACGAAATTGAAGGTCTACGAAGGTTTCAAAATGAGTCTTTAATTGATTTTATCATTATATTTCATTTAAATTGTTTAAAATTTAAAATTGAAGACAAACCTTCGAAAGAGGAATTATTAGATTAGTTTGAACATATTTTCTCTCTTCCTCCCATTCATAATCCATGTGAAATTGTTTCAAGCTTTGCCCAATCTCCTTCCAATTTTATTAACATAATTGAGAATTCTAATATGGAGATGCAAACAAATGATGATTAAGTGGCCTCTATTATGTATGATCAATTTCTTGATTTAGTGTACACTTCCTACAACATTGATAATGATTAAGGTGCACCTTCACATGCCAATGAATCTCAATCACAAAGCTTGGAAAATTTCTCTATTCAAATACAAGAAGATATTAACAACAATATTGAAGAAGATACCACTTTAAAAAATCAAAATTAGTATGCGTTAGAATCACAAAATCAAGGCATTAACTGGAAAGTACAAGCAGCGATTAAAATTTCCAATAATACACAATCATCTGTACAAATTTCTGAATTCTTTTACGATGAGAAAATGTTAAATTCAGAACAAAAAAGAAAAAATCTTCAAGAAAGCATGAGTAGCCAAGTAACTAATCTTAAATCTAAAATTTGCAATGAATAAAATGCACAAGAGTTCTCAAATAGAGACATTTTCAAATGCATTATTTCAGATTCCTATTTTTCCCTTTATTTTGATAATTTTTCTAACAACAATTTATCCTCTCTCCACTTTAAATATATTTTAGAAAACAGAGAGGCTGATCTAATTGAATTTTCGATTAATTTTTATCAAGATAGAGAATTAATTATTGATCACTCTTCTAGCATTAATGAAAATGATCTTAATATTCCTTCTTGTTTTGATATATTGAATGAGATCGAAGGAAATTCTAAATAATGTCGTGAGGTCATTTATGATAGTTACTTTTACATTGAGGATATTGATTTGTCTTCTTCACAACTGAATCCTCGTGATCAAAGTCGAATCACATGTGAAAATTAAGAACAATTTAATTTAGAAATTGTTTCAAATAGTTCTCATTTTCAAACAATTAATCATATTGATGATTTCAACATTCAAGAAACCATTCCAATCTATGATTTATATGATTATCAAGTTCACATTCCTATTTTTAGTCATAAGCCTCTCTCGAATTCACAAGTTGGTATCGAAAATCATTCTAATTGCAATATTCTGCCCAATTCTTGTGAAGAGGAAATTGCTTTAAGTTAGTCCCAATTGTGTTGTAACAATAATTGTAACACTAGTGTAATCTATGATTAAATTTTGTTATTATTCTTTCATTCATTTTGTTTAACTTTAGATTTATTTTATGTTTTTAGTTTTAGATTTTTAGATACTTTATGTTGGCATATTGAGTAGTTCAATTTTGAACACTCAATTGATGCATTACCTCAATGGAAAAACGAAGATTCAAATTATAATTGTGAACATCAAGAGCTATTAAACTTCCAATTCCAATTCATGTTTATTTCTTATCAATTAATTCTTTCTTCTTGAAAGCAGTGCCAACAAGAGAGTGTATTTTCACAATATGACCAACAATATAATTCAATTAATAATATTCTGTTGGATATATTGGATTTATATCCATTTTTCATTGATCCATTTGAAATACACTTGGAAAGTTTTCCTTCACAGAAGATCTTTAACAATTTAACACTTTAATATAATACTAACAAAATCTTGCAGGCCATTGTATCTAAAATTTCTTATTCGCAATCGGGCATGTCATCCCCTCTTTTAAACCTCTCCCAATCAATAATGGAAATACATCTAGATTTCTATGATCCAATTTAAGTTCAACCAGGAGAGACATTTCAAGAGAAGGTAATTGTAAATAAGCTAGTCTTTATAATTAGATTAGAAATTTGTGTGCATACTAGATTCAAATTTATTTTTATTCAATTAATCATATTTTTAATGTTTGATATGTACATACATGTAGGAATTAAAATGATTGCATGGTTACATTGGAAGTATGACTATACCCAGTCATGTTTCTTTCATTAAGTTAAAAATAGGAATATATTAATTTTCTTTTCTGTTTTCATTTATTTTATTATTTAGATTTTTAATAAGAAAGTAATAAATCTAAAGTTATCTTGGTATCTCTTTCATTTGCTGGTAAAGTGGCTTTAATAAGATCAGAAGCTTATTAACTCCTTGATTGTTTTGTTTTTGTAAAACTCTGTCACGATGAAAAGATTGCTTTAAAATCATATATGAAGAAATTCCAGAGAATAGCTAAACCTGGGAAATATTTAATTCTCGAGTACTTCTGAAGAGCTTATTTTCACCACATTTTCCCTCTAATGTAAATTTGGAAAAGATGCAATTAAAAAAAACATTACTTGCCAATATTTATTAAAATAAGTAGATGATAATGAACATGGGAGAAATTGAAGATTCACGAGGTAAAATTTACAGTCAATTTATTCTAGGTACGTAGTTTACAAGTTCATTTTCATCTATTGTTAGTTTTTCTTCTTCATAAGTTTTACCTTTTTCAATACTTATTTCTTATTTCTGTTTTGTTTCTTTTGTAGGTCTTTATCGATTTGATTATGGGGGCCTAAGATAAGGAAATAGCAAGATGTTTTCAAATCTGCAACATGTTCAGGGAAGTATTTATTATTTCATCTACAATTTAAAGGTTATCTAATTTTCCTTATATTATTTGAAAATCTTGATAAGTCTTAATAAATTGTCGGAGGAATCATATCAGATCATTATATTTCACAACTCTCTTCATAAGAAAGTTCTGGTAAAATTACTTTCCAATCAGATATTTTGACAACTAATTAAATTATTAAAGGGTTATTTATTTAAAAGAAAAGTTAAACTAGTTGCTTTCTTTTTGAATTGAATACTTTAAGAAATCATCGGCCTCACATATGGCACGTCATATATCACAATTCTCATATCAGAGATTCTGAAATGAGCATACTCCAAATATATTTGATCCTCTGTTTTTCCCATTCCCTCCAAATTCTGAGAAACCTTTTCGTCAGATATCGCATCATCCATATAAAAAAATTTGATTAGAAGAACTTCTTAACAATTCTCGATAGGAAACCTCTGATGCAAGACCTATGATTTTTCTTCTTGCTCATTCTCCGATAAAATGAATTCACCAAAATTGTGATGTTCACATAAACTCGGACCCGATACGACATTTAAATCCAATCTTAAAAATATCGTGTCCATTCATGAATCAAAATTTTAGTTGGGGCATATGTTTAAAAGTTTCGATGTTCTGGATCCGATATTAAATTAAAATTATATAGTAAAACTATCGAGTCTGTTTTTCATCGCGTATCAACATCTCAACAATGTTACATCTTGTGCTCAAATATTTTGATTGACGATCTCCTATAAAACCCAAAATTGGTCTCACCAATGAGCCACATCATTTATCGCATTTTTGTTATCGCACGAATAATATCAAAGTCTCCTATCTCATGCATAATTATTCTCCGATCTCTGATATGACTATGCTCATATTGCAACTTTGTCGTCGCAACAATTATATCGCATCTTAAAACTCAAATAAAGCTTTATATTAAGATCTTTCGATGTGATAGATGTTGATATTCGACTCTCCACTATTGTTTTTTAATTATTATAGACAACTTGATCGCATATCGACAAAGGAGGAAGTCGCGGCTTTTAAGTTATGCATGGAAAAGAAACCCACAATGCGAAACATTCGGCATAGCACTGACTTATACAAAAGATCATGTGAACACAGGTTTTCATATTCTGCCTCTCATTAGTCTATCTGGAATGAAATGCGTATGCTCATTATTGCTCTAAATTGCTATAAATCAAGGAAATTTCACATAAAAACACTTGCAGTAAATGATCTTATCCATGATTTGATTTATGCTCGTTCCAAATCTTACAATTTTCCAAAGAAGAGTTGAACCATTGCATCACACTTACCAAATTGTTTTCCCTTTATTTATATTCATTTCTTTCAAAGAGACTCAGAGCCTCTAATTGATGAATTTTGAATCATGATCCTATGCTTTTCATTTTTTGATATTTTCCTCAGAAATTCAAAGTTGTTCACTTATCAGACTCTTGGGTTTGTATTATATCAGAAGAATTTAAACGATTTATAAGAATTACTTCTCCAAGTTTCACATTTCCTTTCCTTTCCATTATCTTGTATAACACATTTAGCAGAGGAAGTGACCCTTATTTTTCTATATTCATTGGAATTTTCTAGTTTCAAAATTTTGTAAAATTGATTTTGGTTTCAAAAAATGATTTTGAGATATTTGACACTTGATTTATTCTCATATTTATTAAATCTAGAATTCCTCTCCTAGAAGCTTATTTTACAGGTAAATGTTAGTGCTCTTGCAATCATTTTACAAAAAATCAAATTATCTAATTATTGGAATGAAAGTCATTGCAACAATTTTATAGACTCTTACAAAATTTCACCTCTAATATGAGAATGTTTGATGTTTTAAAAATTAATGTTTTTACATGATACATTTATCGAACATTTTTTATCGGACATGATCAATATCGTAAAAGTGTGTAAAGTTACAAAAAAGATTTTGTTCTAGGATCTAGCTTCCCTTAATATTTTAAATACCAAGATTTATTGTAATAGAGGTGAAAATTTCATTGAACTTCTGAAAAATTCTGTGATTGGAAACATTATCAAGAAAGATTTTTATTTATCAAAGTTTTTTCCATCCATACTTTTGGAAAACTTGAGCTCTTATCTTTTGCTTTGATTTTCTCATAAACTTAGAATTTCAGAATATCGGGTTAAGAATCTTTGTGGGTGTTTGCTCATTAAATTTTAATATTTCATTATGTTTACATGAAGTCTCATTTGCTTATATTTTGAATATATATATATGCTACTTTCATGTTATCATGGTGATCCAAAACTTAAATGTATTTCAATCATAATTTTGGCCAAATCCAAGTATTCATTCATAGGGATGACTTTATGACTAAAGTGATATACAATCTTTATAGTGTATGTACATAGACTTCTTTTATTCTTATCGGCAATCTCTTTCACTAATAAGGAATTTGGAACAAGTAAATGTAATGTACCGATGATTAATTCATATTTTTTATTCTTTTTATTTTGAATTTTGATCCATAATTATCATATAAATATTCAAGTCCTCTTCATATATTGTTACATTATTTGGGATTTTGAATCAAATTCAATATTTTGGGGCTAATATAAATTCAGAATGGAAGAAGTAAAGAGGACATTCATCACTGCAATCCATAAAGAGCATATCTTCATCCTCATTTCTGGCAGATTCAATTTATTTCTGATTCCTTGAACATGAAACATTGCTTTCTTCTACTTTACTGCTAGCTTTAGTTTAGATTCAATAAATAATGATTTTGGGTCAATCAAACTTCTTCATGCTTTTAATTCTAATTAAGGGAAGAAGTTTTCTTTTGTTGGAGAAAATGACACCTTTCAGGTAAGATTAAATACAGTTCTCTAATGGCAAGTTTCATGGGCCCACTTTCTTTCATTTTCATTTCTTTACTTTAGGTTTTAATTTTGTTTCTTTTTAGTTTTTGCTGATCTTGAACTCTGTTTTTACAGGTCTTCACAAACCTTTCACATCTCTACCAGATCATTTTTCTAAGTTTGTTTTCTTTTTCTCTTTGAGATTCTTGAAATAAACAATAATGATCCTCACTGAATCAACTAAATTGGGGAGTTTCTGGACCTCTAGTCTATATCTTTAAGAATTATTTTTATTAGAAAATAATTGAGATGCTTTTATGCAGGTTTTGTCTTGAAGAAGGAAAATTTGCAGTAGACAAAGATCTTTTCATTTGGGCTAAATTTTACCTCATAATGGCTATTCACCCTCTACATTTTGAGAGCCTCATTTTCTTCTGCAAGATTAAAATTCTTAAAATCTCAACATAGGAAGGAACGTATGTATGTTTATTTTTTTTTATAATCCTTTGTTGAAAAAATTATATAAATAGTCTTGTTGGAGTTTATCTTTTAAAATTATGTTTATCTTTTGGTTTTTGCTTTCTTCATTTTTATTTTCATTCACTGATTTCTTTTCTTAATTTAGTTTAGGAATCCTTCTGCATTTTCTTTTAGTTATGTTTTTATTTTGGTGACTTTGCCATGATTTATATGAAAATATTTTTCCTTGCTCGACATTGATTAGCATACATGGGAAATATTTTACTCTATATATTTCATTGAATTTCGTTTATTATTAAAGACATATCTTTATGGAACCATAAAACCATCTTGCTTTCAATATTTTTTGTGGCGGAAAACATATATTTTCTAAGTGATTAAGTTTATGTTTTCAAGGAAAGAACTGATTTGAGTTTAACATAATGAATCGCTCCCACCCCTCCACATAAAAGTCTTTGATTGATAGTTTTAGGGAAATAATTTGGAGTAAACATTATGAAATTATCATATCCATTGAACGTAAATCTCTATTACCATCCCACCTATTTCATTCAAATATATCATAAATTAAAATCTTGCAACTGCACTTATCAAAAGGGTGATTAGAAAAGAAAGCATGGGAAATACAAGTAAACCCATCGGGGCTATGGACGCTCGGTGGCTGCAGGACTAAACTTGTATGGCATAAAAGAAAACTTCGCCGGGGTACTGTTCAGGCTCGCTGGTAGCAAAGCGATGTCAGAGAACAATTATAAAATGGATATATGCTTTATCAAAAACTCATATCTCTACATTCTTCTATTTCTCATATGAGGTAGTTTTAAAACAAATTCCCCCAAATTTGGATTCATCACTTTTACTCAAGTCTGTTTTAAGTACTTATCTTTACAAACTCATATTGCTTAATCTATTTATATGGGACCTATGGAAATGTTGTACTGCTAGACGATTTCGTGATTTTCATTATTTTTAACCTTGGAGTAAATTAAAGTTCATTATCTTTAATGAGAGATAACTGGTCATTTTCTCGTGTGTCGCCATTGTTGTAGGGAAAACCCAACACGCCCATTACTTCAAATAATGGGGACCCTTTCCATTAATTTTTGGCTAAGCATCTTTTATGATTTTCATTTAAGTTAATTGTCCTACAATTTTTTTATTTTTTTCATTTTTTGGATTTCTATTATGATAGTTTCATTAAATTCAATTTTTTGCAAGTTTTCCATCGATACTTGTTTCACCTCATTTGGTCAACCAGTTTGTAAATGACACTCTTTTGAAGTTTGATTATTTATGTTGCATGGGTTTAAAAAATGTATAAAATGTACCAATATTCCAATTTTTGTAATTGATTTAGTTCAATAATGTATTTAGTGTAAATATTAAGCTTTTAGTTAATATTTTCAAATTTTCATTTTTTCACTAACGATCCTGCAAAATGACCCACCTAAATCACACGTTAATTGAAAAACGTTTTGGGATATTGGTAATTCACTTCAATTTGTTATTTTAAAACAAATTTCCAAGGCCGGAATCTCAAAATTGCAAAGTGGTCGTAGTTCAATTTGTAGAATCTGTAATTTCATGTGGGCCCCACTTTTCACCACATCCTCTCTTCTAAAATCCCGAAATTAAAAAAAAAAATGATTTAAAAAGACCTAAATAAAAGTGTGATGCGATATTACGATATCGCATATCACAATTTTATTAAGCATCTCCTTTAAAATTTTGCGATGAGCGAATTTGGTTTTATGCGATGGGGTTTTTAGCTTTAATATAAAGTTTTGTAACCTCCCACTCCATCCTCTCGACTCTGTGACCTCATCTTCCACTCAATCCCTACCTCATGCTTGCCTCACCTTCCACTCACTCCTTAACTCCCTCCTCGCTCCCTCCATGGCACATAAATTTGGATTTGGAATTGATTTCAGTGATTTGTATTTAAAGGATTGATTCCAATGTTTTATAAATTTCATTTTTCTATCTAATATTATATTAATATTATAATAATTATATTATAATTATAATATTATTATAAATTTAATATACTTCGAATTATAATATTAATATAATATTATTATATTTTAATTAATCATTTTTTATATTAATTAATTTCTGTTAACAATTAAGCTATGATCTGATTTAGGATTAGATTTTTGTTTTTTAATAAAAAATTCTGATTTTAGCCCAGACAACATAAATTCGAGAATTCTGGTAATTTTAATACAAAAACTTTGGAAGCTCATAAATGGAGTTTTACTTGGCCAAATGAGGCCCAAGATAGCTCATTGAAATGATAAAATTATGGAGAACATTTCTGAAGTGGTTTCATTTTCAGATTTGATCATTTATTGGGTCTAAAATATAGCAGAATATCAAGCTCTAAATTTTTAACAAAACTAATTTTTGAGTTTAATTTTCTGCATTTTCACATTTGCCCACAACTACTTCTGAGTGTAGATCCATTCATCTATATTCTCCCTGTCCAATTAAATTATCACATGCATCAACGTAAAGCTTAAATTTCCTTTTCAATTATTTATTTAATTAAATTTGATTGGATTTAGATTTGGTATTTTGATTTTATTCTTGCATTTTTTATTTTATTTTATTTATTTTTTATTTTCATTTTTTAATTTTTATCAGGAAAATAGTTGAAGAGGTGAGGATGTCAAGATCTCAATCAATGAGAATGGTCCAGCAATAGAAGAATGGAATTTTGATCCAACTAAAATTGATTGAGCAGATTTATTCTTCAACAAACTTCCTTGTTGAGAATTCTTTTGTAAATATTATAAATAACAAATTGTAGAATGTATTATGTGCTCCTCTTCTCTGCAATTCAGGAATTATTGAAGGCACTATTGTATAAAGGATTTAGAGTTGTAGGGTAGAGGAGAGAAAACTCAGATCTCGGGATTATTGAGGATTTTTCCTTTTCATTCTGAATTATGTATGGAGAACGGAGTTTGTACTATTGCGGCTCTAGTTTTAAAAGCAAAAGTTCATGCATTGTAAAGGACTGTTGGAGACCGGAGCTAGAGAAATGGATTCAATAAATCGGTAGTTCTAATAATATTATTTTAAATACTATTTTCATTTTATGATAGCATAAATGTGTCATTTTATTCATATTTGTGCAATATTGTCGATATGAGTAATGTGACTTAATTATATGTTATTATTTATCTATGCTCTTATGGGTTGAAGTCTGATTTCTGAGTAACTATTTACTCAGAAATATGTCTTTTAATACCAATTTAACAAATAGTGATATGTTGTGAATTATTTCCTCATATTATTGTTTAATTATTCGAATTACTGATTTAACAATCAATATCATTTTTTTGAACTACTTCCTAAATGTTGTTCGTTGATTATCTTAGTTAAGAGGTCTCTGAATAGGATGTGTTTCGGTATTTATAATGTCAGCTAATTGAAATATTTCATTAACTTGATATTCATTATAAGTTAGACATATTTAAATCGCACTCATTTAAAATATCTTGCTCTTGGTTGGGTTAGATCTATATTTTCCTAATTGAGATAGTATTAGGATAATTTTCCTTTTTTCTTGCATTTTGTAATAAATTTTCATTTTAGATTTAATTCTACATTACTAGAAGCCCTCTTTTCAAAGATGCAAAAATTTAGTTGTGGCTTGGCTTAGCCCAAATTATCTTAAGGATCACTTTCTTGCCTAATGAGAAAGAGGGATGATCTGATGTATCTTCTCCATTAGAAGATAAAATTTATATTTTAAGCCATTGGATTTTGAGAGAAGGTAATTGGACCTAGTTAAACCAGTCAGAACCACTATTCCAAACGGAAAATGAATTGATTTAAGGTCTGGACCGAGTGGTCATCACCCTTGTTGTTGCAACAAATTTTGAGGCTTCAACAGGAAGTTACAGGGGCAGGCAAGGATGAAGCAGGGACTACATCCAACTCTTTGAGTAAAATTTTCTATTGTTGTTACAATTTTCTCAACTCATGTAAAGAGATATTTGCTTTAACCTTCTTCATATCTTCCACTATATTATATTCAATAGTATCAAAGACTAATAATGTCTTAGAGGCAGATGGAAGAGTAGAATAAGTTGCATTTGATTGAGGAGAAGAAGTCTTTTTGTTAATTTCTTTTGAGGTAATTGAGGTAGGTCAGTGGAATTTTTACTTCTAGTGTTAACTGGAAGTGCCTCATGTTCATTTTCATCATCAGATGTTGGAAGGATAAAGTCCCATAGTCCATGTAGTTCAACTAATTCTTCTTCTTGAGATTCTTCTGCAGATGATATTGTTTCATCATGATCTTCTTCTTGATTTGATTCAACATTCGAGATTACATTTGGAGGTTGGGAAGCTTGGTTTTTCTTAAAAGATCTAAAATATTTCTTGGAAGAAGACTCAGCTGCTTGTTTCTTTATCTCAACCATATCATTTGACATGGTTTTGAGGAATTTTTTTAATCCCTCAAGATCATAAGGATCTTTAGATGTTTTATTTTTGGGTTCATCCTTAAATGAAAACTTCTTAGCTTTTCTATCTTCTTGAGTAGTTTTCTTCTCTAAAGCAAGTATTATTTTTTCAACATAAAGATATTCTTTCATATTCTCTATCAATGTAGCCTTATTAGCTCTATCTACAAAAATAACAATATTAAAAGGAAGAGATGATATGTACCATTCTATTTGTACGTCTACTCTAGGCTTGGATGTGGTTGGGATCTTGTTGAGAAATTTATTAAATCTGGAGTTGAAGTCTTTGGTCTTTTCCCCTGTGTTTGCTTTAAGATTGGAAAGATCATTGATAAGGGTGGAAGTAGTGCAATCATCACCAAATTTAGTAAGGAATTGTTCTTCAAAAATATCCCAGCTAGTAATAGTGCTCGATGGTAGTGAAAAACACCATGATCTAGCCAATCCTTGGAAACTATAGGGAGATAATCTAGCTACACAATCTTCCTCAGTAAATTAATTAAGATTTATGGCAAGAATAAAGTTATGGAGATGTTATTCTGCAGGTAATCCATCATCCAGATTATACTTAGTTAACCATATTTCAGGATGCTTGGGTAAAGTATGAAGAGGAACTGGTAATTAAACATCTCCAGGATTTTTCCAAGGTCTGGCTGCCATTATGTGAAGTGGAGGATTTGTTTGTCCTGAAGGAGGATTTGGAGCAGAAGAAGTAGTTCCAGTAGTGGTTGAAGGTGAAGAAGAAACAAATATGGAACTAATAATACTTGAAGTAGTAGTTGTAGACTGAGAAGAAGAAGGAATATGAATTGATGAATAAATTATTTGAGAAGATGTGAAAGAAGGAGGAACAACTAATGGTGTTTGAGGGGTATAAGAGGATTGAATCTCGCTAGTTGATGATTGAGATTCAGATATAGGAGTTTTCCTACAATGAGAATGAAGAGGAAATTCAAAAGTGATTACTTCAAGATTTTCACCCTTAGAATGGGTTAATACACCAGTGCCTTCAAATATTGAAGTAACACTTCCTTCTGAGGCTTCAGAAAGTACATGTTTCTTTTCCGAATTTGAAATTTCTTCCAATTTCTTTATCAACGTCTATAATTCAGGTGATTCTGGAGTATATTCTAAAGAGATTTATTTATGAAAAGAACTAGGAGATTTTGGGGGAGATTGGAAAACTTCTGATTTATGAGTAGGAGATCTTGAACTAAGACTAGAAGTTGTGGGCTTGGAGGGAGATTGAATCTTCTGAGGGTCTTTGCTTTTTGGATTAAGATTTGGTGCCATTCATAGTCATATGGCCCTCCTTCTAGCAACAAAAAATTTTGAGACCCCGAAAATCGGTGCAACAACATCAGGGAAACCACCCGGTCAGGGACTTAAAAACCATCCCTTTTCCGTTTGGAATGGTGGCTCCAAATGAATTTATGGGACTAGTTTCTCAATTTAAACAATATATCTATCTAATATGTATCCCGGGATGAAATATATTCTCTGTGCGATCTACAAAAGTGATCTTTCAATGGATGTAAATAAAGATCATACATTCACTTAGAGATATGAAAACTTTTGAGAAAATTGATTTAATTAAATATTTAATTAAATCAATTGAATAAAGCTTATATCGCAACTTTTAAATTCTTGTATTGCATATGTATCAAGTGATAACAATATAACATGTTCAGAAGTGAGTTAATGTCAAACTGTATTCAAACAGATACATGAAACAAAACACCATAAGATAAATAACTATTTCTCATTTGAAGAAAAAATATAACACATAGGATAAAAGTACCATGTATATGTTCACTCTGCTCATTTGAGAAAAAGCACTTGGTCTAGCCTTTTCTATTAAGAAAAATTTAAGAGTACAAAATTGAAACATCTGTAAGGTCTTCCATTCAAAATTTTAGGACCCCTTCTTCAAAGGCATGAAGGGGTTTAAATATAAAATTAAAAAGTCTTAAAATAGTTATTACAATAAAAAGTTGAGGAGGTTTAAAACAACCCTCCTTAAAGTAAGTGGAATTTAAACATAAATAGAAATTAAAGGGATGACTTGCTCGAGCATTGTTTTGTTGTCTCCCTTGCCATTTGTTCCTTCAGCTAAAGGATTTTAAGCATAGGCTTAAAATCTCGAGGTTGGCCTATCCTAATGCGCAACTTTCCAGTGAAAAAAAACATCTGAAAGTGGAGGAAGCATGTAGAAATGTATATCTGTGAGACAACGCAGCATAAGCCACTGGTTGTGAGGCTTTACTAAATATTTCCAATATTTTTCCCAATCCATCTTTTCCAGCTTCATTATATGTTCTTCTTTTACCTTTTACACTTCTTGCCACTGTCTTATCAAGTCTTTCACTAAAGGCAATGCACTAGGAGGACATTTGTCAATAAAATTTGTTGCGATGAGATATTAGTAGCAAAATCATTTTCTCTTCAAATTGCTCTTTCTGCATGCTTCAACTGTATATCCCAGTATGTAAATAATATTTCTTTCTTTGAATCCTTGATTTGGGCAGGTTGGCCTTTCAGCCATTAGCAAAACTTTGCCAGGTGACAAACTGGGAAACCTTATCATCTATCTCATCAAAACTAATCCTCATATCTGAAATGTGATTCACAAGTGAATAATTTTGTTCACACAATTCAAGATAACCGTCTGCAGCCTTCTTGCTCCTCTCACGCTGCTACCTGCATTCTCCATCATCTTCATCACTGTAGCTGCTCCTTCATTTAAACCTCGACTTCCTGTCTACTGCCGTCCAGCCTGCCATCTCACGTGCTCCCCCTCTGCGTGTTGTCCTCCCCTTTCGTCATCTAGTCTTTCATTGTCGTCGAAATTCACCTGCACACAAGCAACAAAACAAATTCACATATGCGCGTTTCATTTTTTTAAGATTTTGGTTTTAATTATTTAGACTTAGACTTTAGTTTAACGTTAGATTTTAAGATTTTCCTTTTTAGATTGTATTTAGTTTTGTTTTAGTTTTGAATTTAAATTTCTTTTAGTTTTCAATGTTAGTTTTAGATTTTTTTTTAATTTTAGATTTTAAATAGTTTGCTTTAGTTTAGTTTTAAATTTTTTGTTTTAGATTTTAGATTTTAAAATTTCAAAATAAAAATAAAAGTCGATTTCTTTTTTTTCTTTTGTTATAGTTTTGGGTTTCATCTTTTAAATTTAATAGTTTCATTTAAAAAATTAAAAAATTACAAAAGGGCAAAAACTTTAATAAAAATTGTAACTTTTTCATTTATTTAGATTTTAGCCTTAGTTCAGTTTTAAGCTTTTAAATTTTTTTGTTTTAGATATCATTTAACGTTTGTTTTAGTTTAGTTTTAAATTGTTTTAGATTTTTTTTTTTTTTAATCAAAAAATAAAAAATACCTTTTTAGACTTTATTTTTTAGGCTTTAGTTTAATTTTCATTTTTGTTAGATTTTTTAATTTTGTAATGTTTTAGATTTTAATTTTTACTTTAGTTTTAGATATCTTTTCTCTAGATAATTTTGTTTTATTTTAGATTTTAATCTTTTAGCTTTAGAGATAAAAAAATATAAAGGGAACAAAAATTAAAAAAAGAGTTCAAAAAAGTTTCTAAATTTTCAATTTTAGAAATTCTCAAAAATTTTATTTCATAGTCAAAATTAGCTTCTAAATTTTTACTTAAAGTTTGACTATATGAAATTTTGATTTTCGAATTGGGATTATTTGAAATATTATAAATTCGAAAATATTGATAATATCTGACATTTAAATTTCGATGGTACCCTCATGATAATATTTTGTTTCAAATTTAAATCGTTGATTTGAAGTTTAATGCTTAGCCGTGGTTAATGATTTTTGAACTATCTTTAATTGTGGTTTCAAATTGCTTGAAATTGGTAATTAATTGTTTCAGTTAACTTTGGAAATATTTCAAGTAATGATAAATTGCATGTCTTTATCAAGGATGGTTAATGCATAATTGTGAAGATGTTTCATTGAATATCATTGTGGTGAACTTTTTTTTTTATAGCAGCAGTTGTATATCAAATACTTGACTTTAATTGTATAACGGGATATTTTGACTCCATAAGGCATTGGTTTTAAAAGTTTTGAATTTAATTGGATCTATAAAATCTCGTGAATCTTATCAAGTATTTGATTTTCTAGCTGTGTCTCCTGAATTGGTTGATTCTCAACCAGTTATTTTCCTTCATTTTTGTTAGGGTCTACCTTCCTTAGCTTGCAAGGAGACAACTTAGATAGAGAGATTGGGGATCGGGGTGACATCCCCCGATCTGAGCCGTTGTCGCGGTGCCTTGACATTTTGTGCAACAACATTTTTCAAGTTTTTCAAAAGAAAACCCATACTGAGCAATATCTTTATGCTAGTTCACACCATTTCCCTGCTCAAAAATTAGGTGTCCTAACCACCTTAGCCACGAGGGCGTTGAGGATATCTGACGAGTCTCACCTTGAGGGAGAAAAGTCCCATCTGTTGAGTGTCTTTTGTAAAAATGGTTATAGTAGGTCGCAAGGCCTTAGAGCTTTCCTCAAAGCAGAGAAAGGTCATTTAATTAAAAATAATAAGGACCCTAGTCATTGGTCTAGTAGTGTACGTATTCCGTTCATTCAGGGAACCACTAATAAAATTGCTAGGGTCCTTAGGAAGCATAAGGTGTCTTCGTCGTTCAAGCCCCTTAGCACAATTCACAACTCTCCCAAATCAATTAAGGATCTGATTGACCCTAGGGATGGGAAAGGTGTCTACATCATTCCTTGTTCTTGTGGGACTCCCTACATTGGTGAAATAGGTCGGTCTATAAATCAAAGGATTTGTGAGCATGCTGCTGATATTAAACATGGAAGATCCCGCTCGTCTGCCCTAGCTGAACATGCAGAAAAGACTAGCCTTCATATCTGCATTGAAGAGGCTAAGGTCATTGCTAGGATTGACCATTTCCATCATCAGAAGTTAAGAGAGGCCTTAGAAATTGAAAAAAGACCCGTTAATCTCAATAGAGATGATGGCTGGATCATCAGCAGGTGTTGGATACCTGCCTTATATTCTTGATGGTTTTTGTTTTTTTTTTCCCCTACCCTACTTATTGTTTCTTTATTTTTCTATTTATCTTTAATTTTTAATTTTTAATTTTTATTTTATTTTTATCTCTTATATTTTTATATTACTTATTATTTTTCATTATTATTATTATTGATTGATTGATTTATTTTATTTTATTTATTATTTATTATTTATTATTTATTATTTATTTTATTTCATTTTTAATTTTTATTATTTATTATTTATTTATTTTTATTTTTATTTCTATTATTTATTTATCTATTTATTTTTTATATTTTTATATTTTATATTTATTTATTTATTTAATTTTTAATTTATTTTATTGGTTATTTTCTTTCTTTCTTTCTTTTTCTTTTTTTTCAAGGACCTCGCGCTTTAATAAATAAATAAAATTAAATAATTTATAATTAAATAATTAAATATGAAATTTATATATATATATATTTAATTAATAAGTTAATGAATCCAGAAATTAATTGAATAAGTTAGTCAAATATTCTAATAATAAAAATAAAACTAACCGTTATTAATTAAAAATATAATATATAATTAAAATAAAAAAGGGAAGTCAAACTAGTCGTTTTCCTAACGGCTAGTTAGCCATCTCTACATCTATTTAAGCTTAATGTCTTGATCTAATCTCTCACCTAGTCCTGATGATGAACCACACTGGTTGGTTCGAAACGCGTCGACAATGTTCCATTGCATGTGATTATTACCAAAAGATTTTTTACAAAAAACAACTTGCTGCTGTGCTAATAAAGTGTTTAGTTCTAAGGCCTCTTTTCTGAATTCATCAATATTTGGGTTATCTTTTATTTGCTCAATAGAGAGCTGCAATTGGTGAATTAGAGTTTCCTTGGAAATAATTTCATTCTGATGTTGAATTTTTAATTGGTCCATGCTCTCCTAGATCTATACGATCTGTACCTATAACTGTTGATCGACACTTTGTTTCTCTGCTTGTAGCTCTAGTTCAAGTTGGATGATTTTTTCATCCTTTTGTTTCATCAACTGTTGAACTTCTGAGGCTTTGTCAATGGTTGCAGAGGCATAAGATCCTGCGAACTAAGTTAGGCAAGTTAGATCCTGTGAAGGATCTGCCTGTGTGTCTTTCCAAACAACATCCATTGATACGTCTCCTTGGACAAGGGGTTGAGATTGATCCGACCTTCTTCTTTTCCTATGTCTTCTCATAATCTCCTTGTGTTTAGGACTGTATAAAATGCCCAAAGGAGAAATTTCCTCAATGTTGGTGGTGGGGAAGGCCGGGATGAATTCCACTCTTTCTGTGGTTACTAATTTGTCAGAGGGCTCAGCAGTGAACGAGTCCTAACTTTTCGTTTAAGGAGTATGCACAATTTGTTGTTGATCAATAAATATAGCGCCTTGGTCTTCCTGGACTTTTAGATCAAACTCATTCCAAACATGCTTTAGATTACTCGGGAAAACCAAATCCGTAGTTTGAACTTCGGCTGATTTATCTTGGTCTGTTTTAATAAATACTTCAGTATCGTTAGATGATGATTCACTTTCCTTTTTCTTATGAGATAATGGTTGTGAGACATCCAACATTTTCAATGGAATTTCTTCCAATATTTTATTCGTATATTGTTTAAACTTCAGTAATTGTTGTGGATGGAGGTGTAAGGCTTCCAACTTTTGAACTGCAGAATAATTATTGGCAGACTCAAATAGGTCATCGAAATCATCGTCTTCATGCACAAAAGGATTAATCTTCACTTGGGTAGTGAAATTATTGGCAACTTTAATTGGGTCATATTGTCTGTTTGGAATTGTGAATAACTTCAAACATTCAATCTGACCAATCTCTACAATAGCATGCTTGTAATTATACAAATTATAAACACCCCAATTAATTGGAAAAGAAGGCCATGATGCTTTCTTGGCCTCTTTCAGAAACCTGGTTAGGCCATTTCCAATAGTTGTATATGCAACTTCTCTTGCGAGAAGCTTGTCAGGAACATGTAGGGGCAAAACATGTGGTTGGGCTAAGCTCACAAATACTTGGACATAGGTGAACAACTCTTCACCAAACCATTTTTCTATAGAGGAAAAATCAGCTTGGGCTTCTTTTGACAGTATGGGGGATTTCTCATTAAAAACAAATTGAAACAAAGGGAGAATGACTCCATGGAAAATTTTGTAAAAATGATTCTCATACTTAGATTCCCACAACATACTATGAAATATATGAATAGGTACAGGGTCTTGGGTGTTCCATTTCCAACCCATGGCTAGGAAATTTGAGGTGAAACACACAACATCCATGATATAGGCGCTCATATAGAATAGGGGGAATTTTTTGGAAGAGATGGAGTGATTTTTCCTATATTCTAAAATCTGAGTGGAAATTGTTGGGTGCCATTTTTGTATTTATTTCCTACATCTGTTTCCCCCATTTTTACCTTGTGACCTCAAACCTTGGGACTACCTTTTCCTTTTTCCCTTCTTTTCTATCTTAAACAATGTTGTTTCTCCTTATTTCATTATCTTTTCGTTTCCTTAATTATTATGAAATATTGTTTCCTTTTTTTGGCTATCTGGGATGAATGTTAGAGGAAGTTATCTCATCTTTTGCTATCCTTCCAGATGTTATTCTTAGCACAAGAAGACCTAGAACATGAGGCGTACATAAGCATTTGAAAGTGTGCTATTACATTGAGTTGTTACACTACAATGTTGTTACATCACGGTGCTGTTACAAACCCGCTATTAAAAACTGTTGTTACAGTCTTATTGCTGATTGGATATTTTCAACTTCCAGATGCCGACCTTTCCTTAATTTATGTTACGCTACAAATGTCATTTTCCACGACAACTATAGAAGTCATTACATATTATATTTTAGAATCACAACTTTTAGGTAGTTTTTATTGTAATCCATATTCTCCCAGTCAGAATTTTTATTAAGGAATTGGTTGTAACTATATGCATCTTATTTTGATCAACATGAGAATCGTAAGATTCTCATGACTGATCCGTTCCTTGTTTTTCTGAACATGTAACCATTATATAACTCTTAACCCTTAAGGTTAGGGGGTTAGCGGAGAATTGTATCACCTTTTGGATCTGTAATTTTGGTCACCTTAATACAAATATATCATGTTGTTCCTGTTACATGTGTTTTCTGGTTTAATTTCCATTTAGTTTCTATCTCTCCTCGCGCCCTTCTTGGGAGGAAGGGCCCTGCTCTTTAGCAGGGACTACAGTGGTAAAGTAGTTGTATTATATTTCTTATTTGCTTTGCGTATTGGTGGAGTGTTTTTGTTGCTGTCCTAGCTATAAGTAGATATGCTTCAATTTCGATATTATTATGGTATTACATTGTGATTAGAAATACCGGCTGGTGCAGTTGTTATGTGGCGTGCTAGTTACCGTTTAATTGAGGCATGATTACATTTCTTTATATTGTTTTTATTCCTGCACGAGTGTTAAGTTTCGGTAATAGATTCAACAATGATTCCTCTTTATTTTGATTTTGCTTTTAGTTTGATGTATCAGCACAAACAATGCAACTGTCATTGAAATAAAATACATCTCTGGATTGCTAGTTTATGTGTGTCGTTGTAGTCATTTAATAGTGATTAATAAAGTCCAACAGAAATGTTATTAGAAAAAATATTTCCCCAATCCATAACATAGGATTCTGCAGTTGCTTCCATGAGAGGGAACCATTCTACTGAAAATCGAGTAGTGTCAAGCTGACAAAAAAGCCTAGACATCATCGCAGGGACATAACAATAGGGGTTTGTAAGGGAGTCAGTAGAGGACATACCCTTTTCTTCATTCTTGTGCTTATTGGGATTGCTTGATTTTATTTGATTTGAGATCATTTTCTTTGGCGAACTGTGCAAGAAATTCTTTATGATAGACCTTTTCGGGTCCGGGATATGGTACATCAACATCAGGTCTTCGACTTTGAAGGAACCAATCATTGTTCCTCTGCTAGTAAGAAATTTCCAATCCCATATATTGAGATTATTAATGATCCATATTACCCTATTAATGCATGGTAATATTTTAAGTAGCGCAACAATTCGATGTAAGAAAGAGTTAGCTACTTCTTCAATTGTAGCTTCAGAGGAATCGGGAGCATCAAAAATTGCTTTTATTTGAACTTTGTGTGGTTTTTTAACCTCGAGCATCTTGTACATGGATTTCCATGAGGAGGATCCACTTTCTCGTCCACAAGTAGTATTTGTAAACAAAGGAAGCATCTATGTTCTCTCGGTCGTAGCGGGTGCTGGTTTTACAGGGGCCATATGCTTCTTTGCTTTCTTGAGAGCTTTAGACATATCTGGGGAATTTTTCTTATTCAGTCTTGCCTACAAATAAACGAGAAAGGATAAGAGGAAAGAGGGAACTTTTGGTTTTACAAATGCACAAGTACCATAGCAATAGAAACGTTTAAATGGACTAGACTTCGCATGCTGATAAGATATGAATTGAATGCTTCTTACAGTAAAATGATTATGGAGGTATGGGCAAAAAAAACCGTTAATTTATGACATTAATGGCTAATATGGGTTGTTGTTCCCATATAATAATTTCTTCATTAAAACCAGATCTGTCGTGTCGCATCATTGCTCGTGTGAAAATCTTCATTTAATACCGATCGACTTAGCTTTCTGTCAATTGCGACATCACAATTGCAATATTGACGAAAACAGATGGAGTGTGGAGTGTTTAAGTTGACAAAAGTGCGATGTGCGATGGACTATATCGCATTGGTGAACATGGTCGGGGGAAGAAGAGTAATTATGTTTGCAGGAATGCGATGTGATGGAGTAGATCACATTGGGGCAGGATCTAGGAAATGAAAAATGCGATATGCGATGGCTTATGTGGCAAAAGTGTGTACCGCAGGCTTTCCTTATAGAATTTACTTGGAAATATGGCTTTTTCCTTTATAAAAGCACTTTTGCTTATACACATCATGTTAGGTCCCTATATTACTAGTATAGTCCCTTATTGTTGTTAGTGTAACCCACTTATTGTTATTATTGTACTCTTGTAACCCCCATATTGTTATTATTGTGCCCTTAAATTATTATTGTTAGGTCGACTAGGATTACATTGTGGCCCCATGGACTCCTATATATAGAAAGGAGGTTTTGTAATTTGAATCATCGAAGAATTATTCATTCATGTAATGTATTGGAGGTTGCCCCCTCGAAGTGGTCTATTTCTAAGGCGTTGATATCTCTTTTCTTCTCTTTTTGGAGCTGGTTTCACAACATTTGGTATCAAAGCTTTGAGATTCTAGGGTTTCGCTGCTCCAAACAAGTCATCATGGAATTTTCACTATAAATTTTTTTCTATGAAGGTTCAGAATCTAAAATTTTTAGATTGCGAAGCCGCAATCCTGAGGAACATTCTCGCAAAATTTTAGATATTGGTTCGCAATATTTTCGCAGATATGATCTGTGGAAGTTAGGGCCTTTTTAGGCTTCTGAATTTCATCTCAAAGAGGTGATCGTGGGAAAATCTTCATATCTCTCTCTCTGAGCATCATATTGGAATGATGTAAAAAGTGGCCGCAAGTACATGGACTGTAGTTTTCGTTCTATCAATTTCAAAGCTAATGGAGGAAACAGTGACACGTGGAAAGTCGTATAAGTTTGCTTTACTAAACCAGTCCAAAATTGGGTCATTGTGGGAGATTGGACATAACTTTTCTTTGAAGAATCCAAATTAGATAAAACCTGTGGCATTTGAAATAAGTTTTAGAGGGCTACTACAGAGCTTAATTTCAGATATTGAGGATATGCAACTATATAGATAATTCAATTTCAATATTGAGCTCCTCAAAAGAAAGTAAAAGGTGTGTATTTTTTTTTTCCGAATTGCATAAGTCTTGTTTGAAGAATCAAGTTGAATTGATTCCAAGGGAATATTGTAGAATAGATATCAGTATTGGATTCTAAAATGGCCCCTAAAAGGAATTCAACACCCATTAAGCCTTTAGAAGGCTCTACTATGACTCATGAAGACGAAGAATGGCAACATGACATATCAAAATTACAAGAGCAAGTGCAACAAATTTCGCTCTCGCAAAGAACAACAAAAAATGAAATGGAAGTTTTGAAGAAAGGCATGGAAACTAAGATAGATGGTTTGAAGAAAGGCGTGGAAGCTAAGATGGACATTTTGAAGAAAGACATGGAATCTAAGATAGATGACATGGAAGCTGGCATGGACTCTAAAATGGAAAACATGAAGAATGATCAAAAGCAGACATGGAAGGTTTGACAAAGTTGATACAAGAAATGTTTCCTAATGGTGAAAAGATAGCAGAGGAAAATCATGATGAGAACAAAATAAATGTTAATCATGATTTCATAAAATCTAATATCGGTGGGAAGAACCACCATATTCCAAAATTGGATATGAGGAAGTTTGATGGAAAGGATCCAGTAACATGGATACTACAGATAGAGCAATATTTTGATCTCCATAATCTGCAAAACACACAAAAGATATGCATTGCGACTTTACATTTAGAACAAAATACATTTGTATGGTATTAATGGCTTTGCTCCCGCAAAAAAAATTGTCACTCGGTCAATTTTTACGGAGGAAATGATAGCACATTATGAGGATACAAAGAGCAACACCTTCTTTAGCCAATTGATAAATCTCAAACAAAAGGGTTTAATGGGGGAGCACATTGAGGACTTCCAAAAATTGAATATAAGGGTAATTGATATTCCAGAGGAACACATGATTGATCTCTTCATATGTACTTTAAAGGATAACATCCAACATGAAGTTCACGTTTTGGAACCTGATTCATTGGAGAAGGCATTCAGGTTGGCAAGAAAAATTGAATGTAAAATTATGGCGACAAGGAAGCCTACCACTCACTTCTATAAAGAGGGAAGCGTTGCTACTCCTAGATTTCCACAACCTACAAGGTTGACACCACAACAATTGGAAGAAAAAAGAGCAAAAGGGCTTTGCTACAGTTGTGATAGAAAATACACTAAAAGTCATAAGTGTGCTGAGAAGAAATTATTTTACATAGATTGTGAAGAGGAAGAAGAAAATGAACAAGAAGAGGATATACACCAGGAACCAACCCAAGAAGAGGAAGAAATGAGTCCGACCATATCGTGTAATGCATTGGAAAGAATTACCACTCCTCAAACTCTCAAGATAGAAGGACATATCAAGAAGAAAAAGGTAATAGTGTTGATTGATTCAGGTAGTACCCATAATTTTATTCATTGTAAGGTAGCCAAGGAATTGAATTGTTTCCTATACCCAGCACCAGAACGTCAAGTGATGGTTGCAAATGGAGGAACTATAAATTTCTCTGGAAAATGCCATAATATCAAGCTAACCATGGGGGAATATGTATTGAATAGTCCAATGCTTTCCATTCCTATGGGAGGTGCTGATTTTGTACTAGGAGTACAATGGTTACAATCTTTGGGGACGGTAGCTTTTAATTTTCAAGAACTTTCCTTGAATTTTTTTTCAGAAGGAAAGGAAGTCGAATTGCGGGGTATTGCAGGGAAGCCGAGAAAGATAATAAGCTCTAATGTCATGACAAAGCTTCTAAAGAAAGAACAATGAGGAATAATTGCACAATTATGCTCACTTGAAGTTCCAATCAAAATCATCTATTTCTGCAGATCTCCAAAAAGTATTGGACAATCATTCCAAGGTTTTTGAAAATCCAAAAGGACTCCCACCTATTCGTGATCATGATCATGCTATTCATTTGATTCCAGGAAGTGTTCTTCCAAACATCAGGCCTTATAGATATCCTTATGTCCAAAAGAGCGAAATTGAACGTATGATTGCAGAAATGTTAGAGGTGGGTATAATTCAACCTAGTCAAAGTTCTTTCTCTGCTCCTGTAGTATTGGTACACAAGAAGGATGGATCATGGTGAATGTGTCTGGATTATATGGAGCTCAATAAGCTCACCATTAAAGATAAATTTCCCATTCTTGTGATTGATGAATTATTGGATGAATTACATGGAGCAATTTATTTTACCAAGTTGGATCTTCGTTCAGGATATCATCAAATTAGAATGATGACTGAAGATATTCCAAAAACATCATTTCAAACTCATGAGGGTCATTATGAATTTTTGGTCATGCCTTTTGGCCTTACCAATGCACCTTCTACATTTCAAGGGTTGATGAATTCCATTTTCAAACCCTTCCTTAGAAATTTTGTGCTAGTATTTTTTGATGATATACTAATCTACAGCAGGTCTTGGAAGGATCATGTTGAACATGTTGACAGGGTGCTCAAACTATTGCTTGAGAAACAATTATATGCAAAAAAATCCAAATGTTTCTTTGGAGTACAAGAGGTGGAATATCTGGGTCATATTGTATCTCACGAGGGTGTTAAAGTAGACCCTAACAAAATTAAAGCCATTAAGGAATGGAAAGTCGCCACAACCATAAAGCAATTGCGAGGATATCTCGGGTTAATAGGGTATTATTGCAAGTTTGTTAAGAATTATGGGAGAATAGCAACATCTCTAACAACATTATTGAAGAAAGATGCATTTTCATGGACTCCTGAAGCAACTAAGGCCTTTGAACATCTTAAAGAGGCAATGTGCCTAGCACCGGTCTTAGCTACGCCAGACTTCACAAAAACCTTTATCGTGGAATGTGATGCCTCAGGAAATGGAATTGGTGCTGTTTTAATGCAGGAAGGAAGACCCATTGCTTTTGAAAGTCGTCCAATCAAAGGAAAGTATTTACAAAAACCTATTTATGAGAAGGAAATGTTAGCAATACTGCATGCACTAAAGAAATGGCGAACTTACCTAATGGGAAGACACTTCAAGGTAAAAAATGATCATGATAGTCTTAATTTTTTTTTGGAACAAAGACTATCGTCAGAAGAGAAAAAAAAATGGGTCACAAAGATGTTGGGTTATGACTTTGAAATAATCTACAAAAAAGGAAAGCTTAATGTTGTTGTAGATGCACTCTCAAGAAAAAATGAAGAGGTGGAAGCATTTCTTTGTGCCATTTCTATTATCCAACCAGATTGGATAACTGAAGCAAGAGATGAATGGAAGAAGGACAAAGATGTATGGACACTCATTCAAAAGTTGCAGCAAGATCCTAGTACATCTGATACATTTAGTTGGAGAAATGATTCCTTATGGTACAAAGATCGCTTATATCTTTGTAAGAATTCCCAACTAAAACAAAAGATTCTTCTGGAATTGCACACTTCTCCTTAAGGAGGACACTCAGGATTTTTAAAAACTTACCACAGGGTGAAGAAAGAATTTTTTTGGGATGGCCTTAAATCTGATATTCAAAAGTTTGTGGCGGAATGTTTGGTTTGCCAGCAGAATAAAGTTGAGACAATTAAGACCCTGGGTCTTCTACAACATTTATCCATTCCAAGTCAACGTTGGGAGGAGATTTCAATGGATTTTATCACAGGTTTACCTAAGTCTGAAGGAAAGAGTGTCATCATGGTGGTAGTTGATAGACTTACCAAGTATGCACACTTTTGTGCATTATCTCCTCCATTTAAAGCAAGTACAGTTGCTACTACATTTATGGATAGAATTCAAAAGCTACATGGAAGCCCAAGGGTTATTGTGAGCGACAAAGATCCCATTTTTACTGGAAATTTTTGGACGGAGTTATTTTCTTGTTTGGGTACTCAATTAGCTCATAGCTCATCTTATCATTCTCAATCCGATGGTCAAACTGAGATAGTAAATAAATGTTTGGAAGGATATCTTCGTTGTTTTGTATCTGATAAACAAACAAAATGGGTCAAGTGGTTACCTCTCGCTGAATGGTGGTATAACACTTCCTTCCATACCGCAGCAAAAATGACCCCATTTATGGCACTTTATGGATATCATCCACCATCCATCACATCATCTTTAAGAGAAAATTCAAAGGTTCAAGCAGTGGAAGATCACATCGAGCATCAACAAGAAGTTCTCCAACTCTTAAAGGATAACTTGAATTTGGAACAAAATCGAATGAAACAACAGGCAGATCAACATCGCAGCGAGAGAAGTTTTGATGTAGGAGACTGGGTATTTTTACGGCTACAACCATACAAACAAATGTCCCTCAAGCAAGCTATGAAGGATAATAAATTATCGCCAAAGTACTATGGTCCTTACAAGGTGTTGCAAAAGATTGGTACTATGGCATACAAATTGGAGCTTCCTGCTTCTTCGCGAGTACATCCAATTTTCCATGTTTCGTGCTTAAAGAAGGTTATAGGTTAAAATATTCCAGTTCAAACAATATTGCCAGAACTTGATGAGGAAGGAAAAATCATATTGGAACCGGAAGCGGTCACGGAAACAAGAACTCGACAACTACGGAATCGATCAATTTCAGAGTATCTCATCAAGTGGAAGAACTTACCCACCGAAGATTCTACATGGGAGGATGAGAATTTTATACAGAAGCACCCAGAGCTACTCAAGCGTTGAGGACAACACTTTTTTGAAGGAGAGGGGCATGTTAGTTCCCTATATTACTAGTATAGTCCCTTATTGTTGTTAGTGTAACCCCCTTATTGTTATTATTGTACCCTTGTAACCCCCATATTGTTATTATTGTGCCCTTAAATTATTATTGTTAGGTCAGCTAGGATTACATTGTGGCCCCACTAGGATTACATTGTGGCCCCGTGGACTCCTATATATAGAAAGGAGGTTTTTTAATTTGAATCATCGAAGAATTTTTCATTCATGTAATGTATTGGAGGTTGCCCCCCCGAAGTGGCTTATTTATAAGGTGTTGATATCTCTTTTCTTCTCTTTTTGGAGCTGGTTTCACAACACATCATATCACAATATGTTTAAGTGACCTTTTAGGATATATATGCTTCATTGCAGTTTTGTGATTGTGATAATGCGATCTTTCTCCGCTTAAGTGCTTTCAAGGCCAAATTTTAATGTTTTTATCCCTATTTCTATCTAATGAATTACTCTAAGGGTCTTATTTGTTTTAACTCTAAAAATTAAAAAGGGTCCCCATTATTTTCTAAGGCAACTATTGCTAAAATAATGGGGGTTGTTGATTAGCACAACAATTGATGATTCACTAGAAGAACCAGTTATCTCTGAAAAACAATTTCTTAGTATCTTTAAATAGGTAAAAATAATTTAAGGAAACAAGAACTATTTTCAAAATATTCAAATGAATAAAATTACTTTGAATATAAAAAACTCATCTCTATCATTAATCTTTCAAAAACCTTTCATAAATAAATATCTTCATTCCTCTATATCAATCATTATACAATTCAAAAGATAAAGTAAGTGTCTTTCTGTAACTTAGCCTTTTGATTTTCTCCTGTTGTCATAGGTAGAGCCACTGCTTCTAGTAGGTATTAATAGCTTAGGCAAGGTTACCTTTTAACCATCAATGATTCACTATCCCATCCATTTATTAATACAATTCTTTGAGATAAATATTTAATCATAAAACTTATTTTTCTTATTTTTCATAAAAATTCATTGTCATAGCTTGATGACCTGAAAGTGACAATGTCATTCACTGGTTATAATTTAAATAAACAAGTTGGCTCGTGATGAGACCCCTTGCCTTATGATTTTAATAATCATGAGCCATTACCCTGATTTGGTATGCAGTTGTGGTAATGACAGTTAATCATTAACCTATGATCATGGTAAGAAGGCTTGTAATGAGACCTCTTATCCTTTTAAGTTTTTTATATTTTTTAGTTACAGTCTAAAAAAGTATTTTCAATGGATGAGGAGAATCATCAACTCCTTAAGATTTTTGGGTGATAATTTAGAGTTAAATATGGTTAGTCACAAGAAGTATTTTCTTTGTAAAGATGAACCTTTTTCTGATTGATGCTCAAGTAAAAATACTTTACAAATTTCAGGTTTATAAAATTTACAATTTTGATGGAAAAAGGTTTCAGAGTTGTATAGTATTCATTCAATTTTCTAGTTTGGTAGTTATTTCCTCAAAAATTTCTATTATTCAAAAATAAAAACATAAAATAATTCAGAGGTGTTGTGAACAACCAAAAGTATGTAATCAAACATTATTTTCCTAGAAAAATAAAGGTGTAAGTATAGTACATTTAGAAGAAAATTTTCTTCTAAGAAAATAATTTTTTCAAAATTAGCCCATTAATAGGGAGAGAATATTTTCTCCCTTGAAGATATTGTAACTTGAAGGTTGATGGGCCAATTTTTTCTATGATTTGAAATAGTTCAAGCGCCATTCTTTGGAATTTTGTATTCTTACCTTTTTCCTCATGTGCCTTGTCCCACTCAAGTATGAGGTCTCCAAATTGGAATGTTTTTGGGGAAAAAAAATTTGCATCAAAACAATTTTTCACTATTTGGCGGGGTCGAGCATGAGTTAATTTGACATTTTCTCTTTCCTCTTCCATTTTAAGGATCTAAGACATTATTAATTCTAGGGAAGAATAAGGTACTTCATCAATAAATTGAACTTGGGCTAATGAAGGAAGATCTAAATTTGATGGAATTACAACTTCTTTCCCATAAACTAGATTAAATGGAGAAGTTCCTAATGAGGCCTTCTGAGTAATCTTATCTGCCCATAGTGAAAATGTTAAAGACTTATGCCAATTTCTCTGATTATGATCAATAGTCCTTTTGATGATTCTTATGAGATTTTTATTTGTTGATTCTGCCAAACCATTCCCTTGGGGATAGTAGTTAGCAGAGTATTTAAGCCTAAAATATCTTTTGAGAGCAAAGTCAATCGCACTATTTCCCGAAAAATAAGATGAATTATCAAACATACATGCATTGGGTGAGCCAAATATGGTAATAATGAATTTATCAATAAAATCAATAATGGCCTTCGAGTTAGCTACCTTTAGTGGAACAACTTCCACCCACTTAGTGAAATAATCTATTGCAGTGAGAATATATTTATGTTGTTTAGATGAGATAGGAACAATATCACCTATGATATACAATCCCCATTGCTCAAAATGTTATTCAATGTTAAGTAGTTGCAAACGTAAAGCTGGTTTCCTTTGTCTTCTAGCAGCAATTTGGCATGTTTTGCATTTTCTCACATATGCATGAGCATCTTTAAACAAAGCGGGCTAGTAAGATCCTACATGAAGGATATTATGTGTAGTGGTATCTCCACCAAAATTTTCACCTGCATGTCCATCATGGAGTTACTGCAAAACCCTCTATGCTCCAGATTTCTCAAGGAATCTTAGTAGTACATATTCATAGTTCTTTCTAAACAAGACATTGTCTATGATTTGATATTGACTAGATTTCAATCTTAAAGCTCTTTTTATTTTGTAATTGAGTTCTGTAGGAGAATATCCATTTTTCAAATAAAAGGTTAAATCAATATAGTGTGATTCAGAGTCATTCAATCTTACCTCAACAATATGTATAGTGTTACCTGACTCTTCATCATATGATATGTTGGATGCTCCAGATATCAATCTGCAGAGATCTTGTCCTCTGATGATTTTAGTTGGTCTTATCTCAATGTCATATTCTTGCAGAGTAGTTACCCAATTTTCTCTCTTTTCTCCTAGTTCCTTTTGAATAAGTAGTTGCCTTACAGCCGAAAATGGAACTATTACCTTAGTGTGTGTTTTAAGGAGAAAATGTCTAAAGTGATTCAAAGATTTATAGATAGAAAATTCTTGTTTTTCCAATTTTGGATAATTTAGTTCAACACCTTGAAGATTTGAACTAAAAAATGAAATGGGTGCTTAAATTTTTTTATCATTAATTTGTGTTAACACAACAGTGTAAGATGTTTCATATGAAAAAGTATATAAAATGAAATGATTAGAAAAAACCGGGGTAGTAAGAAAAGGAGCATTGATGATAGCTTCTTTGATTATATCAAAAGCTTCTATTTCATTATGTCCCCATTTGAAGAGTGAATTTTTCTTAATCATTTCTTACAATGGTAAAACAATTTGAGAAAAAATTGGAACAAATCTCTTGACAAAATTTATCTTTCCCAAAAAGGACTGCATGGATTTTTTGTTATGGGGATGAGAAAGTTCAGAAATTGCCTTTATCCTTTCAGGATCTATGCAAATGCCTTCTTTTGGGACAATAAATCTTAAAAGTTTTGCTTCACTTAAAGTGAAATAAGACTTTTTTGGATTTAAAGAAATTCCATATTTCAAACAAATGTTCCAGGATTTGCTTAAGATCATGATAGTGGTTGTTTCTTTTTTTGGAGAAAATGGTTATATCATCTAAAAAACAACCACATTTTAATTTATCAGTCCCCTAAACAAAACATCCATTTCTATTTGAAAATTGTATCCTACATTGATTAGACCAAAGGGCATTTCCTGATATGCATAAGTGGCCCATTTTGTTCTAAATGTAGTCTTTAATATATATTAAGGATGAACTAAAATTTGATTGTAGCCTAAAAATCCATCAAGGAAAGACATTAATTTAGAACCAACAACTAATTTAAAAATTTGTTCCATCGGTGGTAATGGGAAATGGTATTTTAAGCAAGCTTTGTTTAAGTTCCTATAATCAATACAAATACGAATATCGTCATTCTTTTTCCTAACATGAACTAAATTTGGTAGCCACTTTGAATGCTTAACAAAAAAGATAATCTTGGCCTTAAGGGGTTTGTTGAGTTCAATTTTGATTTGAATTTCAAGATTACGGTGGATTTTCCTTAGATTTTTTTTGTATAGGATGTTTAGTGGATGTCATTGGGATAATATGCTGGATGATGGAAGTATCATAAGTTTTAAGATATTCATATTTCCATGGGAAGACATTCTTGTATTTCTTGAATAAATGAATGAAGGCTAATATTTCATTAGAGGAAAGACAAAGTCCTAAGTTAATGTTCTAAGGGTTAAGATATGTTCCAATATTTACTATTTCAAACCTCAAAGTTGAACATTGAAGTTTAGGATTAGTAACCTTTTTGAATCTATATTTGAGATCATAAAGATCTTCAAGTTTGACCATAGAATTAGGTAAGGAATTTTCTTCAGGTTTATGTTTTAATTGCCTTTCATGCTCATCTTCATCAATGCTAAAAAAAATAAAGGAAAGCATAAAATAATGCTAAAAAAAATCAAAATATATACTACATACCTCCCCTACAACGGCGCCAAAAAGTGGTGAGCCCTGGTATTGCACCAAGAGTGCTACAACTCCTAGGGGCTGCCCTACTTTACTTTATCAACTCAGAGTTTGTACAAACTTGGAGGTGACAATGCTATTTACACAACGGATACATTTTTCTCATGTCATCCTCTTCTCCTTTACAAAAGGGTGCTATTTCTTAAACTATGATAAGAATTTGAAAGTAAATTGCTGAAAGGAAATGAAAGAAGGAAACTAAATTAAATTGCTGAAAAGAAATGGCAGGAAGGAAAATAATTTAAATTGTAGAAAGGAAACTAATATAAACCACATTTAACTTGGCCAATTGGCTAAACACACCCTACTTATCTTATGCTCTATCTACCATGCTTTTATCCATGCAGCTATGCTATCCATGACTTAATTATATTTGAAAAAGTGTTGATTTGCAACTTGGAGAAGAAAGGGCTAAAGGTGCTAATGGAGGGACAAAACACATGAAACTAGGATTACAAGTGGAAAGAGGGGGTTTAAACCTTATTAAAACTTTATTATAGCGCAAAAAATACTTTGGAGCGCAATAATTTGAAAAGTGGGATGGCGGAGTTGCGACGGAGGAAGAAAGTGTGATAAGTGATATGCGATATTTCAATCGCAATATCGCAAAGTTATAGGGATAGCGGAAGTGTTGTTCAGCAGCGGAAGCGAAATGCGAAATGCGATGAGGAAAAAACTATGAAGTGCGATGAGGTAAAAACTGAGATTTGCGATTTGCGATGTGGTAAAATTTGCAAAGTGCGAAATGTGATATCGCAGTTCACAATATCGCAAAGTTTCAGGGGTAGCGGAAGTGTTGTCAAGGAAAATTTGTGAAGTGTGAAATGCGCTGGGTGATGTGGCGGTGGGACCGGCGGCAGAGTACGAAGAATATCGCAATCGGTGTCGGAAGCAGTAAGTGTTAAAGGAACCAAATAAAAACTACGATTTGCGATTTGCGATGGGAATAAAAACTGTGAAATGCGATTGTGATAGGGGTGATGTGGCAGAATGCTACAGTGATGTAAAAATCAGCGGTTGGGAGTGGTAAGTCTTAAAGAAAAAAAAGGAAAAGTTTCGAAATGCGATTTGCGATCGATGACGTGGCAGAGTGCTACAGTAATATCGCAATTGGGGTTCAAAGGTGGAAGTATTAACGGAAACAAATAGAAACTGCGATTTGTGATTTGTGATATCGCAATATCACAATATTGCAAGGTTGGCGGAGAACCAATAGTGCAGTCGGGAGGAGAGTGTGAAGTGTGATAGCAGGAATTCCGAGGAGGAAAGGGTGGAGTGCGATAACAATATCGCAATTGGAAAAATGAGCAGTAAGTCTTAAAGGGAAAAGGGAAAAGATGCGAAATGCGATTTGCGAAAAGGATAAGTATGGTAGTGGGAAGTTCGAGAAGAAAAGGGTGGAGGTCACCCTATAAGGTTTCTAAGTGTTTTTTCGTTAAAATGGCTGCGGTAGCTGTAAAACGTGAAAACGAAGGAATAGAAGGCAGACTTAGTCGTTTTCAAGTGTTTTTGGGAAAAAAAGGGTGCGGCAGCTGCAATAAGTGAAATAGAAGGGAATATAAGCGTAACAATAGAGATGGAAGGGATATGGGAAATGAAGTGGGGAGGTGTTGGGGAAATTTTCCGAGGCTGTTGAGAATTATTCCTGCAATCAAACTTGCTAATTCGTGCACAAAAACATAAAAAAATGCGTGATAAAAACAGTGAAAAAAAACAGTTTTTTATGGCCTGTGGGGAGGTCAACGTTGCTCAAACTCTATTGATAGAGATGAGAGGGGAAGGCTTGACCACCACTTTTGGGTTTTTCCTCTACTCTATTACTCTTCGTAAGAAAATGAAGAACTGAAACAACAGAGCTAAAAGCAAAAACTAAACAAAAATGAAACATAAACAGAATTATTAGAAGCAGATCTAATGAAATGACAGAAAGTAGACGACAAATACAACAGAGAGGATGAGGCACATGGATTGGGCCCTAACCCATGAGCCTATATCTATGAAACTTAAATCAGTAAAATGAAATCAGTCTGCTCATTTCATAAAATAATATCCTCATACATTTCTAAAATTTTGATCACTAAGTAAAATAATAAAAAGCTCAATAGCTTGCCATAAAGTTCCGACCTTTCCTAGCTCTAGCTTTGCTCTATTTATTCTACAGGGCAGCTACCAACAACTCCTTAGAAAATGGTGATTGATTCCACTTGACTCCAAGTAAACAAAGATTGAGTGCACTCCTCTTTGAGTTGCTTGGCTGCCTCTGGAATTCAAATTTCTGGAGAGAATCCTTGGGGATCCTTTGGCTGCCTTTGGAATTCGAATTGATGGAGAGAATATTTGGAATCCTTTGGTTGCCTTTGAGAGTTAAGGAGGGTGGACAATCCTCCTATAATTTCTCTTTGTTGTCTCCTCCAAGTATTTATGATAAAATCCTTATAAAAATGCTAATAATTCATGATTTTTTGCACCCAACCTCATATTAGGCACTCATAGTATGTTAGCCTTAATCACCACCTATACTAGCACCATAAAACCAAATAATAATAAAAATTCAAGAAAAAGAGATCAAAGAAGGAAAAAATTTGGCCATTAACCCCTCCAAATATGTCTACTGATGGATCTCATCATCACCCCCCAACTGAATGGTTGCTCATCCTCTGAGAAACTAGTCCTCCTTCTGCATTTCCTTCAAGGCTTTGACAACCCCCCTGATTTCCCGAGGAAGAAGTGTGGGAGTTTCCCCAAGGGGGTAAAAACCATTATTCTTTTCTACGTTCTCCCATTCTCTAAATTGTGCATCTGTGTCCTTTTCATCATTCAGCCCCAACAACAAAGGTGGGTTGAACTTTCGTCCTGACCATTGGATATTTTTGGCCTGCATGGCCCTCTTGTATAATGGTGCCCTTTCCAATGCACCCCTCAGTCTTTCTGGAGTATGGTACTCCTTGTTCTTGAGGTTGTGAGGGAGGTTGTTCCATATCCTCTGGCTGGCCATAATGCACTCATCTTCAATCTGCCTAAAAACATCATCAAAGTGGCCTATTACCTGTGTTTGAGTCTGAAGGTAGCTTTCAACTAGTGCATGGTCCCTTTCAATATCCCGATGGTTAAGGATGACTCCTCTTGGGCTGAAAAAATCCGGTTTGATATGTAAGGGTTCTCTATTTCTTCTTTTCATGACCATCCGTATATCTTTTTCTCTAGTGTCCTCATTCATCATCCACGATACTAAATCCATAAACTGCATATCCCCCATTGTAGGATTGGGGTCCCAAGTATCCAGACTTTTCAGCACAAGGTTATGCACGTAAAAATCTGCCATCTTTGCCTAGTCATCCATGTTAGCTTGCTTGTAGAAATCCATGAATTTCCTACAATCTTGGAAAGGTAGGGATCCATGGGAGGCTAGAGTTTTTATTTGAAATAGGAGCCATTGCTCCTTGAGGTACACAACATATGAGTCGGAAGGGAATTTGTGCTAAAGGGATTATATGCATAAGTCTGCCATGGTGGCTACTTGTTTCCCTTTTTGCTGCAATTTCTCCTTCAATGCTACATTCTCTTCCTGTGCCTTCTACGGCTACTCCTTCAGAATTTTTTCTTCGATTCTTTTCTCCTCCCTTGGTGATTCTTCAATGATAATCGGGCTCATGGGAGGAGTTTCTGGCTCTCTCTGACTTATCCTTTGACTCTTGTCAACTTTGAAATACATAGAGGTCTTCCTTTTTCTCTTTGTGCTCAGAGGAGCTAAGGTGGCAACTACCTCTTTGTCTTGAGGGGATGTGGTGTTGTGCTGTGAGTCTGCTTCTTGCTCACTTTCTACTACCTCTATGACTTCTATTTCCATCTCTTCTATTTTTCCTTGGCCCTTTGTCTCTTCCTCTCCTTCTTCTGGTTCTTCTTGTTCTGGTTCTTATTCTCTAAGGTTAGGAGTAGAATTATTCCTTGTTTGGGTTGCTATAAAAGCTTCCCTTGGTCCCTTGCTACTGTGTCTGATATGCGGTATACTTCAGAAGCTAGCTCGACTGATGGTGATGTTGTTTTGCTACTGCTGCTGCTGCTAAATGATATTCAAATACGTAGCTCACTCTCGGTACTGCTGTGTTGCAGGCTCCCTTTGGTCTCTTTCCCTCAAAATTCTCAATTCACTGGTTTGGATGAGATAGGATCTATTTTTATTAGATTGCGTAACTAATTTTGGAGCACTTATGTAACTCGGCCTCAACTCCAGTTTTTGTTAGAGACCGTTGTTTCCTTCTCTCTGTTAGTTCATGATGGACTGCGTGTTTCCTCCCCTCATTCTCCTCTACTCCACTTGATTTAAATTTTTTTCTTTTGCATGCCCAGGTGGCGTGACTTTGTAATTCTCCCTAGTCATACTTCACGTTGGTGGCCAAGCTAACTGGCCACCTTTCTGCCCCTTAAACTATAAGTCTGCAAATTTAATTATTTCTGACTATTATGGATGTATAGCGAGGGGTGAGAATTTATACCCGAGTTTACCTGTTGTTGTCAAGGTGTTTGCAACAGATAGAATTTGGAGACAAGCCTCTTATATGCTGTGTTCTTCCTTATTTTTATGTTTTCTGAGTGAGCAACTTGCTGAATGAGAAACTCTCTGAGTGAGTTGCTGATGTTTCTTGCTATTTTTTCCCATTATAGATGCTGCGTGGGGGTGCTCTAGATGCCATGGGTGGAACTCTTGTCTTTCCCGGGGTCTGCTTTATCAGCTCCTACATTGGTTTTCTTTGCATTCTGTGAACAACTTTGTTTTTGAAGGAACTTCTTGATGTTTGTAGCAGTTTTTGGCTTCCTTTCTTTTGGTACATTGTGCTTAGGAATGGAGGATTATGGTGTATGGAGGTGATGGAAGGAGTTATGGAAATGAATGGAATGAATGATGGGATGGATGGTAAAATAGAAGGGGAGAGAAGATGAATGCTTCCTTGTGTTTCTAGAAACCATTAATAACCTGCAAAACAGAAAACACTGAAAACAAAGAGATGCAGATGTAATTTTTTTGTTTTTTTTGTTTTTTAAAGAAAGTGGGCTACCTCCATGGAGGTTTCAACCCACAAACTTTCCTTGGGGGCCTCAGAGAGGTTCTCACCCATGGATTTTTATTGCCTTTTTTTTTTTATCTTTTTCTTTTTTTTGGGAAAGTGAGCTATCTCCATCGAGGTTTTCAACCCACAATCTTGCCTTGGGTGCCTTAGAGAGGTTTTCACCCATGGATCTTTTTGTTTGTTTATTTGTTTCAGGAGGTGTGGGAAACTATGGAGTTTCCCATCACATACACCTCTTTGCTTATTGAATTTATGAACTCTTCCCTTGACAAAGGCTTCTTGTAAATTTTAAGTCCATGACCATTGACAAGCAGGGGGATTCCTTCCTCATCCGTGGTTCTGATTTGAACTGTGCCATTATCAAAACATTTTTCCACTGTGTAAGGTCCCAACCATCTTGTCATCAGCTTGCCTTTGAAATCTTTAAACCTTGAATCATGCAACATCGCCTAGTCTCCTTCTTGGAAGGTCTTTTCTTTGATGTTCTTGTCATGCTAGACCTTCCTTTGCAGCTAAACTACCTCAATGTGAAGAAGTGATTTCATTCTGAACTCATCCAATCCATTTAGTTGCAGCAACCTCTCTTTTTGGGCATTTGATAGATCTAGATTTAATTCAAATGCCATTATTAAAGTATTGAATTCAAACTCAACTGAAAGTAGAGCCTTCTTACCATAGAATAGTTCATAAGGAGTGAATCTTGTTATTGTCCTCCAAGTAATGTTGTAGGCCCAAGTAGCTTCTACGAATTTGTATGCCCAATATTTTCTGCTACTGCTCACAACCTTGGTGAGGATGCTCTCTAAAGCTCTGTTAGTTACTTCTACTTGGCCATTCACCTAAGTGTGATAGGTAGTAGAAGTTCTCTGCTTAATCTTGTGCTTCCTCAAAATATTCTCAATGAGGTGAGAGGTGAATTGTGCTCCCTGATCAATGACTATTTCTCTGGGGTACCCAAACTTGTAAAACACATTCTCCCTCATAAATTCTGCTACTTTCTCCTCGGTTGCTACCTTCACTTCTTTTGTTTCAACACACTTTGTCAAGTAATCAATGCAGACCATGATATACTTATTTTGTCAGGATGGTGGATTGATAGGTCCAACAAAGTCCATGCCCCACTTGTCAAATGGCTCAAGAGCCACCTGAGGGTGAAAATACATCTCATCCCTTTGCGTGGGTTTCCCCATCCTTTGGCACTGGTCACACTTGGTGGTGTATCTTCTAGAATCTTGGTGAAGGGTAGGCCAATAGTACCCTGCCTGCAAAACTTTGTAAGAAGTTCTCTTTGCAGAAAAGTGGCCTCCACATGGGCTGTCATGACATGCATAGAGGATATCAAAAAATTCTTCCTCCCTCACACATCTCCTTAGGATTTGATTAGGGCCTAGCTTGGAAAGGTTTCCCCCAATCCATGTGAAAGGGGCGCTTTTTTTTATGATTATGCTCCTCTCCCTGAATGAAATATTAGGAGGGAGTCTCCTAACAACCAAGTAGTTGGCTATATCAGAAAACCATGGTGAGAGTGCTGATATAGAAAAGAGATGCTCATCTAGAAGCTGGTCATCCACCATTCCTTCTTCACCTGCAGGGAGATCTAACCTAGAAAAAAAATCTGCAACAACATTCTCCTTTCCAGGTTTATCAACAATAGTCAAATAAAATTGCTGCAAAAGTAACAACCATCTCATTTTCCTAGCATTAACATCTGGTTTGTTCATTAAATACTTGATGGCTGCATGGTCAGTGTGAACAAAGGTCTGATATCCAGTTACATAATGCCTGAATTTTTTCAAGGCATGGATAATGGCTAACATCTCCTTCTCAGTAACAATATAATTCAGCTCAGCCTTGGACAAGTTCTTGCTGATGAAATAAATGGCATAAGGGATTTTGTCCTCTAATTGTCCTAATGCTACCCCTACAGCTTTTTCGGATGCATCAGTGTGGATGTGGAAAGGAAGAGTCCAATTTGGACCTCGGAGGATGGGGGCAGTAGTAAACTTTCCCTTAATGAGCTCGAAAGCCTCTGAACAAGGACCGAACCAAATAAACTCAGAATCCATGGCTAATAACACAAATAATTGTGAAGCCATCTTGGTGAAATATTTGATGAAACTTCTATAGTAACCAGCTAAGCCTAAGAAATTCCCGACATATTTATTCTTTTGAGGAGAAGGTACCCTTTTGATGATAGTTATTTTGTTCAAGTCTACCTGTATTCCTGCTTGGGATATGGAGTGTCCTAGTACAACCCCTGCTTTCTTCAGGAATTCACACTTTTCTGGGCTCAAGGAGAGATGCACATCAATGCACCTTCTTAATACTTTACCCAAATTGGAGAGAGCTTCCTGGAATTCATCCACATATGGTGTGAAATCATCCATGTAGATTTCGATAGAGTCATGGACTAACTCAGAAAAGATGCTCAGGACAACTCTTTGGAAGGTAGCTGGGGCATTGCACAACCCAAAGGGTAGGAATATATAAGAAAAGGTACCCTAAGGGCAAGTGAAAGTAGTCTTATCCTGGTCTTTAGGGCTGATTTGAATCTGATTGTACCCACTGAACCCATCTAAGAAGGAAAAGAGCTTCTTCCTCGCAAGGCCATCGAGGACTTGGTCTATAAAGGGCAAAGGGAAATAGTTTTTCTTGGTGGCTTTATTAAGTTCTCGATAGTCAATACAAATTCTCCACTTCCCATTCTTATTTGGGACTATGACAAGAGAGGATACCCACTCACTGTTGGATATAGGATATACGGACCCTGCATCTAATAGTTTCTACAACTCTTCTTTGACTAGGTCCTTCAGATCCAAGTTCATCCTTCTTTGGGGCTGTCTCACAAGCTTTCATCCTTCTTTTATGTAAATGTGATGTTTGCATACTAAAGGATGCACCCCTTTCATGTCCTTGTAATCCCAAGAAAATTCTTCAATATTTTATTTCAAAAGATAGCATAGAGGTTTGGGTTGATTTTCAGAGATCTAGATGGGCCAAACTCAATAGCCTTGGTGGTTTCATAGGTTGACTCAATTGAGTGCACTTCCATCCAAGGTTGGCTTTCAGACTCTTTGACTAAGGTTTTGAGAGGAATGTTAGTGGAGATTGGTTTTGAATGGCATGGTCGATGAGTTCATCTTCATCAAGTTGCCCCCCTCTAAGAATAGCATCTACGATAAACATAGGGGAAGTGTTATATAACTCATCTTCTTCATCCTCCAACCATAGAGGGAGATCATGATCAATGTAAGGCTAGGTTGTAGGATATAACACAAGATGTTTAGACAAAGGCCCATTTTTGATATTCATGTTTCTGGCCCAACAACTAATATAAGCATCTGCAGTGGGCAACCAAGGTCTCCCTAAGATGACGGGATAACCATTAAACTTGGTTTTTGGTTGTAGGACCAGGAAATATGTAAGATACTCCCAAGAGTCAATGGTAACCATAAATTCCTCAACAATTCCTTCCGGAGTTACTGTGGACCGATCTGCAAGTTGTACAACTGTTGTGATTTTCCTCAAAGTCCCTTGGAGATTAAGTTTCAACATAGTTCCCTTGGTCATGATATTTATGGCAGCCCCTAGATCAATCAGAGTGTTGGGGACTATGACACCATCTATATGCACATCAACAACTATACCACTAGGGTCCAGGTACTTTGGAAATATCACCTTCCCCAGGATTAGGTCAGACAATTGTCCTACCACATTGATGGTGGGGGTATCTCTCTTCCTTCTCCTAGGTTTCTTGAAACACTTTTATTTGATGTGCCTATTTTAGATAGGGACATCCTTAATGGCTTAGAGAAGTGGTATATTTACACACAAATTTTCCAATTCTCCCAGGAGTTCAGTCTCCTCTGGGGTGTGCTGACTACGGTGGATCAAGCACTCAGAAAAAGGAGGTTGTTGGATCTGAGTGTTACCTTCTTCCTTTTCCTCCTCAAACTCTACATGTGGAGATGGAGGATGGTTTTCTGGGAGTACTCTTCCCGACTTGAGCTTAACCTCCTGTATCTCCACAACATAAGTTGGATGGGATGTTTCTCCACTGGGAGCTTGTTGTGTTTGTTTGTTTTTTGGGTTCAGATTGGGTTGTGCAGGTATAGGTAGCCTAGGTGGAGTGGCATGAGTAAGCTGAGGTTGAGGTTGGGCTTGAGGAATTAGAGCAGGTGGTTGATTTTTTTGAGGCCTCCACCCTTGGGATGGATTGTTCCACTGAGGTTGTTGTGGAACATACTTCTGAAATGGTTGATTTACTGGATGAGGATGATATGAAGGTTTGTAAGGCCAATTAGGAGGTGTAGACTAGGATGGAGGAGTGGGGGTGTACCAAGGTTGCATGGGTGCACTCTGATTGTTCTGATAGTAAGAGTAAGGTGCACCTGTATGTCTTCAAGGACAGTGACCCATGGCCTGAGGCCTTCCTCTTCATCAACATGAACAAAGGCCTGCAGACAAGCCCCAATCTGACATGCATGCAGCCTGTCTGTATATATATCCTTTTTTTGTGCATAATTCTCCTCACAGATTGAAGAAACCTCTGTGAGCTTCATTGCAAAGGCATTCCATTTCTTTTATAAGCTTCCTAGCATCTTAGGACAAAAATATGCATAGCTCTCCTTTCCTTTGCTTCCCTTGACCCCACGTCCTACACTTGAAAGAAAAAAGAAGCTCACTTTTGGAAGTCTCTATGTTTCAATCTCATGTTTTATAAAGTGAAGAAGGGTGGATGATGTACTTGGGTAGCTCTCTGCCTTCCCTAAGCGGGGAAGACCCCTATAATGGTTTCGAAAGATAGTTTTGATTGTTTCATAGGGTTGTTGGTAGATATATCCTCCTGATAGCATATTCAAGGTTTCTATCATCTCTTCACTGATCCCTCGAAGAATTACAAGTTTAAGTGATGAAGGATCAAGATTATAGTTAGCTCTCTTATAGTTTAATTGAAACCTCTCTTTATAGTCCTCTAGGGATTCATCAGGTTCTAGAGTCATCCTAAATATATCATCCTTAGTTTCCTTGGACCTACAATAGTATATGTATTTTTTGTTGAAGGTTTCTTCCATCTGTGCCCAGGTAGTGATGCTATCCCCAGGAAGACCTATGAACCAGCATAGGGCTGCATCCTTAAGGGTGATAGGAATAGCTTCAAATTTTGATCATCATAGGTGTAGTCCTAAGTCCTACAAATAACAACAAATTCAAACATAAATGTGTCAGGGTCCTCAGAGTTAAGTCCATGAAAGTCCGGAAGAGCTGAGGGGCTAATGTTTTTCATCTTAGTTTCCCCATCTGCCTCTCTTATGGGAAAGGATCTCTGGATCCTAGCCATGGTTAATATAGGTGAAGTAGTTCCCTCAGTCAAAACAAGGTCTTTTTCTTCTTCTTCTTCCCCAATAGGATCCTCAAAATATTTAGAAGGCTCTCCTATAGGGGGTTCAATCTCACTGCCACTGAAGAAGAGTGAAGGGTGGCTAGGAGGTGATGTGGGGGTTTTAGGTAAGATTTGTATTTGAATATTTCTACTCCTACGAGGCATGAAAATCAGATATTTTTGTATTTTTTAATATTTCTAAAATAACATGAAAAGAAAGGAAAGCAGAAAAAAATGCTAAAAAAAATCAAAACATCTACTACACACCTCCTTGAAAATGGCACCAAAAAGTGGTGAGCCCTAGTATTGCACCAAGAGTGCTACAACTCTTAGGGGTTGCCCTAATTTACTTTATCAACCCGGGGTTCGTACAAACTTGGAGGTGACAGTGCTATATACACATCAGATACATTTTTCTCATGTCATCCTCTTCTGCTTTACAAAAGGGTGTTATTTCTTAAACTATGATAAGAACTGGAAAGTAAATTGCTGGAAGGAGATGACAAAAGGAAACTAAATTAAATTATTGAAAATAAATGGCAAAAAGGAAACTAATTTAAATTGTGGAAAGGAAACTAATTTAAACCACACTTAACTTGGCCAATTGGCTAAACACACCCTACTAATCTTATGCTCTATCTACCATGTTTTTTTCCATGCAACTAAGCTATCCATGAATTAATTCTAATTGAAAAAGTGTTGATTTGCAGCTTGGAGAAGAAAGGGCTAAAGGTGCTAATGGAGGGATAAACACATGAAACCAGGCTTAGAAGTGGAAAGAGGGGGTTTAAACCTTATTAAAACTTTATTATAGCACAAAAATGCTTTGGAGCGGAATAATTTGAAAAGTGCGATGGCGGAGTTGTGATGAAGGACAAAAATGCGATATCACAATCACAATATCAAAAATTTAGAGGGATAGCAGAAGTTTTGTTTGGGAGTGGGAGAAAAATGTGAAATTCAATGAGGTAAAAACTTCAAAATGCGAAGTGCGATGCGGTAAAAACTGCGATTTGCGATTTTCGAAGTGGTAAAAGTTGTGAAGTGTGAAATGTGATATCGTAGTTTGCAATATCGCAAAGTTTGAGGGGTAGCAGAAGTGTTGTCTAGGAAAATTTTTGAAGTGTGAAATGCACTGGGTGACATGGTGGTGGGACCGATGGCAGAGTATGGAGAATATCACAATCAGCGTTGGGAGCGGTAAGTGTTAAAGGAACCAAATAAAAACTGCAATTTTCGATGGAGTTAAAAACTGCGAAATGCGATTGCGATAGGGGTGACATGGAGAAATGCTACAATGATGTTGCAATCAGCAGTTGGGAGCGGTAAGTCTTTGCGAAATGCAATTTGCGATCAGTGACGTGGTAGAGTGCTACAGTAATATCACAATCAGGGTTTGGAGGCGAAAGTATTTTTTATCACTCAAAATAAATCAAGCATCATTTTGACAAGGTTACATAGATTCATGGGTCAAAATAAGGTTTTAAGAGTCATTTTTTGAGTTTGACCAAGGGAAATTATAATTTTTTTATAGTTTGAGTTTACCCTTAGGTCCAAATACACTCATTTTTAAACTCCTTCAAGTCAAATCATTCATCATTTTCCAATTCTTTTCATTTTCCAAATTTTTTTGTACCAAAGGTGCCAAATAAGCCAAGAATCCCTACTTGCGTAGCGCATCCAGTGTAAAAAAGGCAGAAAGTGCTACGAAACTGCTGAAAGTTATGAAGCAAAAACTCTTTTTTTTTTGGTTTTGAGCAGTCAACCTCAAAGGAGGTTTTTGAGAAAAAAAAGGTATTTTAAGAAACTGAGAGAGATTATTTTCAAAAACATATCAAATAAAAATAACCTCTCTGAATTTTCTCACAGGTGTGATCATTTGGGATATACAATGCTTTCTATGAAACCATATGTTTAGAAAACAAAGTTTTCTTGTTTTACACATGTTTTGCAAATGCAGTTTCTGAACAACAGGAGATGTGTTTCAAAAAACCAGGAGAGGTTTTTATTCAAGAAATAATGGCCTAAAAAAAAATCCTTCATTTTCTCAAACTACATCATGGATTAGGAGATATAGGCTCTGTCTCAAGACCTATTTTTCGGGAAAAAACAGGAGAAATCTGCAAGAAGTTAAGAAGTTATGAAGGAGAAAGCTAAAATGAAGTTAGTTTATGGTTTGTATGGTTTTTAGATGATGAAGATAGGTTATATATTGAGTTTTTGGGAAACCACACTTTTCACTTGGCAAATTTATGAAGAATCTGCATACTCAGCAGTTTTGTAGCGCATTCAGTGCAAAAAAGCAGAAAAGTGCTACGAAACTGTTGTAACTGCTTTTCTTGCTTATTTTGATCAGTTTTTGAAGGATTGAAGAATGAGTCAAGAAATGAATTTGCTATGGAAGATGTATTAAAGGGTAATTAAAATAATGTTGGAGGAAAGAGTCAAAGATTTGAAGAATAAAGGTTGAAATGGCAGCGCTACAAAAGGCGCTACGAAACTGCTGTATTTTCATAGCGCAAGACATTACAACATTTTGAGCAATGTTTAAAGTGATTTTAGACAGCTGGAGGCAAGGGAGGAGTTAAGGGACTTGTTAAGTCGACTTCTAACAGCCAAGGACCATGAAATCAAGAGTACATGATGGTCATAATGTTCAAAGAATGTAAAAGATCTTATGCCTAAAAAATAGGGTAATGTTTCCTGTTTTGGTGGAGGTCAGCAATATGGTCATGAAGAAATGAATCCCATCATCCAGATTCGACCATGTGATGATACACTTGGTGATGATGTAAATATAAATAGATAAGGTTGTTATAGATAGGGATAAGGAGTTTGAGTCCTTTTTGGAATAGGACTGTTAAGTAGAATAGGTGTCTTTTTGTAATAAATTCTATGTTTTATGGTTATGCAAGGTGTCAAGAGTCAGAAATTCGATGTATCTAGCCTAGAGGTAGATCATCCCATGTTGTAAGATGTCTATTAAAGACCAAGAGGTTGAATTTGTCAAGGGTTGGAGACTTTTTGGCAAAACTTCTACTTTATGTAATTGACTGTGATAAGTAATGTAGAGAGGTTTTCTTCTTGACAGACCTGAGATTCTCATGGGGTTTTAATGTTTTATTGATCTACATATTATGTTTAATTAATTTCAGTAGATCTCATTTCTATGACTCATAATTCATAACCCTATTCTCTGACTTCCTTTAGTAATGAAATGACTGTGTTGACCTATGTTCTTGAGTGAATTGTCTTTGTCAAAAACCCCTATTTTCCTCAGCTTCCATGTCAAGAAACCTTGCCACTGAACCTACTGATTTTTTGACTCCATAAGCCCAATGGTAGTATTAGCCTTCATCTTTTCAACCTGCAAACATACAAAACCAAGACACAAAAAATAGAGTTAGCCATCTATATATATATATATCTTTATTCAATATCATTAACCCTTGAGAGAGCCCTCTCAGACTGAGGAGGCTAAGCCTCAGTCACAAGATTGGTTTGAAATAGTTACACTGAAGTTGTTTGATCAACAGCCAATCAGGTACGATTTTGGTGATAATAGTATTAACAAAAACCAATAGAAACTGTGATTTGCGATATCGCAATATCGCAAGGTTGGCAGAGAAGCGATAGTGCAGTCGGGAAGAGAGTGCGAAGTGGGAAGTGCGATAGCGAGAATTCCGAGGAGGAAAGGGCAGAGTGCGATAAAAATAACGCAATTGGAAAAAAGGAGCAGTATCTCTTAAAGGGAAAAGGGAAAAGATGCGAAGTGTGATATGCAAAAAGGCAAAGTATGGTAGCGAGAAGTTCGAGAAGAAAAGGGCGGAGGTCAACCTATAAGGTTTTGAAGTGTTTTTTTCGTTAAAATGGCTACGATAGTCGTAAAACATGAAAATGAAGGAACATAAGGCAGAATTAGTCATTTTGAAGTGTTTTTGGGAAAAAAAAGGGTGCGGCAGCTGCAATAAGTGAAATAGAAGGGAATAGAAGCATAACAGTAGAGATGGAAGGGAGATGGGAAATGAAGCGGGGAGGTGTTTGAGAACTTTTCTGGGACTGTTGAGACTTATTCCTACAATCAATCCTGTTGATTCATGCATGAAAATATACAAAATGCGTGATAAAAACAGTGAACAGAAAGCAGTTTTTTTATGGCCTGTGGGGAGGTCAACCCTGCTCGAACTCTATTGACATAGATGAGAGGGGAAAGCTTGACCACAATTTTTTGATTTTTCCTCTACTCTATTACTCTTCATAAGAAAATTAAGAACTACAAAAATGGAGCTGATATCAAAAACTAAATAACAATGAAACATAAACAAAATTATCAGAAGCAGAGCTAATGAAATGACAGAAAGCAAAGAACAAATACAACAGAGAGGTTGAGGCACATGGATTGGGCCCTAACCCACGAGCCTAGCTCTCTGAAACTTAAATCAGTAAAATGAAATCAGTCGTCTCATTTCGTAAAAGAATAGCCTCATACATTTCTGAAAGTTTGATGACTTAGTAAAATAATAAAAATCTCAATAGCTTGCAACAAAGTTCTGACCCTTCCTAGCTCTAGCTTTGCTCTATTTATTCTACAGGGTAGCTACCAATAACTCCCTAGAAAATGGTGGTTTATTTCACTTGAATCCAACTAAACAAAGATTGAGTGCACTCCTCTTTGAGTTGCTTGGCTGCCTCTCGAATTCGAATTTCTGGAGAGAATCCTTGGGGATCCTTTGGCTGAATTTGGAATTCAAATTGCTGGAGAGAATATTTGGGATCCTTTGGCTGCCTTTGAGAGTTAAGGAGGGTGGAAAATCCTCCTATAATTTCTCTTTGTTGTCTCCTCCAAGTCTTTATGATAAAATCATTATAAAAATGGTAATAATTTATGACTTTTTTCACTCAACCTCATATTAGGAACTCAGAGCATGTTAGCCTTAATCACCACCTATACTAGCATCATAAAACCAAATAATAATAATAATGCAAGAAAAAGAGATCTAAGAAGGAAAAAAGGTGGCCATTAACCTCTCCAAATATGTCTAATGATGGAGCTCATCATTTTCTTCTGGTTTCTGTTTCAATTGCCTTTCATGCTTACCTTCATCAATTAATTGATCATCATATGATCCTTCTGATTTAAGAAAATTTATAACATCAACACCATCATTTAATACTCTCCAGTTATTAATAATATTGGGAATAGACTGGTGAAAAATTAACTCTATAGAAAATCTATTTGGACTATAATCTTCCAAAGGAATAAGCCTGGATGCTACATTAGCTAGAAGGTCTGCACTTGCATTTTGAATTATTGTAAAAGACAAGATATTGAATGCTAAAAAATGAGAGGTAAGATATTGTAAATAATTGGTAATGTTTTTAATGACCAGAAATACATCGTATGGTATTTCTTACCTGTTTGACAATTATTTCAGAATCACCATATACCTTGAGATACTTGACATCAATATCAATTGCTTTGTATAAGCCTTGGACCAGTGCCTCGTATTCCATGGTGTTATTTGTGCATTCAAATTCAAGTCTGCATGTCAGCATTGCCTTTTCACCTTCCAAATTTATTAATATACAACCAACTCATGCGCCTTCATCGAATTTTGATCCATCAAAGTATAATGTCCATAACAAAGTATTAATACGAGGTTTATCTACAATATTTATACATTTGGAAAAGCTTGACTGAGAAAAATTTTCAATCTGAGAATTAACTGAGTTGGTGAGAAATGGATATTTTTGAAGATTGAAATTCCCCAAAAAGGATTCAACATAGTAATTGCCAAGAATGTTATTAGTAAAATCCATGGGTTCATTCTCTTCTTCGAATTCAGTTACCAAGTGTTTCAAGTGCTTTTCATGGTCTACTTGGATTTTATTTGGCTTAGCATTATAGGGAAGCGACATATGAGGCCAATCGGTAGCAAAATATCCATGAAGATTTTTTGACCAATCTCTACTTAGGATTAGGTCATAAAAACTAGGAATATCAACAACTAAGATATCAATTAATTGATGAAATTTTGGGTTGGATGCTAATTTGATAAGGACTGAATTCATTTCTCCTAATACCTTAACCTTTGTTCTATTTAATTACACAATATTTATTGCAAAATTTTGAGGATATATATTCAATTTCAGACAAACAGAATATGGCATGACGTTTGAAGAGGCTCTAGAGTCGATTAAACACTTATGCACATTTTTGTTTAATACTTAAAAAGTTATCAGGAAAGGAGGTGTGTGTGAATTAGATCTGCCACCAATTAAAATAGAATCACTTGCATCAATTTTCTCAGGTGAATCACTAGGAGGATTACAAAATCCTTTAGATGCTTTAGAAGTTACAGGGGCAAGCAAGGATGAAGCAGGGACTGCATTCAACTCTTTGAGTAAAATTTTCTGTTGCTATTTCAATTTTCTCAACTCATGTAAAGAGATATTTGCTTTAATCTTCTTCATATATTCCACTATATCATATTCAATAGTAATATAGACTAATAATGTCTTAGATGCAGATGGAAGAGTAGAAGAAGTTGGATTTGATTGGGGAGAAGAAGTCTTTTTGTTAACAAATTTTTCCTTAGGAACAGAGGATGAAGACTTTTCCTTTTGAGGTGATTGAGGTAGGTCAGTGGAATTTTACTTCTAGTGTTAACTGGAAGTACCTCATGTTCATTTTCATCATCAGACGTTGGAAGGATAAAGTCCCATAGTCCATGAAATTCAACCAGTCTTCTTCTTGAGATTCTTCTACAGATGATATTGTTTCATCATGATCTTCGTCTTGATCTGATTCAACATTTGAGATTACATTTGGAGGTTGGGAAGCTTGGTTTTTCTTAAAAGATCTACACATGTTCTTCGAAGAAGACTCAACTACTTGTTTCTTTATCTCAACCATATCATTTAACATGGTTTTGAGGAATTTTTGTAATCCCTCAAGATCATAATAATATTTAGATGTTTTCTTTTTGGGTTCATCCTTAAGTAAAACCTTCTTAGTTTTTCTATCTTCTTGAGCAGTTTTCTTCTCTAAAGCATGTATTATTTTTTCAATAGAAAGAGCTTCTTTCATATTCTCGATGAATGTAGCCTTATTGGTTCGATATACACAAATAAAAATATTAGAAGGAAGAGAGGATATGTACCATTCTATTTGTATGTCTACTCCAGGCTTGGATGTGGTTGGGATCTTGTTGAGCAATTTATTAAATCTGGAGTTGAAGTATTTGATATTTTCCCCTGTGTTTACTTTAAGATTGGAAAGATCATTGATAAGGGTGGCAGTAGTGTGATCATCACCAAATTTAGTAAGGAATTGTTCTTCAAAAATATACCAGCTGGTAATAGTGCCTGATGGTAGTGAAAAATACCATGATCCAGCTGATCCTTGAAAAGTATAGGGAAATAATCTAACTACACAATCTTCCTCAGTAACTTCATTAAGGTTTATGGAAAGAATAAATTTATGGAGATGTTCTTCTGTAGGTAATCCATCATCCAGATTATACTTAGGCAACCATATTTCAGGAGGATTTGGTAAAGGATGAAGATGACCTAGTAATTGAACAACTCCAAGATTTTTCCAAGGTTTGGCTGGCATTATGTGAAGTGGAGGATTTGTTTGTCCTGAAGGAGGATTTGGAGTAGAAGAAGTAGTTCGAGTATTGGTTGAAGGTGAAGAAGAACAACTATGGAACTAATACTACTTGAATTAGTATTTGTAGGCTGAGAAGAAGAAGGAATATGAATTGATGAAGAAATTGATGAGAAGATGTGAAAGAAGGAGGAATAACTGATGGTGTTTGAGGGGTAGAAAAAGATTGAATCTTTCTAGTTGATGATTGAGCTTCAGATATAGGAGATTTTGTTAGAAAAATTATATATGACAAAGCAATGGAACACATAAAATATGTGGAAACAAAAACACAGAAAATATATAAAACAAGAGAGACACTGATATACATGGTTCACCCAATTTGGGCTATGTCCACCCCGAACAACCAGTCCTTCCTTTCTATTATCCAACAAGATGAAGAGACACAACCTATAACAGAACCAATGTAATATCCTCTACTCTCTCTCACAGTACCCCTTTTTGTTTCTCGCTCATAATAGACATACAATACGCATCCACAATACAATACCCTCATATGACAGAGGGGTTGCCTTCTAGGGAAAAAAACCATAAATTTAACATAAATTCTACCATCAGATCATCTACCTAATGAACGGTACAATTTGACTACAAAATTACAATATTTTACAAGGCAATTTTACATTTTTTTTTAGCTTCGGGGGCGTTGCCCCTGAAACCCCTACCGTGGGACCGGTGGCCCCCGGACCCCACTGCATGGAGGGGTGTATAGTCTTCCTAGGGTATACATCTGGCTGAAACAAATACCTATGAATTAGGATGAAAATCAGGCTCCACACCTAACAATTTTCCTATGATGAGAATGAAGAGGAAATTCAAAAGGGATTACTCTGAGCTTTTCACTCTTAGAATGGGTTAATACACGAGCGCCTTCAAATATTGAAGTAACACTTCCTTCTGAGGCTTTAGAAAGTACATGTTTCTCTTTCGAAATTGAAATTTCTTCCAATTTCTTGATCAACGTTTGTACTTCAGGTGATTCTGGAGTATATTCTAAAGAGATTTCTTTATGAAAAGAACTAGGAGATTTGGGGGGGGGGGGGGGAGATTGGACAACTTCTGATTTATGAGTTGGAGATATTGAACTAGGACTAGAAGTTGTGGAATTGGATGGAGAATGGCTCTTCTGATGGTATTTTATTTTTTTATTAAGATTTGGTGCCATTCATAGTCATATGCCCCTCCTTCTAGTGCCAAAAATGTTGAGGCCATGAAAATCGGTGCAACAACATCAAGGAAACCACTCGGTCGGGGACTTAAAAACCGTCCCTTTTCTATTTGGAATAGTGGCTCTGGCTGGATTTATTGGACTTGTTTCCCAGTTTAATATAATTGGGGTGAATGGTGTTGAATTTTGCAACAAGAAACAGTGAAATTGGAATCCGGAAACAACATCCTTGATCCTAATGAAAATTAAGCATCTACACTAGGTGGGGCCCACACAAGCTATTTTTAGGTGTATGTCTATTTATAGAGGTATGTGCATGTCTATTTATATATGCATTTATATATTTATTATCCCTTAATATTAATTGGACAATAAAAAATAATCTATTTTCAATGAGCATTTGGAAATAGTTAACTGAAGTGGAAAATAAGTTAGCTATAGGAATTTCGAGTTGAGTGGTTGGTTGGTGGGACATGCAAGTGGACTTAGTTGTAACTGAGTGATTCGAAGTTGTAACAGAGTTAGAAGTGTAGTTATGAAAGTTGTAATGTAGTTTAACTCAGTTAAGTGAGTTAAACTTAGTTGTGCTAGTTGTAACTGAAGATACACTAGTGAGAGATCAAATGAATTAACTATTAATTAATTCAAAATTAGTGGCCTCACATGCAAGTGAAGATTTACTACTATTAACTACATGCATGTCAGATCCAGTGGAGACCCAGTTGAGATGTAGGTGAAAGGGATAGATTGACTATCAGTTGTGACATTATCGGTTGCACACATGCAACCACACACACATTAGATGTGCCCATGAGGATTGCACAGTCAAAGCAAGCAGGATTCCATTCATTCAGGGATTCCTATCAGCTGGGATTTCACAATTGAGGTAGGCTGTCTGGAGACAGTAAATTGGCTAAGGAACTTGCCAATTTTCGTATGACAGTGTGAGACAGTTAGCTCATGTACTGAGAGCTCTTGGATTAGAGCTTTGTATGTAATTGTTTCATTATCCATGATATCATACATAATAGAAGATATTGGTGTTTTTAGCTATATGCTTTCCTCGGGTAAATGATCTGTGTTATGTGTGATTGATCTTTCTTCATGATATCGTGATTGGAGATTGTGTTTTAAATTCCACAAAGATTTTGTATAAGTGATTCTATATTTAACAGTAGAATATTATTGTTAGATCAGGAGAATCCAGGCAATACATATTTTTTATTAAATTTTTACATGGTATCAAAGCACAGGAAATTGAAATTTTGAAGCAGGAGCTGAGTTTGCTGGTGGAAAGAATTAAAATTTGTCGAAAGGCTTTCTTGTCACTACAGCTGATTCAAGAGTGAAATGGACTTCAATGGCTTGAGGGTAGGGTATGCACTCGAGGGAAGCTCAAACTACATTTCTTGGAAGGATAGGATGGAGGCATTACTGGAAGATAATGGATTGAAGGAATTCATAGAAAAATATGTTCCTAAGCCATATGCTGCAAATCTTGATGCATGGCGAAAGAAAGTGGCAAAGGTGAGTAGGATCCTGTTGGAGGGAGTACAAGACCACATTGTCTCAAGCCTCCATGGGAAAGACACACCATATGCTATTTGAAAGGCTCTGACGGATCTATTCCAAAGCATCAACGACCATAGGAAATTGGTGCTCAAAGATAAGCTCATGAAGATCAAGATGGAAAAGAACGACACTATTCCAGTATACTTAACAAAGTTTGTCCAATGTCAAGATGAACTTAGGAGTGTGGGAATAAGTGTTGCTGATGATGATTTGGTGAGTTTGGCTCTCCTAGGACTTCCTAAGAGTTGGCACATTTATGAAGACTCTGTCAATGGACAGAAAAAATTGCTGGATTGGGAACGACTATGGTTGGATCTAGCGCAGGAGGAGTTCAGACGGAACACCAGAGATGGATCTTCATCAAAGCATGATGATGAAGATGATTGTGCTTTCGCTACCAAGGTGAAGAAGGGGAAGGGGAAGAAATTCCATTCTAAATCTAAGGCCGGTGAAGATGGCAAGGAGCACAACATTTCCAAAGTGAAGTGTTTTCATTGTCACGAGCATGGACATATTGCCACAAATTGTCCACAAAAGAAGAAGAACAAGAAGGTTGTTGGAGCTGCAACTGGTGAGGCCCTTGCCTTTCAATTTGAGCTTGAATTCTCACTTATTGCATGCATGGTGTCAAGTGCAATGAGTTCGATGTGGTACACAGATAGTGGTGCATCTTTCCACATGATGGGAGACAGAGAAATTTTCAGTAGCTTGGAGGAGACGGACCTCTAGATGCATTTCGAAATGGGTGATGACAAAAGGTATAGTGCTACCGAGATTGGTACTGTTGCTTTCCAAATAAATTCAGGTAAAACCTTCTTTTTAAAATATGTAATGCATGTACCAGGCTTAACGAAAAAATTAGTTTGAGTTGCAATGTTGGAAGATAAAGGCTATGATGTGGTCATTAGTGAAGGTAAAGACTTCCTTCGGCATAAAGCCACAAATAAATTCAAGAATATTGGGATTCGTGTGAATAATATCTATAGAATTGATGTAGATGTGATTTCCATAGAGCTTCCAACCATGGGGAAGTGTGAGAAAGCCATGCAATTGATCCTTGAGAGGAAGTTGGATTTGCATGCAGGTAAGAGTGAACCTTAGGATGTGGAGCAGCCACAAGTCGAGGATCATGGAGTGAGAGCATCCAATTATGTAGAGAAATTTCAAGCCAGACGGGTAGAGGGAGTGCATGCAGCTATACCACCAGGTGAGAGGTGGAGCGACATGCAAGATTAATCCCAAGAAGAAATTTTTGGTAGGATTCATTGAGATGGCGTGGGTCTCATGAATCGAACCTGGCTACGAGGAGCCCACAGATTAGCAGTAGCAGGATTATTTGGATTTATGTAGTCATATGTCGAGAGGACATGAAATCAAAGTGACAGTGTTAGCTACTAGAGCGCAGACCAGAGTTGGCAGCAAGTGCAGAGTGCCTGGATGCAGGTGTTAGCAGCGCAGTGGTTCCCGAAGACATGTGCAATAGCTAAGTAGAATTCAAAAGACTTTGATGACAAATGCATTATAATGATTCAGTTGTTTGGAGGCTATTTATTTTCAGAAGTGTTGTAGGCAAGAGTTGCATGTGCAAGAAACACTAGAGAAGTATTGCATGTAAAGGTGGCATGGCGCATGCATGGAGTTGCATGTCGCATGAAAGGGTTGCATGGTGCATGCATGGAGTTGCATGGCACATGAAAAGACATTCCTTTCTTGGTGAGAGGGAGTATTGAAGTTTGCAACAAGAAAAAATGAAATTGGCATCCGGAAACAACATCCTTGTTCCTAGTGAAAATTAAGCACCTACACTAGGTGGGGCCCACACAGGCTATTTTTAGGTGTATGTCTATTTATAGATGTATGTGCATGTATATTTATATATGCATGTCTATATTTATTATCCCTTAATATTAGTTGGACAATAAACAATAATCTATTCTCAATGAGCACTTGCAAATAGTTAACTGAAGTGGAAAATCAGTTAGCTATAGGAATTTTGAGTTGAGTGGTTGGTTGGTGGGACATGCAAGTGGAATTAGTTGTAACTGAGTAATTCAAAGTTGTAATAGAGTTGGAAGTGTAGTTACTAAAGTTGTAAAGTAGTTTAACCCAGTTAAGTGAGTTAAACTCAGTTGTGCTAGTTGTAACTAAAGATACATTAGTGAGAGATCAAGTGAATTAATTATTAATTAATTCAAAATCAGTGACCTCACATGCAACTAAAGATTTACTACTATTAACTACATGCATGTCAGATCCATTGGAGACCCAATTGAGATGTAGGTGAAAGGGACAGATTGACTATCAGTTGTGACATTATCAGTTGCACACATGCAACCACACACACATTGGATGTGCCCATGAGGATTGCTTAGTCAAGGCAAACAGGATTCCATTCATTCATGGATTTCTTTCAGCTAGGATTGCGCAATGGAGGCAGGTTGTCTGGAGACAGTAAATTGGCTAAGGAACTTACCAATTTTTGTATGATAGTGTGATACAGTTAGCTCATGTACTGAGAGCTCTTGCTTAGAGCTTTGTAAGTAATTGTTTCATGATCCATGATATAATAAATAATAGAATATAGTGGGGATTTTAGCTATATTCTTTCCCTAGGTAAATTATCTGTGTTATGTGTGATTGATATTTCTTCATGATATTGTGATTGGCGATTGTGTTTTAAATTCGACAAAGATTTTGTAGAAGCGATTTTGTATTTAACAATAACATATTATTGTTAGATCGGGAGAATCCAAGAAATACATATTTTGTATTAAATTTCTACAAATGGATGGGTTTATCATCATGTGTAACTTGATAGATGGAAATATTAGCAAGCTTGCAATAAACAATATATCTATCTAATATGTATCCCGAGAAGAAATCTATTCTCTGTGGGATCTACAAAAATAACCTTTCAGTGGATGTAAATAAAGATCATACATTCACTTAGAGATATGAAAACGTTTAAGAAAGTTGATTTAATTAAGTAGTTAATTAAATCAATTGAATAAAGCTTATATCGCAACTTTTAAATGCCTGTATTGCATATGTATTAAGTGATAACAGTATAACATGTTCATAAGGGAGTTAATGTCAAACTATATTCAAACAGATACATGAAACAAAACATCATAATATAAATAACTATTTCTCATTTGAAGCAAAAATATAACACATAGGATAAAAGTACCATGTATATGTTCACTCTGCTCATTTGAGAAAAAGTACTTGGTCTAGCCCTTTCTATTCAGAAAACTTCAAGAGTACAAAAGTGAAACATCCATAAAGTCTTCCTTTCAAAATTTTAGGACCCCTTCTTCAAAGACATGAAGGTTTTTAAGTATAAAAATAAAATTCTTAAAATAGTTATTACAATACAGAGTTGAGGAGGCTTAAAACAACCCTCCTTAAAGTAAGTGGAATTTAAACGGAAATAGAAATTAAAGGGATGACTTGCTCAAGGACTGTCCTGCTGTCTCCTTTGCCATTTGTTCCTTTAGCTGGAGGATATTGAGCATAGGCTTAACCTTTGGAGGTTGGCCTGGCTTAATGCGCAATTGTCTAGTGAAAATAGCATCAGAAAGTGGAGGAAGCATGTAGGAAGATGTATCTGTGAGACAACGCAACATAAGCCACTGGTTGTGAGGCTTTACTAAGTATTTCCAATATTTCTGCCAATCCATCTTTTCCAAATTCATGATATGTTCTTCTTTTACCTTTTACACTTTTTTCCATTATCTTATCAAGTCTTTCACTAAAGGAAATGCACTAGGAGGACATTTGTCATTAATATTTGCTGCGATGAGATTTTGACTAACAATTTCCACAATGTTAGTAGCAACATACTTTGCTTTGCAAATGGCTCTTTCTGCATGCTTCAATTGTATATCCCAGTATGTAAATAATATTTCTTTCTTAGAATCCTTGATCCTAGGAAGTTTTGCCTTTCGGCCATTAGCAGAATCCTGCTAGGTGACAAACTGGGAAACCTTATTATCTATCTCATAAAAAATAATCCTCATATATGAAATGTGGTTCACAAGTGAATCGCTCTGTTCACACAATTCAAGAATACTTAAAAATTTCTGACAAAAAACAACTTGTTGTTGTGCCAATAAAGTGTGTAGTTCTAAGGCCTCTTTTCTGAATTCATCAATCTTGGGGTTATCTTTTACTTTCTCAATAGAGAGCTGTAATTGTTGAATTAGAGTTTCCTTGGAACTAATTTCATTTTGATGTTGAATTTTAATTGGTCCATGCTCTCTTGGAGCTATGCGATCTGTACCTGTAACTGTTGATTGACACTTCGTTTCTATGCTTGTAGCTCTAGTTCAAGTTGGATGATTTTTTCATCCTTTTGTTTCATCAACTGTTGAAATTCTGAGGCTTTTTCAATGGTCACAGAGACATAAGCTCTTGTGAACTGAGTTAGGTGAGTTAGATCCTGTGAAGGATCTTCGTGTGTGACTTTCCAAACAACATCCATTGATACATCTCCTTGGACAAGGGGTTTGGATTGCTCTGACCTTCTTCTTTTCTTCTGTCTACTTATAGCCGCCTTGTGTTTAAGACTGTAGAAAATGTCCAAAGGAGGAATTTCCTCAATGTTAAGAACATTTTCAGTGGTGGGGAAGGCCAGGATGAATTCCACTCTTTATGTGGTTACTAATTTGTCAAAGGGCTCAAAAGTGAACGAGTCCTGAGTTTTAGTTTGAGGAGTATGCACAATTTGTTGTTGATCAATAAATATAGCTCCTTGGTCTTCCTGGAGTTTTAGATCAAACTCCTTCCAAACATCCTTTAGATTACTCGGGAAATCCAAATCCATAGTTTGAACTTCGGTTGATTTATCTTGGTTTATTTTACTAAGGAATTCAGTATCCTTAGATGCCGATTCATTTTCCTTTTCTTTCTGAGATAATGGTTGTGAGATATCCAACATTTTCAATGGAATTTATTCCAATATTTTATTCCTATATTGTTTAAACTTCAGTAATTGTTGTGGATGGAGGCGTAAGGCTTCCAAATTTTGAACTACAGAATAATTATCGACAGACTCAAATAAGTCATCGAAATCACTGTCTTCATGCATAAAAGGCCTAATCTTCACTTGGGTAGTGAAATTATTGGCAACTTTAATTGGGTCATATAGTCTGTTTGGAATTTTGAATAACTTCAAACATTCAATCTGACCAATATCTACAAAAAAATGCTTGTAATTATACAGACCATAAACACCACAATTAATTGGAAAAGAAGGCCATGATGCTTTCTTGGCCTCTTTCAAAAACCTGGTTAGGCTGTTTCGAACAGTCTGATATGAAACTTCTCTTGTGAGAAGCTTGTCAGGAACATACAGGGGAAAAACGTATGGTCGGGCTAAGCTCCCAAATACTCAGACATAAGTGAACAACTCTTCACCAAACCATTTTCCTATAGAGGAAAAATCAGCGTGGGTCTCTTTTGATAGTATGGGGGCTTTCTCATTAAAAACAACTTGAAATAGAGGGAGAATGACTCCATGGAAATTTTTGTAAAAATGGTTCTCATACTTAGATTCCCACAACATACTATGAAATATATGAAAAAGGTACAGGGTCTTGGGTAGTCCATTTCCAACCCATGGCTGGAAAATCCAAGGTAAAATACATAACATCCATGATATAGGCGCTCATATAGAATGGGGGAAAATGTTTGGAAGAAATGGAGTGATTTTTCCTATATTATAAAATCTGAGTGGCAATGTTATTAGACAAAATATTTCCCAAATCCATAACATAGGAATTTGCAGTTGCTTCCATGAGAGGGACCCATTCTACTAAAAATCGAGTAGTGTCGGGCTGACCAAAAATCCTAGAAAACATCGCAGAGACATAACAATAGGGGCTTTCAAGGGAGTCAATAGATTACATACCATTTTCATCATTCTTATGCTTATTGGGATTGCTTCTCCATTGCTTGATTGGATTTGATTTGAGCTTGTTTTCTTTGGTGAACTGTACAAGAAATTATTTATCATAGACCTTTTCGAGGTCTGGGATATAGTACATCAACTTCAGGTCTTCGGCTTTGAAGGAACCAATCATTGTTCCTCTGCTAGTAAGAAATTTCCTATCCCCGATATTGACATTATCAATGATCCATATTACCATATCAGTGTATGGTAATATTTTAGGTCGCACAACAATTCGAGGTAAATAAGAATTAGCTACTTCTTCAATTGTAGCTTCAGAGGAATCATGAGCATCAAAAAATTATTTTCTTTGAACTTTTTGAGGTTTTTCATCCTCGAGAAGCTTGTACATGGATTCCCACGAGGAAAACCCACTTTTTGGTCCACATATAGTATCTGTAAACAGAGGAAGCATCTTTGTTCTCTCGGTCATAGCGGGTGCAGGGTTTATAGGGGCCATATGCTTCTTAGCTTTCTTGAGGGATTTAGTCATTTCTGGGTAATTCTGCTTATTTGGGCTCGCCTGCAAATACATGAGAAAGGATAAGCGGAAAGAGGGAACTTTTTGTTTCACAAATGCACAAGTACCATAGTAATAGAAACATTTAAACGGATGAGACATCACAGGCTGATAAGATATGAATTGAATGATTCTTACAGTAAAATTATTATGGAGGTATGGGCGACAAAACCATTAATTTATGATATTAATGGTTGATATGGGTTGTCCCCATATAATCATTTCCGCATTAAAACTAGATCTGTCGCGTCGCAACATTTCTTGTGTGCAAATATTCATTTCATACCGATTGGCTTAGGTTTCTTCCAATTGCAATATCGCAATCGCAATATCGAAGAAAATAGAGGGAGTTCAAAGTGTTTAGGTTGACAAAAGTGTGATGTGCGATGGACTATATCGCATCGGTGAACATGGTCGGGGAAGAAGAGTAATTATATTTGCGGGAATGTGATGTGATGGAGTAGATCGCATCGGGGAAATATGAGAGGTAACAATAAGGCCATCGACGGGGTAGGATTTGTGAAAAACAAAATGAAATATGCGATGGCTTACGTGGTTGAAGTGGGTTCCGTAGGGTTTCCTTATAGAATTTACTTGGAAATATGGTGTTTTCCCTTATAAAAGTGCTTTTTCTTATACACATCAGATCAAAATATGTTTTAAGTGACCTTTTAGGAGTCATATATGCTTCATTGCAGTTTTGCGATTGCGATAATGCGATCTTTCTCCGCTTAAGTGCTTTCAAGGCCAAATTTTAAGGTGTTTATCCTTTTTTATCCCTATTTCTATCTAATGAATTACTTTAAGGGTCTTATTTGTTTTAACTCTTAAAATTAAAAAGGGTCCCCATTATTTTCTAAGGTAACTATTGCTAAAATAATGGGGGTTGTTGATTAGCACAACAGTCCTCAAGGATTCCAAGTTGGTGACTCACTAAACAAACAATAAAATTTTAGTTGAAACTATTTTTTCGCAATCCCTTCTACAGGATATTCAGGAGGCCATGTTGTTATTTGATTCATTATCTTTCTCTCATGTGCTTAGGGAACTAAATACATGTTACATTCCTATATTTTATAGGATGAATTGATTGTATTTGTAATTTTGTATATGAGATGTTGTAAATAATGTTCCATTCTGAAATTTATTTCCAAAAGAAAAGAAGAGAAAAGAAAAACAAAAAGGGGATAAAAAATATATATTTGAAAATAACAAAAAATCAAAAAACAAGAGAAAAAAGAAAAAGAATGAAATACCCCATATAAAATTAAGTTTATACAAGTGACCAAGTCTAAATGAAACTCAAAAAATGAAAAAATGCATCAGTAATACTTAGAAATTTTGAATAATGTGTTGCTAGTTAAAATGTCACATTGAATTAGAAAAAGTAGATTAGTTAGTTTAATCACACTGTTTAAACATGATTAGGTTGAATTAAATAAAGTTAGTTTAGGTTAGTGAATAATCAATCACATATTATAATCGTGATTGAATTAGACTGGTTAAAGTAAAGATGAGTTAACCACATTGTTTAAACGTGGTTAATTGACAATAAAATAAAATAAAATAAAAATTGAAAACCTTAAGAAAGATAAAAAATATGCTTGCAAATCAAAATAAAACATTCGAGGTTAATTAAGTATGTTTAATTTAATAATTTTTTAATTTATTTTATTATTATTATTATTATTTATTTTTTTATAAATCGTGATTAATTAAATTTTAGTAAAAAAAAAATCGATGATATTTTTGGTCATATGTAATAATAATGGTGCACATTTCAACAGGCACGATCCAACCCACCTGGATCAACAACGAAGGATCATCTTCTCCCCCCTCGCCTGTTTTCGCTCACCACTCCATCCCCCCTCCGGAAACCACTATCCTGCTCCCCCTTGCATTGATCGTTGACCCCTCCGATCCCGCACCAATAACCTACCGCCATGTGAACTTCTTTTCCCCAACATTGCTCCCATGTCATCCCTTTACCCTCCACTTTCTGTCCACCACCTCACCGCGGACCTCACTTCCCTTCCACTGAAAACAAATTCTCGTCACCTTTCTCCTCAATACCGTACCACCATCTGGAACAATTGACTCCACATCAGCAAACCGTTATATAAATAAATGTTTCCCACTCACGTGATAATGAATCTGATCCGTTAAATGGTAAATAAACAACGGTAAACCCATTTCTCCCATATAAACCACCAAAATCCCATTTCATCACCTCCGTTCACTATTTCAGGATAATTAACAAGATCAAGTGCACAGTCAGTCGAGTAGAGCTTCCCCTAGCACCCAATCAGTGGTCCATGCCATTACTGTGACCAGTCAACATAACCAGTCACTACAACCAAGTGCCTAGCCGTCACATTTGCATCCAATTACCAATCTTCACCTATTTTTCTAGGTAATTATAAATTCCTTGTTCTTCATTTTCTATAATGGGAACTAAAATCAAAACGCCTAAAAACAAATCCAAGGCCTCTGATAACAACAAAATTTTAATTTAATTAATTGGATAGACTATTATTATTATTTTTTATTATTTTTAATTAATATATTTTTGTTAATGTTTTATTTTTTCAAATTAAGAGATGAACGTGTTTATAATAGTATTGATAGAAGGAAAAGGGAAATAGTTAAGTGAAATTCATTCTTGATGATTCTATCTTTATAAGAAAAGTGAGTGGTGTACAATGGGTATGTGTTAAAGGAAGATGGCTGCTTTCTGATGTTGTAGAGTATATTGAGGTTTATCTTCATAAGACATTGATGTCTCCATCCCCACCAAAAAGGTAAAGCTTTGTTAGTGGAGTTGGGTCAAAAGAGGGGGGAGTTTAAATTTTCAACAAAGTAGAGTAGAATATTCACAAGCCTTTGATACCTTTGTTCTCATTAAAAAGAGAATAAGGAATGGTCAGTGGAGTGAGAGGTGGAAGAAACAATAATAATTTTCTAGTAAGCCAATGTTTAATGGGAGCCTGCTGCAGGGGCATCTGTAATTCTCATTGAACGAGAGATAAAAATCATTTACTAGAGTTGGTTCCTGTTGATGACTAGAAATGTCTGCCTCAACATCAGGGAAAACCACCCGGTCGGGACCTTAGAGCATATCCTTTTCCATTTGGATTGGTGGCTCCGACTGGGATTATGGGACTAGTTTCCCATTTAAACAAAATTATAAAAGGATGGTATTTATGTATAATGGTTCAAATGTAACTAAGACTTGAAACACAATGAATACTTAAAATTAATATCTATCATGGGAAAGCTTATATATACATATGTGATCTAAACATGATTTCATAAACAATATGACAATGTATATTATGAAACGATTATAAAGTTTTAACAACGAATGCTAGCTAAATTTAATTAAATAGTTAATTAAATTTGCTGATAAAAATTATCACGTATATATGATTTTTTTGTTTATACATATATCATATGATTCCAATCACACATAACAATAGTGAAAGATGTATGACTGCTTGCAATGCATATATAATAAACTTAAATCAAATAACCATTTAACTCTTAAACAAAGGAAAAACAGATCGATAATAACTCGTGATATGTTGTAACTCCAATCATGAGAAAACAATAGTGGTTCAATCTTCTCTTAAGATAACTTGAGTTACAATAGTGAAAACAAAATATTTCTCTCCAAAATTCAAAACCCCTTCTCCATTCGAAATGAAGGGGATTTATATTTTTTCAACTAAATACAAATATAACAAAGCAAAATAAAATTCTGAAGTGGTTTTAACAAACAACGCTTAAAATAAAACAATAAGACAATTTTAAATTTTGTTGCAAAAAATTGACTAAGACTTTGATGAATACTGCCCTCCCATACGTTGTTGTAGTTCGTAAATATATTTTATGAGCTTCAATTTAGGTGGAGACCAAGGCTGTATCTGCATTTGGCCAATGAATATAGCATCTCTGAGTGTTGGCAACATAATATTGGTTGTGTCAGATAAACATCTCAGCATTAACAATTGACTATGAGGCTTAACTAAGAAATGCCAATGGAATTCTAAGTCAATATTTGATAGCTTTTCAATCTTTTCAACCTTCTTCTTTGATAATTCCAACCATGTTTTAGTTAATAATTTGATATCGGGCAGAGTTCCCTCGGGGCATTCTGGAATAATATTTTCCTGTAGTAAATTTTCATGGATGGATTCAATGAGGTCATTCGAGATGTCCCTTGCATTGAATATTTTTGATCTTGAATTTTTGAGGCAGATTTCCCATTCCCTGAATACTGTTTCCTTTTGGGATTCCTCTATCTTGGGAGATCAACTAATTTCCCTTCAACATTGTCTTGACATGTTATGTGGCTTGTGTTCTTCTCCTCAATATCTTCAAAGTATGTCCTTAGGTTGGACAATTGATCTACCAATGCAATGGTTGTTTGACACAAATCATGAATGATTGCCTAATATCCTAAATCAAACAAAGCTAAATCTAAGAGAGAGATCCCTCTTTGAGTTTAGAAGGGCTAGCTTTTAAAATTAAAAGTGGTTCTTTGGTTACCTCTGGGTTTCTTTCACAACCTTAAGAAATTATAGAGTGCTAACATTCTGGCGACCATAATGGGGACGAACAAATTTTAATTTATATTCTATTTTTCGTTGGTAAACATTTATGTTTCAGTAGTTAAAGCTATTTCTAGGTTTTTGGCTAAGAAATAGATCTGAATTAAGGTTGTTTTCCACTTATAAATTGCACATATTCTACATATGTCAATATAAAATAAGTAGATATGGCTCCTAAAATAATTCACACTAGAGCACATCCAGATCCAAACCCCCCGTAAATTGTAGATAATCTAGAAAAAATAATCAGAAAGAAGAGTGTAACTGAGAGTGAATCAAGTGAAGGTATTCTGCCAAGGGTTAATTCCCTTCTTGAGAGTTTTGTCACCTTAGAAGATATAGATTTTGATTTTTCTTTTCAGGATACTCTCTTTATAAGAAAATATGATCGTTTTGTGGCTAAAATAGTTATTGATGAAATCCTGCGAAAACCTTATAAATCAAATTAGATTGTGTCTAAAACTCTCACCCATAAATCACTTAAAAACTCACCTTCTTTTGCTTCATATTCTAGTCCTACCACCTCTGTTTTAACACAACAAAGTGGTATCATACCCCCTTTGATACCTGCACCTATTTTAATTTCATCCATAACTCATATACCAGTCATGGTGGGACGATATGTTTCTTTGGCATTACAAGCCAAATTACATGACATGCCACAAACCTATGCACAAAGAATACCACAATTTGATGGTACATGTCCTATAACAGCTCAACAACACATTGATAAGATGAGTGACTCCCTTGATCTAGAAGAAGTAGATCATGATGATGTGAAAATGAGGCTATTTGCACAAAGTCTAAGGAGAAGTAAAGAAGTGGTATACGATATTACCCGCTGGAGGTATTGTAGATTTACAATAGTTCCATCAAAGGTTTCTCACTAGGTGAGAAATTAAAAAGAACCCCCTCCAAATTATTTCAAAATATGAAAATTTAAAGAGGGCTCTTTTGGTAAATAAATTACTGTAGTGTAGAGGCTAATTTATTAGCCAAAAGAGCCAAAATAAGAACTGAAAGAAGGGTTATTATCAAAGAGTAACCAACTTCTTCTTCTTAATATTCTAATTTGGATACCTTAGTGAAAAATATGGAGAAAATGATGTACAAAATAAGCTTAGCTTATAGAACTCCTCCAAGAAAAAATCAAGGAGGTCCTCCTATTAGAAATCCTAATTTTAGAAGAAATCCCCCGCAAATTAAACAAAGAGAATAGAGAGGTCATGCTGATCAACAACAAATTAGGCCTCCATTTCAAGAAAATTATGTTGGTGAAGAACCCGAATTAATAGAAGAACTTGAAGAAAACCATATAAACATATTTGGAATAAATGAGATAGATCAAATCTTCTTGACCAAAGAAGAGCAAGATTAGTTCTTGTTATCACAACCACAACAAGTCCCTTTAGAATCAGAAGAATATAAACAAGGATATCAAAATGGAATTATGGAGGTACATAAGAAATACAACTTAAGAAGAAACAAAGTTGTTGGAAATCATCCTAACAAAACTCAAAATGATGCTCCTTCAACTAGTCAACCAAAAACCGATCCTCAAAGGAAATTTCGAGAAATCTAGATGCAAATGTCAAAGAAGTTGACAAAAATCAAACATCCTTTAGCATTGAAACTGGATTATCCAAATTTGAAGCTAATGTGTAATTCTCTGCAAGATCAACTATTGACAAAATGGAGAAATGGTAAAAACCCTAGCTTCTGCACCCTCCCATGGGTTTCTTTGTGGCCGACCCTAGTTTGCTGTAGGCTCCGAGCCTATGGCTCGAAGATGCATTTCTCCTACCCTCTGAGGCATCTGCAATGGATCAAACTACTCACCCTACGGGGCCCTCTTACAAAGATCAGGTGGTGGGCTCCTCCCACACTCCCAACCTCTCTTTCTTCTCGCGCTTCATTAAATCCTCAGCCTCTCCCCAGTCAGATCTGGAGCTTCGTCTGAGCTCCCCTTGTCAGGAAAAAGAAAAATATAACCATGGCTCCAATCAGATCTCCTTTGCAAGCGGTCATCAAGATAAGACAGGGGACTCTGAACGAACAAAACACCTGTCAAAAGATCAGGTCGAAAAAAACCCCGAGGCTCAGGAAACGAATCAGGATAAGAAGAAAACTACACCTGCCTACCACCCAAAAGCCTCTGAAATCCCATAAATAGTTATTCAAGATCTTGATATAAAGGCCTGCAGAGAATACATGAAAGAACATGCCATCATTTGTAAGTTTATGGGAATTTGGCCTTCCGAAAGAGCTCTTAAAGGCTGGATCCAAGCCAAATGGAACCCCAAAGGGGCCATAGAACTTCAGCTTGGTTCGAAGGGCTTCTTCACTGTAGTCTTTGATCTCCTGGCAGACAATGACAAAATCTTCGAAGGAGGTACATATTTCTTCAACTCAGCAGGTCTGTATATGAGATTCTAGAAGGAGAACTTCACCCCGGAAAAAGAAGACTTCACTTGTGTCCCAGTCTAGATCAGAATTTATTCTCTCCCCACGAACTATTGGGCTCCCTCGGTTCTACAAGCCATCAGCAACAGTCTGAGAGAATACATCAAGATGTTAGAGGGTACTAATAATGGTCACTATGTTTCATATGCTCGAATCTATGCTTATATTGATGTCTCTGGAGCACTTCCTGCAGCCATCAACTTGAACTTCTGAGACGAAACCTAGACTCAAGCTGTGGATTATGAGCACATACCATTTCGTTGCAGAAAATGCCATGAACATGGGCATATTTTCAGAAATTTCCCACAAAACCAGCCACCTCCAAAAGAAAATCCATCAAGTATGAAGGACGAGCAAGGATTCATCAAAGTAAATCACAAAACCATGCACAATCGAAAGATCAACACAGGAAGAGAAACAACAAAGCAGAAACATCAAAAAATATATGAGATCCTTGCCCCTTCCACAGGGGAAAGAGGTCATTTCAGCAACAGCAAGGAGAAAAATGATGAACAGAACAAGGAAATGGACACAGATACGGAAAACACATGCAATCTCTCTCAAGTTGAACAAGCAACTCAGGAGGAAAATGAGTTGGACTTTACACAAGACCTACCCACCTCAGAGGAAAAATCCATCAAGGAAATCCTAATGGGAATGGACCTGCAGAAGATAGCAAAAGAATGGACCCCAAAAGGGTTTGAGGGCATACCAGAAGACTACCTCCAAAGAATTGAAGAGGCATACACTCTGCAACAAAACTTCAAAAAACAAAGGGAGCAGCAAAGCAAAGGAAAAAACCAAGTTGGAGGGATCAAAGAGAACCTCAAAGCCAACAACCAGATCACCAAAGGGAAACCAAAAAGAAGAGGTAGAAAAACTAACAGCCAACACCTGCAAGAGCTAGGCATCGAACTCATTAATGCGGGCAAGGTAAAGGTTCTATCTCTTTCTCCCAATATTTTATCATGATCTGCACATCTTGTAATATAAGGGGACTCAATAGTCCTTCAAAAAAAAGGATCCTCAAATCCAAGGTTACCGCAAGAAAAATGGATATTCTAATGATAAAAGAAACAAAAAGTGGATTGAATGAAATGATGTCCATCCAACAAGCCTGCTTTAAGAAGCATTACAGTCATGTTTCCACTGCAGCATTGGGCATCGCTGGAGGCATTGCTACATTCTGGAAGGACTCTAGGTTTCAGATGATCAACTCCTTTGCCTCAAGACATGCACTTACCACCATTCTACAAATCATCGGAAAAAAAGAACAACTCTGTATTACCAATGTTTACAGTCCCCATACTGTTCATGATCGCTTAGCATGGCTCAGTCATCTCACCTCTTTCCTCCAACCTCTCGATCATCAATACCAAATCCTTGCTGGGGACTTCAATATGATCCTTAACTTGGGGGAAAAAAGGGGTGGCCTTCAAATATTAGATTCAGACTCACAAGCCTTCCAAGAATTGATTGATGGCAATGGATTCATCGACATTCCCACTAAGAATGGAATTCATACCTGGAATAACAGGAGAGGAGGGGAGAGCCAAATCGCCTCTAGACTAGATCGCTTTCTACTCTCAGAAGAGTTATTCCTCTCATCCCTAGAAACAAAATCCAGTATCGCTCCGCAAATTGGCTCAGACCATTGGCCGATTGTTCTAAGCATTAAAATCTCTGAGAGGCCAAAAAACGCCCCCTTTAGGTTTGAAGCGTTCTGGCTCTCTCACCCTGATTTCCAAAACAAAATCAAGGAATGGTGGGCCTCTATGCCCCCTCAGCAGGGTAGCAAGATGCAAATCTTCCATTAGAAACTAAAATTCATCAAGCAGGAAATAAAAAAATGGAACCAGGAAGCCTTTGAAGACATCACAGTGGAGAAAAAAGTCCTAGAACTAAAAATGAAAGCAAATCAACAAAAAATCATCCAAAATAGATTGACAGAGGAAACAAAAAAAGTGGAAACGGAATTACAGAAACAATGGGAGGATAGGATTTCCCAAGAAGAAACCCTCTGGAGACAGAAATCCAGGATCAGATGGCTGAAAGATGTGGAGAAAAATACTGCTTTCTTCCACAATTCCATGATCCAACACAGAAATCATAACAGGATCCTCAACCTAAAAAATCAGAAGGGCCATATACTTGATACCCATCAGGAAATTGAGGAAGAACTGCATCAGTGCTTCTCGAACATTCTAACCGATGAGGGGCAGCACAATAAGGAACATATCATAAAGATCACCAACAACATCCCGTCTATTCTGACTAGAGAACACAATCAAAGGCTATTAAAAAGGATTACCATCGAGGAAGTGGAAGAGGCCATTCATTCAATGCCAAATGGCAAAGCACCAGGGCCGGATGGCTTCACCATTGATTTATATAAGGCTTGCTGGAGCATGATCAAAGATGAGGTCTATTATTTAGTGGAGGAGTCCAGAGTGAAGAAATCCATCTTTTCCTCCCTCAATGCAACTTTCCTGGTGCTCATTCCTAAATCTGATAGGGCGGACACTCTGAATCAATTTAGACCCATTGCTCTATGCAATGTAATCTACAATATCATCTCCAAGGTGCTTGCTAATTGCATCAAAACTCTCTTGCCTCTCTTGATCTCTGCAAACCAAACAAGGTATGTTGAGGGTAGACAAATCATGGATAGCATCATCCTCTCGTAGGAAATAATCCACTCTCTCAAATATCAGGGCAAACAAGGTATGCTAATACAGTTAGACATGTCTAAGGCTTTTAACAAGATCAACTGGAATTACATCAGACACATGTTGACCGCCTTCAGGTTCAACAAATATTGCATCAAATGGATCATGGCTATGGTTTCAGGGGCTTTTTTCTCTATTCTCTAAACAACTCCCCCTCCCCAATCATCAACCCTTCTAGGGGCATCTGACAAGGTGATCCTCTCTCCCCTTTCCTTTTTGTCATCATGGCAGAGGGTCTGGGCAGGTCCATCTCTGCTGCCTCCTCCTGCAGTATCCTCTCTGGCCTCAATCTCTACCCCCCTTCCCTCCCTCAACCCATTAGCAATTTGTGGACGATAATCTCCTCATGGGTTGCCCTATGGCCAAGGAAGACCTGACCTTCATGAAAAATTTGGATGACTTCTCACTGGCCTCTAGCTTTACAGTTAATAATTCCAAGTCCAAAATCTTTTTCCTCAATACCCCCACCGCCATCCAAAATCACATCACCTTTATCCTTGGCTTCCAGAAGAGCTGCTTCCCCTCCAAGTACTTGGGAGTTCCCCTTATGGACAAACCTTTGGCATACTCGAATTGGGAATTTCTCATCTCCAAGCTCAAGAAAAAATTATCTAACTAGACATTTTGTACCCTTAACCTTGTTAGCAGACTAATCCTAGTACACTCTGTTCTTCAGGCCATGCCCCTCTATATTATTTCGGCCTTTGCTGCACCGAGATCCATTTCGAACTAGATCAGAGCCATCCAGAGGGATTTCCTTTGGAAAGGCAAGGATAATAAAGGGAAGTGGGCTCTGGTGGCCTGGGATAAAGTCTGTTCTACAAAGGAGACCGGCGGTCTAGGCCTTCGTGACCCAGAGCTCTTGGGCAAGGCTCTGGGAGTCAAGACCTAGTGGCGCTAGCTCACCACACCCTCCACTCACTGGGCCATGTTTTGTAAGGAAAAATATGCCCTTAATATCCCTTGGGACTCTCTCATCAGGCTTTCGGGAAACATTAAAGGTTCTCCCATCTGGAGTCAGGCCTGGGCCAACAGGACGCTCATCCAAGACCACATCTTCTAGGAAATTGGAAATGGCCAGAATTCCTTATTCTGGGGGGATGCCTGGGAGCAGAAGCCCAAGTTTGACTTGGAAATCTACAGGCTTGTCAAAGAACAGCTTGAAGCGCAAAACAAAATCAAAGTCAAAGACTACTGGAAACCTATGGGAGACTCTGAATGGAGAAAATGGATAAACACCCCTGATTTTCTTCCCCACAATCTCCATCAGCAGAGCAATATCTTAGTTAAGGAACTTAATAACAGGAAAAATCAAAAGGAGTAGGGTCCGGACATCCTGCACTGGGGAAATAAAGCGGCAGGGAAATTCAACATCAAAGAAGCTTACAACTTCCTGCAAAATCCCACCCCTGTCCAACCAGATCGCAAATGGCACAATATTTGGGGCAAAAATCACCAGCCGAAAATCGCTCTCTTTCTCTGGCTAGTTATGCACAGGAAAATCCTTACCTGGGATAATCTTCTCAAGAAAGGCTTCATAGGACCCTTAGTTTGCGCTCTTTGCCTCTCTGAAGCTGAAACGACCAATCATATCCTCAACATCTGCCCCTATGCCTCCAACATCTGGTCTTGGTACCTTCATGTCTTCAAAGCCTTTGACTGCTCTCTTGACTCCATTCATTCCTCTCTAGAAAATTTGCGCCCTGCTTTCTCCAATCAGCCCCTCGTCAAACTTTCCTAGAATCTCCTCCCGGGCATCATATGTTGTGCCCTCTGGAAAGAACGTAATTCTCAAATTTTCAGGGATCTGGCCTCTATGGAAGAACAAACGATCCACAAAATTAAGAGCACCCTCCATGAAGCAGCCTCCATTTCCAAGCTCCAGGACCCACCTAACCCTCCCTCTATCGAATATTGTCGCATTCTCTCCCTTCTCAACTTTCCTCTCCCCCCCCCAGCATCGTATCCCCTAATGCTTCAATCTCTCCCCTGCCTCTGTCCATTTGGCAACCTCTGGATCCTTCCTTCACCAAACTCAATTACAATAGTGCGTCCAAGAATAACCCAGGAATGGCTGGATTCGGTGGGGTGTTTCGTAACTATTAGGGCATCATCCTATGGACTTACTACGGCAACTTGGGGCACACTACAAATAATGCAGCAGAGCTCCACGCACTGGAAAATGGCATAGCTATTGCTAAGCAAAACAACTACTGGCCCCTACTTGTTGAGGGTGACTCCAACGTGACTACCCAAGATTGCAGGAAATTGTAGCAGGGGTGCAGCGTTGCCAAGGTCTCTGAATGCTGGCACATTAACAGAATCTTACACAGGATCAAAGAAAACCTTGGGGATGCGAGAGGTGTCTCATTCAATGCGATCAGAAGGGAAGCGAATAAACTGGCAGACTACCTAGCCAACCAGGGAGTAAAGACCTCGGCAAGATTAGTGTCATAGGACTAGATGGATAATAAAACTCCAACGATTCAAACTGAATGCATGCGTATCAATGAATTGGATTTAAAAACGGAGGGGGTCTTGTCAGAACCGTCGGATCCCATCACTCATAATGATTGAGTACCCTGCTACCCTTCTCACACTTGCATTCGCTGGTGGCTTGTCCTTGGGAGGCTCTCCCCGGTACCTTCCCATGCTTCTCCATTACTCCAAGACTGCCTCCTTCAACTCTATCTGCATGCGTAACAATTGTAAGCCCACACCTCCTCGCCCCTGGCTCGCTACCTTACATTCCCCTCCCCTCACCTTTCACCCTCATTCTCTCTCGTAGCTCAGCCCCCCTCACTTCCTGAGATGCTTCTACTGCTCTCGACCTTGTTCGAATCCTGCCATCTCTTCGTCTCATTTGCTGACCATGGCGCCCCGTCGCCACAACCCTCCTCCCCAGAACCGCCACACCCGCAGATTCTACTGGGATAATCCGTCCCGTCCATCGGTCACCAGAGCGGAGACTTTGGCCTACAACGCTGCTCTAGCCTTTGCTAAAAACAGCCCCGATCCGATGTAAGAATGGTTGGCTAGGCTGGAAGCAGATGCCGCGGCCCGCTACAGGGCCACTACCACTAAAGCTGTTGATCGAGCCCTCCATTGGATCCTGGACCCTGCCTTAACTAGAGGCCGAGAGAATCTCTACACCCGCGCCATCGATCTGCATTGGCATATGAAAACCTTGCTTGCTTTGGCGCTCCAAGACCAGCACAACGTCACCCGGCACCTGGAGAAGAAAATGGAAGCACTTTTTGACAAATTTGAAGCTTATGTCAAAGCTTTCCACCACCTTCGGTTTGTCGACAGTTCTTCCCCACATTATGACTTTCTAAAGCGCAGTTCGGCCCAGCACCATCACCCAAGCCCTCGAGTCAAGGAGGAGGTCCATGCAATGCAGAATTCATAGGATGCGGGTCCGTCGCAGTGCCATTGCTTCAACCTAGAGGAGGGGACCTCGGACAGACCGATCAGCATGGAGGATTACCTTAATGAAGAGGAAGAGACGCAGGCCCCCTTGGGCCCATAATTTACAGGTCCTCTCCTGGTTGTTTCTTGCTTCTTTTTTTATGACTGTCACTCAGGTTGCGAGAACTGCGGTTATTTTTTCTGGTTTCAAACTTCTCGAGCGTTTGTTTATTATTACTGTCACTCATTATGTGAGAACTACTGTTCTTTTTTATGGTTTCAAAATTCTCCCCACTCAGTTCTTTGTCCCCTGTTTCCCCTTCCCTGAGTGTGGGATCAAACCTTAGATGGAGCTGAACTCTGATCTGTAGCCAAGAGGCTTTTTTGTGTAATATTTTTTCTCTACTTAATGTGAATAGTTCCACCGAATTTACAAAAAAAAAAAAAAAAAAAAACTGAATTAGCCAAAGTAAAAAATCATATTCCTCTAAATGAATTGGTGACTAAGAATGTATATAAGACCCAAGTCATGAAAGCTTTGAAAATAGCATAAAGGATAGACATAGTTAATTTAAATGATGAACGATCTGAGTTACTGTTTGGACCTGAGGTCGAAGGAAAATCCTAGGATGGAAGTGTTCCACCTTTTTACATTAGCTTGAATATTCATGACAAAATCTTACATAATTCAATGCTTGATTCTGGAGCTTCCCATAATTTGATTCCCAGAGCTATCATGGAAAAACTAGGACTAGACATCACAAGCCTTATAAAGATTTATATTCTTTTGATTCTAGCAAAGTAAGATGTTTAGGCCTGATTAATGACTAGTGTGTCACTTTAGTTCAAATACCAGCTAAGTGTTTAGTGATGGATATTGTAGTAGCAGACATACCACCCAAGTATGGGATGATACTATCAAGATCATGGGGTGAAAAATTACAGGGTACTTTGCAAATGGATATGACCTATGCCATCATCCCTGTGTTTGGTCAGCAAACAAGGTTATATAGAGGAACTTTAATGAAATACATGGTTAGTAGCCAAGATAAACCAAAAAAATACCTCGTGTAATTTTTGCACTCTGATATGGATTCCTTCATTATGTACAGTGAGAAACCAATTGAAAAGGAAGTATCACAACTAGAGATTGAATCCAAAAAAACAGGCCAAATAACAAAAACTGAAAAACAAGATGTAGAGGGAGAAGCTCTTTGGAATATGGATTTCGATGGGGCTATATGTAAGGACGGTGCAGGAGCTAGTATTTTGTATTATGAACACATTAACCAATATGTCAAAGGGACATGGATATAAACTAAATTTTCATTACACCAATAACGTAGCAGAATATGAAGCTTTGATCTTAGGGCTGCACATTTTAAAGAGATCAGGAGAAAAATGAATTCAGTACATGGATATTATGAGATAATTATCAAACAAATTAAGGGTGAATATTCTACTAAACACCCTAGATTAAGAGCCTATAGGGATGCAGTTTTAGACTTTCTGCAATTCTTCATTGAATATGATTTGTCTCTTATCCCTAGAAGCCAAAATATTTTAGCTGATGCCTTAGTTTTTTCATCCAGTACTTGTAAAATTCCTTTTCACCCCAATAGGAAATATGCGGTGGAAGTCAAACATAGGCCAGTTGTCCCTTACAATGTAAAATATTGGCAAGTATTCGGTAATTATGAGAAAATTGAAAATTTTATGCAGATGAAGGATGAATTTGAGTGTGTGAATATTGATATAGATAATGATGTAAATAGCAACAAAACATAAGTGGAATTAAATGAAACTGATGATAACCAAGAAGAGTTAGAGGTTTTGCAATTAAAATATAATGTGTTGCCAAGAGAATTGGTACTAGTGGAAGATATTTTGACTTTAATAATGTGGCAAAAAAGCCAAAAATTGAACCTGTAGGTAATGGAATTGAAGATTGTAACATAGGAACACAAGAAAATCCCAAGATTTTAAAACTATCTAAATCCTTTCCTCCTAGAGAAAAACAAAATTACATGGAACTTCTTCAGGAATTCTCTAATGTGTTTGCATGGAGCTATGAGGAATTAAAATCTCATGATACTTCTATCATTAAGCACACCATCCCCATCAGAGAAGACCAAAGGCCCTTTAATAAAAAACTAAGAAGAGTGAATGCATTATTACTACATTTGATTTAGAAAGAAGCGAAAAAATTATTCGATGCCAAAATCATAGCACCATCGAGGTTCTCAAAATGGGTTTCGAATCTAGTTCCAACCAGAAAAAAATCAAGTGAAATTAGGCTTTGTGTAGAATTTAGGAATTTGAATAAAGTCTCACTCAAAGACAAATATCTCCTCCCAAAAATGGATCACATATTACAAAAGGTAGTTGGTTCTAGTAGGATCTCTTTGTTGGATGGTTTTTCAAGTTACAACCAGGTTCTAGTTTATCTTGATGATCAACACAAAACAAATTTACTAAACCATGGGACATTTTTATGTATGTAAAAATTCCTTTTGGCCTTATGAATGTTGTGGCCACTTTCCAAAGAGCAATGGACATCGTGTTTGATGAGGAAATTGATAGGTTAATTGTAATCTACCTAGATTATATTACTGTATTTTAAAAAATATAAGAACACTTGCTGCATTTGAAGAGAGTTTTTGAAAAGTGCATAAAATTTGGCATATCCTTAAACCCTATGAAAACTCTTTTTGGTTTAGAGGAGGGAAAAATTCTAGGTCATATCATTTCCAAAGAAGGAATTAGAATTGATCCCAGCAGAGTCGAAACCATACAAAAAATTGATCCTCCTAGAAACAATAAAGAAGTTCAATCCTTCATTGGCAGAATAAATTTTCTTAGGATATTTATTCCTAACTTGGCCGAAATATTAAGATCAATTACAAACATGTTTAAAATGGATATTGAAATTAAATGGAATACTGAAGCCAAGAAATCTTTTAGTGAGGTCAAGTTAGGTTTAATTATTGCTCCTGTTTTGATAAGCACTGACTTTACTAACGATTTTATGATTTTTTCTTTTGCATCTGAATATACCATTGCAGTTGTTTTATGGCAGAAAAATAGTGAAGGCCATGAGAAGCCCATATCCTTTTTAAACATATATTTAAGGGATGCATCACTGAAGTACAACATCATGGAGAAGCAAGCCTTTGCTTTGGTAAAATCATGAAAAGACTTTAGAGTTTACATCTTACATTCTCATATCATTGCATTTGTCCCAAGTGTTGTGGTAAAGGATATTCTCACACAAGTTGACCTAGATGGAAGGAGAGGGAAATGGATTGCGGTGATCCTAGAGTAAGATAGAAATAAAACCAACCAGGATCATCAAGGGCCAGGGATTGGACAAACTAATGGACGAGTCCAATTTTCATGCCCTTGATATCAATTTTATTGTTGCATTTGATGAACAGGAAGAGTTGGAAACTCCACAAGTATGAGAAGCCTTTTATACCTCACCATGGTATGTAGAAATCATTTTTGTACTGTAGAATTTACAAGATCCTCCTGTTTTAATAAAGACTAAAGCTAGATTTCTTAAATTAAAAGCCATGAAATTATGTATTTTATATCCAAGTTTATATTGGAAAGATGCTAGAGGTTTCTTGCTAAACTTTTTATTGTAATATGAAGCATATAAAGTCATGCAGTAATTCCATGAAGAAGACTGCAGAGGACATTTATATTGGAAAACAACAGCCAATAAAATAAAAAGAGTTGTTTTTTAATGGCCCACTTTGTTTACATATGTGCATAAAAAAGTCACCTCTTGCCACCAATGCCAAGTTTTTGAAGGCAAGAAAAATATTTTACCTTTACCACTCGAACCTATTTTAGTTGAAGTCCCTTTCCAACAGTGGGGTCTAGATTTCATTGGTGAAAATCATCCCAGCTCCTCAGGCCAACATAAATGAACCTTGGCAGCCACTGATTACTTTAAAAAATATATTGGAGTTATCCCAACTAGACAAGCCACAAATACTATCATTATCCAATTTCTAGAGGGAAACATTATGTCTAAGTTTGGGTGTCCCCACAAAATTATTACTAACAATGTTGCTACCTTTAAATCAAAGAAAATGGTTGACTTTTGTAATAAAAACCATATAAAATTAGGACACTCTACTTCCTATTACCCACACAGAAATGGATTAGTTGGATATTCAAATAAAAATCTAGTTAACATTATCAAAAAACTATTGCAGGAAAATATAAAGTCCTGGCATAAAAACTTGATTAATGCCCTGTGGGTTGATCGAATTACTACCAAAAGGTCTATTGGAATGTATCCATTTCAAAAAGTATATGGGGTTGATGTAATTTTTCACATTTCATTAGGAATCCCTGTGCTAAAATTACTGCAGGAAGCACAAGTGGAAACAAATGATTTATAGAGAAGAATCAACTAGGCCATCAAATTGTAGCAATCCATAGAGGAGTCCTACAATAACACTCAACTAATTCAGAACAATGTCAAAAATATTTATGATATAAGGACAAAATCTGATGATTTCTAGATATATTATTTGGTGGTGAAATGGGATTAAAGGAATGGAGATAAAGGTAGGCATGGTAAGTTTGAAAGTTTGTCGAAAGGGCCATATAAAATTGAAGCTTTCGGAGGCAAAATTGCATTTGTCTTGAACAACTTAAATGAAGAAGCACTGCCTAGTGTACCTATTAATGGCATAATTCTTAAACATCACTTTCTTCCAAAATAAATTAGTTCCATTTAGAGTCATTATATATATGTCACTTGACTATTCTATTGTAAGAGTGAGGGTAGCTCACATCAGAAATTGAAGCCTGGAGAGAAGGCCCTAAGCTTATATTGATGATTAGTTGCCCATATTTATAAATAATAATAGGTGGATCAAATTCAGTTGCAAAATAAATAAATCATGCCCATTGGATCGAAGCTACTGATCTACAATGTTCTTGACACCTCACAAGGAGAGTGTCATCCCCTTGGAGCCACTGTTAAGGTCCTATATTTTATAGGATGACTTGATTGTAGCTGAAATTTTGTATATGAGATGTTGTAAATAATGTTCCTTTCTAAAATTTATTTTCAAAAGAAAATACAATAAAATAAAAACAAAAAGGGTGTAATGTTCCTTTTTCAGAAACATTGTCAATCGACAAGAAAATCTATTCCAGAGATAGACTGAAGGGGCATTGACTAGATTTTTCACCTTCATAAAGAAGGATGAGCTCTAGAGGCTACTAGCCCACTAGAAGACTCTGTCTATAGAGTGATTTTCAAGGGACAATATCCCCAATAGGGAAATACAACAAGATTGGGAATCTCTTAAGATAACCCCAACATTGCAGCTACAGCAATAACAAATTCATCAAATGGGAAATAGAAATGAATCATATACACATGAAATGCTGGAGAACTCAATGGTAATAATATTAGATCATAGCAGCAATAAAATATACAACTTCTTGAGGAAATGATCACTCAAGTAAGGCACCACAAGTCTCAAGGAAATATGAGAAACTCTGCTGCATAAAGAAAGCCGTAGACCATGACTACGCAGTTATATGAGGAACTGCTGCATAAATGATAGAAATACAAAGGTATAGCAATGATAGGCTCAAATAAAGTGGGGGAGCAAGCTCTCAACCCCTGAAAATACATAACATCAATCCTTTAAGAGGATTGGTTGAAATCTATATAAAAACACTATAATACAAAAATGTCGGAGTTGCAGTAGCTGCTGCAACTCAGGAGATGGAAATAGATGGAGAAGGCTGAAATAGATTTTGTAGATGAATATCCCTTCTCCACTGAAAATTTGAAGTGAAAGGCTGATCCTTTCACCCAAGACTTCCCCTCCAAAATCTGCCAATCCCTCACAGCAAATCCTCTCTCTGAATAACGCTGTCTACTGAAGGGACTGCGCTGTTAATGGTGGAATGTGGTTGGCCTGATGCCAAAGATGATGGGATATGCTCAAGAACCACCTTTTCTGGTCTCCCAATGGATGGAACCTTCCTCCTCTGAAAGATAGCTCCGGATGGTGTATGGAAACCTCCCCAGCAACACCTAGCAACATTGCACAATGTCTACTACAGAAACTACGCTAATGTAGATGACTGAAGCTATGGCATGAATGCCTGAATATGGGGAATGGAGTGAAATCCTTCATGATCTCCTCAAGAAGGAGAGGAAATCCTCAACATGAATCCCTCGTGCCCGAAGGCATTGCAGCTCTGCTGAACAGCAAGAGGCAGCAACAAGTCTCCAAGACTTGGATGTAAAAATGATCAAAGATAATCTCAATGGTTGACTTGCTCCTATTTTAAACAAGTGAGACTTCCCTCCATGGGCCCTACTTCGAATTAGGGTTTCCTTCCTCTAGAATATTCCCTCCTACGTTTTCCCACTTAGTGCTTTCCAACTCATGCCAATGCAGTTTGACTTGGTCAACCTTGGCCAAACCTTTATGAAAAAACCTCCTTTCACACATGGAGGTGTGAAATCTAGCTCCAATATGATCCTCTTTCATATTTAGAGGATTTTTATTCTCTAATCATGCAAATAATGGGTCCCCTACCCATTTTATTCATCTCCTTAACAAAATTTAATGTTCCATAAAATTTGGAACATTACAGTCCTCCCCTCTCAAAATATTGCTCACCCTCAAGAAATTGCAAGGATGAACTGAGTTTATTTCTACCCTTAATCCTGTAGCATCCTTATGTGATGATATCCTCAAGAAAAGGATGCCATATCAGCAATCAAGTCTTCAAACTGTCCCTCCAACATATGCAATCTAGCCTTTGGGTGAACATCCCCAAACAGCTATCATGTAGAAACAACTATCCATGAAGGAAAAAAGAGCTGTCTAAGGGCCTCATTGAGGCATGAGTTATGATATATAATGGGATTTATCATCCCCATATGAATCTCCCATCCTCAAGCCATCAATCATGAAAAATAAGCTGCATCCCAACAAGGCAACTCATGGAAAATCTCCCTCCACCTTGAGCTCCGAAAATGAAGGTGGGCTGAAATATGATCATGGAAAGCACTATAACTTGCCCCATGATATCCTCTCCCCCACTTATGACAAGTGTGGAGTGTATGCTGATCTTGGGCTGCAAATGTATTTCCCTCAAATGGAAAAATGAAGACTAATCCCCCAAGAATCTCCCCTCCATCAATGATAATCTAGCTGGCCCAAGACATGTCATCTATGATGAATAGGAAAAGATCACCATAGAATGCCCCCATGACATGTTTTATGTAGGTTATACCATGTGCAGAAATATGCAAACAATGCCTCATAGGGTCACAATGCAACCTCATCCACTGCAGCTGCAGAAAATAACATTGCAAGTATTGCACAACAACTACCACATCTACTACTAAATAGTAAATAGATGAGTGAATCAGCAACATAAGGTCAAAAACCTGCCCATATACATACAATGGATGGATAACATTACCAAGCCCATGGCTCTCCCCACAAATGAGCAAATATGTGGCTGTAGCCATGCCTCCTCTCATGTTCCCTTTAGAACATGCACTGCAGAAAATGTGAGAGTTTTTCTCACTCAAAGACACATCCAACTCATGTGCCTTTCTCATAATCATGCTTCTTATACAAATCTGATCCATATCAGAAAGGAAGTCATGATCAGCAATACAATGAGGAAAATTTTGAAGGTTTCATGTGTTGCAAGAATGTACCAACAATTTCCCAGAAGTGACAGCACAGTTTTCCAAACTGCTGCTTTAGAATATCACATGGCAAGTTGTTTGTGTGACATGAATAGTTATGTATGTCATGATAGCTACTAATGAATAGCAAATGGCTGAGTGTATCAATTGAACATACATGAAAGAAAACACTTGCCCAAGTCCATATAAAGGATGGTTGTCTCCATCATACAAATTGGCCCAATTTTGTCCATGGAGCAATCTGAAAAGCTTGCCCTCTTGTAGAGCCATACACTGTAAAATAATGGTAAGAGCATACAAATCAGCCAATGTAAAAACAGATTTCTTACCATATACTGGGAGTAAGATGATGTATGGATCCATGAATGAATCCTCCATGGTTTTTTTTTTGCATGCTCCCATGAAGAGGAATGAACTAGGTGTTGCAAGAAGATCCTTCTTCTCATGCTTGGGAATCCAAGTCAAGAAAAATGTAGCATAGTAATATATGAATCCATCTACTACCTCATCCATCTCACCTCCTCTTTGTCCATCAAGTGCAAAAAATATGAAATGATCTTGGGACCTGTGGGTTATGGATCTACCACACTTCCGCTGGGCACACTTCATCCATAGGTCACTGCTCCAAAGAGTCAATGCTGTTGGCCTATACCCATAGGCTCTCATCAATATCAAGCTCCATTCTTTGACATGCTCTTTGTCAAAGATATCTTTCATAATGCTGCAATACATAAGAAGCCCCTCCCAAGGTGGAATTACCTCTCTATCATCAAAGGCCAAGGAGATAATGCCATCTCCTCCTCCTACAACATCATGCAAAGTATGAGAGAAATTCTGCCCTTGCTCTCTCAAGCAAAGCAACAAAGTATTTTGTTGCCCTCTCATACTTCCATCATACAACTCATGTGATGAAGACACAATGAATGATACGAGTATCACATCAACATCATGCATCCATACTCTATGCTACTCAATGATGCAAGTATCCTACCATCTCTTTTCCATTCTTTTGGTACTCCTCCCATGAGGGCTACCATCCTCCCAAATCAATTCTTGCTCTTTGCATTTCATGAGAGTTTGAAATGCAGCTCCTTGGAGACCTCTTAGGAAAGGCCTCTCACCCATGACCATGTTGGATCTATGAGGATCCAAATGTGATGGAGGTGATGTCTCCTCTCCACCCATGTTCAACAATGTTGCTGGTTCCTCCAATGATGTAGCGGTTGTCTCTCCCTCCGGCTCACAATTTGTTTCATGATTCTTCATGGAGGTGTCATGGTTTACTTCATCCTCCAAAAGTTTACACTCCCACCTCGAAGGCTGAATTCAAATCATCAAAGATGTATGAGGATGAGGGTTCTTCTCCTCCTTGAACCCTTTGCATAGTGCAGTGCAAACATGAGGCCCTAAAGTGGCCATGTGATTTTATCCTTGGACCTCTTCATATGAAATTCCACCATCCTTAAGATTATTTGCTGAAATAGAAAGTGGAACTTTACTCATACCTTGGTGGGTCTTGGGATGCCCTTGTGTGGTTGCAATGGATTTTTCTTCTAATGCAATAGCTTCCCCATCCATGGATTTTGAAGGCTGCTCCTCCAAGTGCAGTGCTGCCATACCCACTGCTTCTCTTTCTGCCATTGGATGTAGCAAGAAAAATGCCTTCAACTCTCTCACCCAAGCTCTAGCTGCAGTGACCCCATACAATGTAGACAATAGGAACCTATTGCCTCTGATTATTTCCTCTCCACAGGGCCTTCTCTCCTCCATCTGCTGAATAGACTATGGGAATGTTGTAGCTCCCCTGAATGCTGCAGAATGGTGTTTATAGTCACCCAGGTACTTGCATAAGAACTGGAAATCCAAGCATCTTCCATGCTGGTCTTCAAGAGAATAGGAAGTGCATGGACCTTCCTCTCCTCCTCTTTTCTTCTCCTCCTCCTCAGGGAGGCTCTTCTTTATTCCAAAATTAGATGAGATCAGTCTCATCTTCTTCATCATTATCCTCTGAAATTGAACTCACAGGCTATGCCAGTTCGATTCTCTGATACCACTGTAATGTTCCTTTTTCAGAAACATTGTCAATCGACAAGAAAATATATTCCAGAGATAGACTGAAGGGGAATTGACTGGATTTTTCACCTTCATAAAGAAGGATGAGCTCCAGAGGCTACCTGGCCCACTAGCAAACTCTGTCTATAGAGTGATTGTCAAGGGACAATATCCCTAATAGGGAAATACAACAAGATTGGGAATCTCTTAAGATAACCCCAAAATTGCAGCTACATCAATAACAAATTCATCAAATGGGAAATAGAAGTGAATCATATACACATGAAATGCCAGAGAAATAAATGGTCATCATATTAGATCATAGCAGCAATAAAATATACAACTTCTTGAGGAAATGATCTCTCAAGTAAGGCACCACAAGCCTCAAGGAAATATGAGAAACTCTGTTGCATAAAGAAAGCCCTAGACCATGACTGCGTAGTTATATGAGGAACTACTGCATAAATGATAAAAATACAAAGGTATAGCAATGATAGGCTCAAATAAAGTGGGGGAGCAAGCTCTCAACCCCTGAAAATACATAACATCAACCCTTTAAGAGGATTGGCTGAAATCTATATAAAAACACTATAATACAAAAATGTCAGAGTTGCAGTAGCTGCTGCAACTCAAGAGCTGGAAATGGATGGAGAAGGCTGAAATAGTTGTTGTATATGAAGAGCCCTTCTCCAATGAAAATCTGAAGTGAAAGGCTGATCCTTTCACCCAAGACTTCCCCTCCAAAATCTGCCAATCCCTCACAGCAAATCCTCTCTCTGAATAATGTTGTCTACTGAAGGGACTGCGCTGCCAATGGTGGAATGTGGTTGGCCTGATGCCAAAGATGATGGGATATGATCAAGAAACACATTTGATGATCTCCCAATGGATGGAACCTTCCTCCTCTCAAAGCTAGCTCCAGATGGTGTATGGCAACACCCAGCAACACCCAGCAACATTGCACAATGTTTGCTACAAAAACTACGCTGATGTAGATGACTGAAGCTATGGCCTGAATTCCTGAATATGGGGAATGGAGTGCAATCCTTCATGAGCTCCTCAAGAAGGAGAGGAAATCCTCAACAGGACTCCCTCGTGCCCGAAGGCACTGCAGCTCTGCTGAACAGCAAGAGGCAGCAACAAGTCTCCAAGACTTGGATGTAAAAATGATCAAATATAATCTCAATGGTTGCCTTGCTCCTCTTTTAAACAAGTGAGCCTTCCCTCCATGGGCCCTACTTCGAATTAGGGTTTCCTTCCTCTAGAAGCTTCCCTCCTACGTTGTCCCACTTAGTGCTTTCCAACTCATGCCAATGCAATTTGACTTGGTCAACCTTGGCCAAACCTTTATGCAAAAACCTCCTTTCACACATGGAGGTGTGAAATCCAGCTCCAATATGATCCTCTTTCATATTTAGAGGATTTTTATTCTCTAATCATGCAAATAATGGGTCCCCTACCCATTTTATTCATCTCCTTAACAAAATTTAATGTTCCATAAAATTTGGAACATTACAAAGGGGATAAAAAATATATATGTGAAAAGAACAAAAAATAAAAAAACATGAGAAAAAACAAAAAGAATGAAATACCCCATAAAAAATTAAGTTTATACAAGTGAGCAAGTCTAAATGCCACTCAAAAAATGAAAAAATGCATCAATAATACTTAGAAAATTTGAATAATATGTTGCTAGTTAAAATGCCACATTGAATTAGAAAAATAGATTAGTCAATTTATTCAGACTGTTTGAATGTGATTAGGATGAATAAAATAAAGTTAGTTTAGTTTAGTGAATAATCAATCACATATTATAATCGTGATTGAATTAGACTGGTTAAAATAAATAAGAGTTAACCGCACTATTTAAACGTGGTTAGTTGACAACAAATAAAAAAAAAAAAAAAAATTGAAAAACTTAAGAACCAAAAAAATATGCTTGCAAATAAAAATACAACCTTAGAGGTTAATTGAATATGCTTAAGTTAATAATATATATATATAATCACGATTAATTAAATTATAATAAAGTTTTTTTTCATGACATTTTTGGTCGTCTATAATATTGGTGCACATTTCAACGGGCACGATCCAACCCACCCCAATCAACGGCGAAGGATCATCTTCGGCCCCACCAATCCCCTCCATTTTCTAAACGCCTAGGGGGGGTGGGGTCTGAAAGGGCAGAATCAATTGGTTATGTGGCGGCTCCTCACTACTTCACACCCCACCTCCCCGCTCACCACTATATCCCCCCTTCGAAAACCACTATCCCACTCCCCCTTGCACTGACCGTTGACCCCTCCACTCCTGCGTGAATAACCTCCCACCATGTGGACTTCATGTCCCCACATTGCTCCCATTTCATCCCTTTCCCCTCCACTGCCTGTCCGCCACCTCACCCCTACGGACCTCACTTCCCTTCCACTAGAAACAAATTCTCGTCACCTTTCTCCCCCAACACTGTACCACCATTTGGCATGCCTAACTCCACATCAACAAACCGTTATACAAATAAATTTTTCCCGCTCTCGTGAGAATGGATCTGATTCGTTAAATGGAAAATAAACAACAGTAAACCCACTTCTCCCATATAACCCACCAAAATCTCATTTCATCACCTCCGTTCACTATTTCAGGATAATTAACAAGTTCAAGTGCACAATCAGTTGAACAAAGCTTCCCCCAACACCCAATCAATTGTCCACGCCATCACTATGACTGGCCAGCATAACCAGTCATTGGAACCAAGTTCCTAGCCCTCAAATTTGTGTCCAATTACCAGTCTTCACCTATTTTTCTGGGTAGGTCGAAATTCCTTTTTCTCTATTTTATATAATGGCACCTAAGTAAAAACTCTTAAAAACAAATCCAAGGCCTCTGATATCAAGCCTATGCTTCCCCCTACCATAGACTTAGATCATCAACCATTAGTAGACCAACAATACAAGATCACTGACACCAATTGCGAATTTTTACTGTATGAGGTTCATGATTGGTTGAAGCAAAAATATCTTGACCACAGTGATGAATTGGGCATGTGGGAATCCTCCCTACCCAAATTCATTTTTCCGTAGACCTATCACTTCCCTGATTTTGTGTCTTGGTGCCAATTTCGATACATTCCTAGCAAAAGGGAAATTGTGACCCAAAAAGGTGACATTCTCTTCACCATCACTATTGAGTCTATCTCCCAGATGCTACAACTACAAAATTATGACTCCCTGAAACCATTTTCAGTATTTTCCCTCACAAAATTCTACAAAAACCTAACCTTCCCACAGAGAGAAAAGATTTTTAAGGTTTTTCTCCTTGAGGATATACAATTACCCAAGAAGAACCCCCCATACTCATCCTCCATGTTCCCTGAGATGACTAAGCAAGCAATTGAAATTATTTCATGCATACTTGGCTATCAAACCGACCAGTGGGTTGAGGAGGCCATTGTTTGTTTCTTATCATTTTTTACAACTAGTGAAAAACCCCCCATTTTCAATTATAGTGAGTTCATTGTAGAATCAATTCATGACTAATCGAAATCTGGATCAGGAGAAAAAATTAGCTCAAAAATGAAAGTGCTTAGAATTGCACCAAACCAAATTCAAACCTTCCGGCCCGTCGCAAGGAATCCAATGCAACTCATTTCATTTAAAATCGAGTTCGGATGAAGGAGTTATGGTCTTCTCATCGCCGTTTAGAACAGGGAAATTTAAAAAAGAAATATTGCAAAATAAGTACAATTGATGACATGGTAGTCCAGTCAGCATGAATAAAATATTTTTCAGTTTTTAGTACAATGGGACTGTGACAAGTGTCACTATTGGATTTGCTAGTTTGGTATGTGAAGGTAAAAATCGCCCAATGTCCTCCAAAGTTGAATGTGGGTTCATGATATTTATGTGTTGGAATTATTTTTAATTAATTAAGTTTGGATTGATATATATATATATATATATATATATATATATAGACACTATAAAGTGCCCCTCTTTGAAAACAACTCTCCCAAACTGCCAGGTGTACCATTGTGCACCATTGATTTTGATGTTAGATGATTGAAATAGTATATACCTTGGGATTAAATACTGTTATTATTAATCAGTTACAGAGGAAAACTATTTTATAAATAATCGACTTCATCCTCGCTCAGTGATATGATCACAACGAGAATCCGCGGACCTGGTGCAAGATGTTCGTACCGGCACTGTCACCTGCCAAGTAAACGTTGTTGAAATCTACGTGGGAAGCTAGCCACAGATCCATAGACACCCCATCCAATGCCAATTCTTGGAGGTCAAGCCATTCAAGAACAACAAAACAATTTTCATAAGATGCAGGGAGGCGATGCTTGGGCGGTCTCCTGAAATCCACCGACAGACATATCACCTTGGCCTCTGTAGTCAACTTAATAAAATAGTGGTGATAAACTGGCGAGGTATTTGATTCAATGCAAAGACCCCCTTCGTGAATGTATAGAATGACTGTAATTATTACTTTTCCATTTGTGATGTCGAGGCGAGAGAGGTAGAGACGAACGAAGAGGCATGTTTGAGGTTCCAACACCATGTCCTTGGATACCACCTGTTCCTTCTCCTCGTCTAAATTATCGTCCTCTGAAAAAGGGGGAAATTTTTCAATGTCAATCAATTGTTCAACCATTCCATCCTCACGTAGTTTGAAAACAATAGGAGTGCCAATTACGATCGGAAAGGACGACGACGACTCCATAATTACGTTGAGAAGATTTGAAACAACTCATTTATATGATCACATCGAGAATCCACGGACAACTTGTGTGGTGGGAACGTTGGGTACATAGCGTTGGAGCTCGTACACATGGGGAAGGCCTCGTAGCCGCCACTACCAAGCCAACTATGGCTGTGATCACCATCGTGGTTCTAGTCACATTGTTTTTCTGGTTCATGCTGCTGAAGTTGCCAAAATGAAGAGGAAGATGTGTCCATCAACTTCTGAGCCATGAACAAGCCCCGGTAAGTTATTTTTTGTATAAATTATGGTTCAACCATGAAAATATGTATATTTTTAAATGAAGGGATTCAAACCTAAGGCCTTTAAATATCTATAGTTGTGAGCGACTTCTTATTTTTAGTTCTTCAATGTTTTCTGGTGTTGTTTTTTCTTCTGTGATATTGGTATGGGGGCGACTTTTATGGAGACCCTCTCCTTCGTATATGTTTCAAGTCATATATACAATATATTATATATGTTTCAGGTCATATATACGGAAGAGCATACATTTTTGTATATATATTATACATCTTTTTTCATTTTAGAATATAGTTTTATTAGTTTAAAAGTTGTATGTTTTGATTTTTTTAATTATATTTTTTTCACTTTTATTTAATATTTAATTAAAAATGGTTATAGTTATAAATTTAGATTATTTTATTTTAATAAATTAAATATTTAAAAAATTATAATATCAATTTTATTTATACATTAAAAAATATATATTTAAATAATTAAAAATTATAAAGTTTAATTAAAAAGTTTATATTCTATTTTAAATATGTTTATTTTAAAAGTTTATATTCTATTTTATATTTAATGGTAATGAAAAACAATAATGCACTAATAAATATATGTTCACCTAGGTTTAGATGATAAAATTGTAATAGTTTCACTTTAAGTTTAATATCATTACAACTCTAATCCCTATGGCAGACAATTACAAAGTTCGGTTTCAAAATAAGGAGTGGTTATATTATGATGTGGGTATCTCTTGTAGAAATTATACAACATGCATGTATATTTTGGATTCACCCAATCTAAAAATGTACTAAAGTTAAATACTAAATCACTTCTACAAATATTTTGCGGAATTAAAAACACAATCGCTAATCACATGAACATGAAGAAATACCAATCAGACACAACACAGATAATTTCCTGGGGAAAGCTTACAGCTAACAACCCCAATATCTTCTATTTTATATTAAGCATGGATCATTAAAAAATTACATACAAAATTCTTCTCACAAGAGCCCTCCAGTAATCAGCTAATTGTCTCACATTGTCATATGCAAATTGACCAACACATAGCCAATTCTCAGCCTCCAGACAACCTGCCTTGCTTGCGCAATCCATGATGGTAAAGATCCCTAAAAGATAGGAATTATTGCCCGCCTTGACTGTGCAAGTATCATGGGCACTCCAATGGGTGTTTGGTTGCAAGTGTGTAGCCAATAATCCTACAACTGATAATCAACTTCCCTTTCACCTAGAACTCAATTGGGTCTCCACTGGATCTAGCATGCATGCAGCTAATAATAGTAAATCCTCAGTTGCATGTGAGATCACTGATTGTGAATTAATTAATATTTAATTCATTAGATCTCTCACTAGTATATCTTCAGTTACAACTAGCACAACTGATTTTAACTCACTTAACTGAGTTAAACAATTTACGACTTGCATTAACTAATGCACCACTACACTTCGAACTATGTTACAACTAGAATTACTCTGCATGCCTCACCAACTACCTCTAACTCGAAATCCACTAGCTAACTGAATTTATCACTCTCAGTTAACTATTTCAAGTTTACATTGAGAAATAGATTATAGTTTAATGCCCATCTTAATTAAGGGATAATCAAAATAGACATGCACCCAAAAATAGCACTGTGGGCCCCACCCTAGTCTGGGTGCTTAATGAAACTAGGTGATTAATGCACTAGGCATGTGTGTTGAATCTTCTTGTTGAATCTCAACACTCCCTCTCAACAAGAGAGGGATTATCAGTCACCCTGATTCTGTTTCTATGGTATTCGAATTTTCTCCTGGTGAGCGCCTTCATTAGAACATCTGCATCTTGATCTTTTGTGGGAATGTACTGTAGCAACATGATCCTTCTCTGCACACAATATCTGAGATGATGGTACTGGATATCTATATGCTTGGACCTATCATGAAACATAGGATTAATCGAGAGTTTAATGAAACTCTGATTATCACAAGAATCACTATCAGATCCATCTGAGAACCAAACAAACCAACCAAGATCTTTCTCATACATATAGCCTCACGTTCAGCTTGACTCACTGCCATGTATTCCGCTTCCACTGAACTGAGTACCACAGATCGTTGCTTCCTACTGTACCAGGAAATTGATGTCGATCCAATGCTAAAGATCCCCCCTAATGTGCTCTTTCTTTCTGATGGACTGCCGGCCCAATCTGCATCCATGAAGCCATGCAACTTCACTCTCGTCTACACCATAGACCATAATCTGATGTGCCCCATAAGGTATCTCAGGACATGCTTCCTTGCTTTCCAAAAGATCTTGGTAGGCTTAACCATGGCTTGACTCAGTTGGCTAACTGCGTAGAAAATGTTTGGTCTCGTGTTCACTAAATACATTAGCGAACCCACTAACTATTGATAGACTGTAGCATCCACTACCTCTCCAGAAGTAGCATTTTATTTCTTCCAATTTCCTGGAAGAGAAGTATCCATGTGTTTGTAGCTCTCCATGTTAAACTTACCCAGTATCTCCTTTGCATATTTTCCTTGAGACACAAAAATTTCACCATCCCACTGCCATATTTCCAATCCAAGGAAATAATGAAGGGGTCCCATGTCCTTCATTTCGAACTCCCTTGCAAGATCCTCCTTGCATGAGTGTACCAGCTGCTCATCACCAGTCAGAATTAGATCATCAACATAAAGAACAATGATTAATTGTTGTGGGAAAAGTTACCCTAAGGCCTAGGGTTGAAAGACCTAACAGAGTGGATGACATGTCATCACAAGAAGGACTCTAATTACCAATTTCTATGATTTAAACTAGAAAGCGAGGATTGTGGACCTTACTCGTTTATCCTTCGTTTGTAGTAGATCCCGTAGGGTGAAAACCCCCTGCAACTCCTCATGCTCTAGAACCTGAAAATCAGTCAAAAATAAGCTCAAAAACTAGTTGTACAACATATATGTCCTAGATGTTAGCAAATTAGCATACATGATCTCATAAAGATAACATGAAATAAACTATTCAAGATTATCAAACATGTATAAGAGATACATAACACATGAACATCAAGAACAATATGGTACTTATTTTATTTATAACATGTACATAAAATAATAATGGAGAAATCACCTGAGATCTGCCACAGCCTTGAGCAAAACCATCCTCCGGGTTCGTCCAGCCTTGGCCTCACAAAGCTTCTTCCATAAATGGTGCACAAAGGATGTCACATAGAATGAGGGTGATCATCTCAAGGAAACAAGGGATTCCTGAAAATGGGAAGTGAAGGAGGCATAGGGGAAATATTAGACTTGATCAGGGCTATAACAGGCTATGATATCAATAGTATTCTCTCTCTCCTCCCTTAGGCCATTCCCTTGAGGTGTATTTATACTTCCTCAAATTAGTTTTTTCAGTTAGGGAACAGTTAGGCCACAGGCTGGGGTAGTTAAGGTATAGGAAAAACCGAAAAAATCGCCTCAATAATAGGGAATTTTTATATATTTTAAATATTTTAAATAGCATACGCAGGTCAACTATGGATGGACATGCGTTTGCACGCAGAAAAAACAGGGCAGAGTCGCGTGTGGATTTTAAAATATTGTTTTTTGAGAAATGTGACCAAGTCTGAATGGAAGGGTTGCCCAAGGCTAGTGCATAAGTCATCAAGTATATAGAGGTGATAAATGATGCTATAACATCAATAGCTCACCCTCAACCATAATCTGGTACAGGTTTGCATCTGCTTCACTTTTGGTGAAGCTCTGTCCGGTGAAATAGTTGTCTATCTAAGTGTACCAAGAACGAGGTGCTTGCTTCAGCTCATACAGTGTTCTTTTGAGTCTGCACACATGTGACTCATTGTTGAATATTTCGAAACCTTCAGGCTTCTCTATGTACACCTCTTCCTTAATGATCCCATTGAGAAACATAGTTTTCACATCCATCTAATGAATGCGCCAACCCATCTGCACTGAGAGTGCAAGGATGGATCTTATGAAAGAGTTCCTTGCAACAGGTGCAAAAGTATCATCATAATCTATCCCTCGATCTGTGAGAATCCTCGGGCCACAAATCTGGCCTTGTATTTCTGTAGACTCCCCTCAGCAGCTTGCTTTACCTTGTAGATCCATCTCGATCCAACCAGTGATTTGTCGACTGGTCTTGAGACTATCTCCCATGCACTCTTCTTGAAAATGGAGCCATACTCCTCTACCATTTAATCAACCCAAGTTAGTTGTTGCACTGCTTCCTGAAAGGAAGATGTTTCAGTCGCAATACATTTGCTCGTAAGAGCCATGTATCTAGTAAATCGACCAAGAGGTTGTCTTTGTCTGCGCTATGAAGTATGGGCTCCTATATTCTCTCTAGCATCAAGTCTCAACCTATCAGCTTCTGTGGTGCGCCTTCTACCATTTCTGATGGATGGCTCTGCATGAGTGTTTTCCTCCACTCCATGAACCTCCTCATGTGGTTGATCCACATCTTGAGACTCATCCTTGGGAACCAACAGTTCCTCCTTTTCATGCAAGTCCATCTCCCTCTCAAGGGACAACTGCATGGCTTTCTCGTCATCAAATTTGATATCCCGTCACACAACAGTCATTTTGCTATTTGGAAAATACACACGATAATTATGGGGTGTTTTAGTGTACCCCATAAAAATCCCAACCTTAGCTATTGGTTCCAGCTTCTTATTGGCATCCTTCATCACATGCACATAAATAGATGAGCCAAAAATCTTAAAGTGTGAAACATCAGGTTTCTTACCAGTGAAATCCTCTTCAAGTGTACTCATGTCAAGTACTCTATGAGGACAACGGTTTGCACATGTATCGTTGTATTTCATGCTTCCGCCCACAGATGCATCGATAGGCCTTGATCATGCAACATTGCTTGTGTTGCACCCACAATAGTTCTATTCTTCCTCCCCACAACCCCATTCTGCTGTGGGCTATGAGGTTCTATGAGTTCTCTTCGAATTCCTTCTTTGCTACAAAATTTATTGAATTCACTAGAGATTTATTCTCCACCATTGTCACTCCTAAGAGCCTTCACTTGATTCCCCTACTCTTTCTCCACCAGTGCCTTAAACTCACAAAACTTAGAGAATGTTTGATCTTTCTTCTGCATGAAGAATATCCAACACTTACGAGAAAAGTTATAAAAAAATATTACATAGTACTTATGCTTTGTTGTTGAAGCAACTGAGAAAGGACCACACACATCTGTGTGAAATCTCTCAAGGATCCTGGAAGCTTGGTTTTCCTTCTCATGAAATGTGGCCTTTACATATTTCCCCATAGTACATCCCTTACATGTGTCTGACTGTGCAAGTGTACCCCTGGGAATAACAGTAGAAATCCGTTGCATTATTTTCAAGGATCCATGGTGAAGATGGCCCAATCGCCTGTGCCATAATTCGCCCTCATCCCGACTCACCACTTGATCTGCCTTTCCCATCATTTCTGCACAACCATCTACCTCCAACTTGTAGATATTATTAACTCGAATCCCTATCCTCTTGGCTTGTCCTGTTGTTTTATGTCGCAAGAAAGCTTTTCCATCACTAAAAACAACATCATAGCCTATGTCCTCCAACATTGCGATTGAGACCAAATTTTTCTTCAGACCTGGTACATGCATCACATCTTTTAATTGAAATGGTTTACCTAACTCCCTCTGAAAGGAAATGGTACCAATCCCGGTAGCACTGTACCATCCGTCGTCACCCATTTCAATATGCATCTGGAGATCTTTCTCCTCCAAGTCACTGAAAATTTCCTTATCTCCCATCATGTGAAAGGAAGTGCCACTATTCAAATACCACACAAATCCCAATGCACTGGACACCATGCATGCGATCAATGAGAAGTCAAGCTCAAATTGCAAGGCAAGGTCCTCACCAGATACAGATCCTCCAACCTTCTTGTTATTATTATTTTGTGGACAGTTAGTAGCAAAATTCCCATGTTCGTGACAGTGAAAACACTTCACCTTGGACATGTCCTGCTTCTTGCCATTCTTGGACTCAGATTTTGAATGGAATTTCTTCCTCTTCCCTTTATTCACCTTGGAATCCAAAGCACAATCCTCTTCATCCTCATTCTTAGATGAATATCCATCTCTGGTGTTCCTTCTGAACTCCTCCTACACCAAATCCGACCACAGTCATTCCCAATCTGGCAATTTTTCCCTTTCATTGACATAGTCTTGATAACTGTGCCAACTCTTGGGAAGTCCTAGGAGAGCCAAGCTCACCAAATCATCATCAAAAACTGTTATTCCAATGCTCCCCAGTTCATCTCGACATTGGAAAAAATTTGTTAGATATTTTGGAATGGTGTCGTCCTTTTCCATCTTGATCTTCCTAAGTTTATCTTTGAGCACCAATTTCCTATGGTCGTTGTTGCTTTGGAATAGATCTATCAAAGCCTTTCACATTGCATATAGTGTGGCTTTCCCATGGAGGCTTGAGAAAATGTGGTATCGTACTCCCTCCAACAGGATCATCCTTGCCTTTGCCACTTTCTTTTGCCATGCATCAATATTTGCAACACCTGCAACATCGGGTTTAGGAACATCTTTGTCAATGAATTCCTTCAACCCATTGTCTTCGAGTATTGCCTCCATCCTGTCCTTCCAATAAATTTAGTTCGAGTTTCCCTCGAGTGCATACTCTAACCTCAAGCCATTGAAATCCATTTCGATATTGAATCAGCTATAGCACCAAGAAAGTCTTTCTGCAAATTCAAATTCTATCTAGTCACAAACTTAGCTCCTGCTTCACTTCTACAATTTCCTGTGCTTTGGTACCATGTAGAAATTATACAACATACATGCATATATTAGATTCAACCGATCTAACAATGTAATAAAGTTAAATAATGAATCGATTCTACAAATATTTTGCGAAATTAAAAACACAATCGCTAATCACATGAACATGAAGAAAGATCAATCACACACAACATAGCTAATTTCCTGGGGAAAGCTTATAGCTAAAACCACCACTATATTCTATTGTATATTAATCATGGATGATGAAAAAATTACATACAAAACTCTTCTCACAAGAGCCCTCCAGTACTCAGCTAATTGTCTCACATTGTCATATGAAAAACTGACCAACACATAGCCAATTCTCAACCTCCAGACAAACAGCCTTGCTTGCGCAATCCCTGATGGTAAAGATCCCTAAAATATGGGAATTATTGCCTACCTTGACTGCACAAGTATTATGGGCACTCCAATGGGAGTTTGGTTGCAAGTGTGCAAGCCAATAATCCCACAACTGATAGTCAACTTCCCTTTCACCTAGAATTCAACTGGGTCTCCACTGGATCTGACATGCATGTAGCTAATAATAGTAAATCCTCAGTTGCATGTGAGATCACTAATTTTGAATTAATTAATATTTAATTCAGTAGATCTCTCACTAGTGTATCTTCAGTTAAAACTAGCACAACTGAGTTTAAATCACTTAACTGAGTTAAACTATTTACAACTTGCATTAACTAATGCACCGCTGCACTCGAACTCTATTACAACTAGAATTACTTTTCATGCCTCACCAACTACCTCTAACTCGAAATCACTAGCTAACCGAATTTATCACTCTCAGTTAACTATTTCAAGTTATAGATTATAGTTTAATGCCCATCTTAGTTAAGGGATAATCAAAATAGACATGCACCCAAAAATAGCATTGTGGGCCCCACCCTAGTCTGGGTGCTTCATGCAACCATGTGCTTAATGAAACCTGGTGCTTAATGCACTAGGTGTGGGTGTTGAATCTTCTTGTTGAATCTCAACATCTCTTCCTTTGTATGTTTCCTCTTTTATCTTAAAATTTGGCTTTAAATGTTTAAGTTACATTGAGTGGAGGCCTCCCAATAGTTTTCACTACAAGATGATTATGAAGAATTTAGGACCAATGCTCTCCCAACTTGATACGAGCACAAGAGCCTCTATTCGGTGAAGCCTCTCAACCAATGTACAATAAATTATTAGGCTTACAAATAATTCATAATTATAGTTAAGTATGATATTATCATTTTCTGTATTGTTGAAATATATATTAATTAAAAATATGAAAACTAATTGTATTTTTTATGATATATGAAGAATTTAGGACCAATGATCTCCTAACTTGCTATGAGCACAAGATCCTCTATCCGGTGAAGCCTCTCAACCAATGTAAAATAAATGATTAGGCTTACAAATAATTCATAATTATAGTTAAGTATGATATTATTATTATTTGTATTGTTGAAATATATATTAATTAAATGAAAATATGAAAACTAATTGTATTTTTGATATTCTCATGGTATTTTAAATATTTACATATATTTGTGATATATTTTTTTAAATTATTTATATTTTAAAAGTATATATTGGGTGATAAGTTGTTATTATTTGTGGTTTTAATCTAATCTCTTTTTTTCCTACTGAAAATCTATTTTTTGCTAGATACTTATGGTTCTTAGAGAAGAAATGGTTATACTCTCATTTTCTAATACATAAACCAAAAAAACATTGTGCAATAGAACTGATACTTATCTAAAAATGATATTAACATATGTAGTTATAACCAAATTATGTAACTGAATAGCCCAATCCTGTAACACATATTCCTTTGATAAATGTGATATTATATATTTTTTAAATTGAAAGGGTTATTGAGTGTTTTAAGGTTTTTATATATTCTCATAGTAACCCATTAATGTTCATGTATTGTTATTGTTGTCACATAAATTAATGTCCATTTCTTTTGAGTAACCATTGAGGATGTTCTTGTCTTTTTAATGCTATGATGTAAATTAATGTTCATTTATTTTCAATGATATGAGGTAAAGATTATAATTACAAATTGAGGTTTATGCTGGATTATTTAAATGATGTAATTATTTTTTTTTGGTTGAAATTTTTGAAAAATGAAAAATGTATGGTTACTCAAGAGGAAAAATGATGAAATTATTTATGTGTTTATCAAGAGATTTTGTAAGTTATATCATTAAATACCTAAGTTATACCATATATGAGTTGTTATTCTTTGTGGTTTTGATGTAATCTCTTTTTCCCATTGAAAATTTGTGTTTTGGTAATTCAATACTTATGGTTCTTAGAGAAGAAAGGGTTATACTAATCAAACACCTCATTTTCTAAACTTCTTGAATGATGATATTTCATCTTAGGACCAAAGAACTGATACTTATCTAAAAATGATATTAACATATGTAGTTGTAACCAAATTATATAACTAAATATCTCAATCATGTTGTTCACTCTCTGTAGTTGTAGCTATCCTGCATGATTCATGTGAGAGCATTTCCTCTATACTACTCTTTCCTACCTACATGATTCATGTGAGAGTATTTCTTATATACTATTCTTTCTTATGTTACTGATTTACAATGTTTCCTTTGCAACATATGGTGCAATTGCTAGTAATATTATTTATTAATTTCAAATATTAAATTTAAATTCCAAACATTATAAATATTTAAAACCAAAGTTCTATTTATATTTTTTAAGCCAAAAGTCAAAGTCCATTTTAAAATTTAAATGTTGCATATTACATACGTATTAATGGTGGAGCTAAGGTTTGGAATGTATGAAAAGTCAAACATTATATCAAAAGTTTCGAATGCCGCGCATATGCAAAAACCATTGTATGGGGTCGGAGGTTGGGTTTGAACCTGTGACGTCCACCCCACCACTCCAACCTTCTACCAATGTGCCACAGGCGCCAGATTTTAAAGATGTTGTGTGGAGGTTGTACTTTAAGGCTGATGCGTAACCAGGAGCGGGAGCACAGCGCTAATCGTGTTTAACCACTAACCACTGCTGCTAATCACTCCACTTAACATTAATTAACTAAAGTTTGATGTGGCGGCTAATTTTGTGGAGCCACCAAATTCAGCGCAGTTCCGAAATTGGTGGAGCTAACTGGAAGTTAGCTAGATTTAGTGGAGATTTTCTAGGCCATAATTGAATGAGGCCTATCTTGGTCAATTTTTGACCAATTTTTGCTCAAGGATAGTCATTGTTAGTAGATTGGCATGCTAGGAATCCATTGGAACAAGTTTCAGAGGCAATGGAGCTCATCTATAGGTGTTTTTGGCATGTTGAATAATTTTGAAGCTTAGGGCCACCAAGAGGGAAGGCCATGCCCAGATCAGTTGAAGGTCATTTTCAGTGAGTGAATAGTCAATTTTTGATGTATTTAATGCTAAACACAATAGTACCATCTATAGAGGAATTAGGGCAGATATAAAGGTGATTTTTTCACTTTGGATATTAAACAAGCCCATGGCCATCGGTGTTAGAGGTCAAGCCTAGAGGAGTTGTGAACCAAATTCAGAGATTGGATAGTCATTTTTTGGGTTTTCATGTATTCTGAAGCCAAAGAAATAGTCATAAAATCCATTGGAGCATCAAATATAATAATACATTTTACTCATAATCCCAAGAGGGCCTAGCTAGTTAAAGCAGGTCCATGGTGATGTAGCCCAGGAGGGGTGAAATCCATCATCATCCATTATGTTATGTGATTGTTGTGAGTTGTTTTACTGCATTTTATTTTCTGTTTATGAGTTTTAAAAATCTAATTAACTCATAATTACGTCATTAAAGACACGAAACTTGAAAATTTTACCCCTTCACAAATGATTAAATGAGACGATCCTTAAACACAATTTTTAATAATGATGAGGGAGCTTGCATAGCAATAATTTTTTTTCCCATATTCAGATCAAGTTGGTATCATAGCAAAATTTTAGCCCATATTAGCCAAGTTTAGCTATTTCTTCTATAGCTATTGGTTTTTTAATTTGTGCAAGGAGAAGTTAACAGTTTCCCAAGTTTATGTGTGAAGGAGAAGGTCAAAATTGAGATCAGATTCTCAAATCATAGCAAAGAAGCTTTTTATGGATTGCATGTGTGATGGAAACTTCATTAAGTGACACTTCTTGTCAATATTCCTTACAAAAACTCTTTGATAAAGAGATGCTGCATAAACTCTACATCATGATTGATAGGATGCAAGAGAAGTATGAAAATAGAAGGGAGAGCATTAAACTTCAAGAGCAGTTGATTGCCATGAAGAAGGAGAAGCAAGGGCTTCTTGAAAAGATGCATGAGATGGAGACTTAACTCCATATTGCAAATGAGAACCTTGAAAGGATGCATGGGATGGAGACTCAACTCCATGTTGCCAAGGAAGAGTTAGCCAAGTATGTGATTGAGAAAGATGTATGAAATTAAAGTTTATCTCCAATTTCCTCTCAAGATGAATGTGTAGGTGCTTTTGAAAGACACACTAGAGGAATAGGGTCCAAATTATTGTTGAAAATGGGCTATGAAGGTAAAGGATTAGGAAAACATGCACAAGGCATAGTTGAGCCAATTGTTGTTGAGGAAAGGCCTAAATATTTGGGTCTTGGTTATGGACAACATGATGGAGAAATCTCTAAAGCCAAGGAGGCACATGACGGTGTTCCAAGAAGGAATTTCGTTCCATGTTCATTACCTCGAGCTTGTGAAGATTTTTTTCATGAGGAATGCAAAAGTTTTACACCCACTTTGCAAGAAGGTGCTCATAAGCATGTAGCTAATGAGAATGGTGAACAAGAGGATGTTGAAAGCTCTAAAATTATTGAATGCATTATTGGTATTCTAGAGAGAGGCACTACCTCATCAAATTCACCTCCCCATGAAGGTGACAAAGGTGAATGTTCAAGGTATAAATCTTCTTTTAATCAAGTTGCTTTTGATTATGTTAAACATGGAAAATTATCACATAAGATTTGGAGAAAATTTGCATGTTCCTTTTGTGGTTTGAATAACCATAATGTTTCAAGGTGTTGGAAGAAGATAACCATGCACAGGAAACTTTCAAAGCAAAGGAGGCAGGAAAAGAAGATGCAATTTTTTTTCACTCATTTCCATAAGCAAGGTCATCTTTGGAATTTGTATCAAGCAAGTCATCCACGAAATTTGAAGAAGGTGGAGAAAGAGAATGGAAAAGATGGAAAAGAGGATTCCATAATTGATGTGTGTCATGATGATTCACATGATGATGATGTGAAGTTGAAGGAAGTGCCATTGAAATGGTTTGGTAAGAGACGGTTAGATTTCTTATCCAATTAAGGCTTTGCATGTCTTTTGATGTTGATGCATTTATTTTCCAATGGAATGCATGTTGCATGTTTACGCCAAGAAGGTGATTGAAAGTGGAGTATCTTGACTCACTTTATTGCAGCAAGATATATCATTTCAGCTTGTTAATTACATGTACATATGAATGAAAATCTTATACTTATGATTGTGCTTGTGAGAGATTTGAAGAATTATATACATGCATGAGAGTTTGTATGTATGAACAATGGAATTTTGATGATTTCATTGTGCTTGAAAATGCATGAGGAATCAACTTGTGTTGGTCGATTGCTTTGTTTGACATGTATGTTGTCAACTTGAGAGTGTTGATCATTTGCACATGCATGAGTGTCGACATGTGTTGGTCGATTGTTGTGTGTTGCATGCATGTCATATCGTCTTGGAAGAGTTGATTTTGTCTCCAAAGATGGAAAGGAGATGTTGACGAAGTGTTTCATGAGATGTGAAATTCTTTTGTTTTGGGAAAAGAATCATCAAATTATTTCACATGCTTATGCTTGACTTGAGAGTTAGTCTTTTGAAGAGGCATGTTTTTTTCGACTTGTGTTTGGTCGATGAAGTTTGACACCAAGATGTGAGAGTACATGGCGATGTTCAGATGATGTGAAATTAGTTGCTTTGAAGACGTAAGAGGATATGTCGTCAAGTTGTTTCTTGCATGATGTGTTTGTGACAAGATGTCAAGAAAAGTTTGCAGCCATCGTAGACCCTTTTATGCATGTGTTCACACCAAGAAGATAAGAAGATGGTGAATTCATTCTTCTAGATGCGGAATTTGGAACCATGGGGGTAAAAGAATGGTCATTTCTTTTCTTATTTTTACTGATGTTGGAAGCTATTTGGTGTAGTTCACTCATTGCAAAGGAGGAATAAGATTCTCAGTGGGAAGGCATCGAGGAATCAATTTGGTACAAAAAAAGAGTTATATCAGCAAGCAAACAGCAAGTGTTGGTTTGGGTCAGCAACAAAAGGAGAACAGTGGTTGAAGAGCCAAACCATATTTGTAAGGCAAGGTAATGCATGTTAGTGAACCGAAGAGGTTGTCATGATGAAGTTTCCAAGTAGAATCAAAATGATAGAACTTGGGAAACAGAAGAGTGTTCAACACTCATGAGATAACCAGCTTTTGGAGGTCCAAACTTCATGTAAGTGGGAAGGAGTGATCAGAATATGGAACAGGGGCAAAAATTAGCTTAAAAATGAAAGTGCTCAGAATTGCATGAAACCAAATTCAAAGCGACCAAACTGCCGCAAGGAATCTAATGCAAATTGTTTCGTTGAAAACCGAGCTCATATGAAGGAGTTATGGTTTGTTGATCATCGTTCAAAATATGCAAAAATTTAAAAAAAAAAATCTTCTTCAGTTTTTAGTCCAATGGGACTGTGACCATACACATTTTGGCATGTTAATTAAATGGAGGCATATGTATTAATGGTGGATCTAAGGTTTGGAATGTATGCGAAGTCAAACGTTATATCAAAAGTTTCGAATGGCACGCATATGAAAAAACCATTGTATGGGGTCAAAGGTCAGGTTTGAACCCATGACCTCTGCCCCACCATTCCAACCTTCTACTAACATGCCACAAGCACCAAATTTGAAAAATGTTGTGTGGAGGTTGTACTTTAAGGCTGATGTGTAACCAAGAGCGGGAGCGCAACGCTAATCGCGATTAACCACTAACCACCGCCACTAATCACTCTACTTAACCTTAATTAAATTGAGTTTAATGTGGCGGCTAATTTGGTGGAGCCACCAAATTCGTCACAGTTCCTAAATTGGTGGAGTTAACTGGTAGTTAGCCAGATTTAGTGGAGATTTTCTAGGCTATAATTGAATGAGGCCTATCATGGTCAATTTTCAACCAATTTTTGCTCAAGGATAGTCATTATTAGTATATTGGCATGCTAGGAATCCATTGGAACAGGTTTTAGAGGAAATGGAGCTCATCTACAGGTGGTTTTGGAACGTTGAAGAATTTTGAAGCTTAGGGCCACCGAGAGGGAAGGCCATGCCCAGATCAGCTGAAGGCCATTTTCAGTGAGTGAATAGCCAATGTTTTATGTATTTTATGCTCTGAACACAATGGTATGGTTTATAGAGGCGTTGGAGAACATATGAAGGTTATTTTATCACTTTGGAGATTAAACAAACCCATGACCACCAATGTTGGAGGTCAAGCCTAGAGGAGCTGTGAACCAACTTCAGAGATTGGATAGTCATTTTTGGGGTTTTCATGTCTTCTAAAGCCAATGGAACAATCAAAAAATCCATTGGAGAATCACAGATGCTTGTAATCAGAATTTTGACTCATAATCCCAAGAGGGCCTAGCTAGTTAAAGCAGGTCCATGGAGATGTAGCCCAGGAGGGGTGAACTCCATCACCATTGTGCTATGTGATTGATGTGAGCTATTTTACTGCATTTCATTTTTTGTTTATGAGTTTTGAAAATCTAATTAACTCATAATTACCTCATCAAAGACACATGAAACTTGAGAATTTTACCCCTTCACAAATGGTTAAATTAGACGATCCTTAAACACAATTTTTAATATTGATGAGGGAGCTTGCATAGAAATAACAAGTTTTCCCATATTCAGATCAATGAATAGATCCTTAAGTTCTCTACTGAGGAAATTTTCAAGTATACTTCGATGTTGGCTTATTTGTTTCTTTATCAATAGGCATACATGTTTTCATTTTCCTTGCATAAATTAAATGAGCAAGGTGATCCACAATCAATTATCCATTGGACCTATTTGGTGAGGAAAAGCTCTACTATATACACCTTCTCAGATTATGTTTATAAATTCTTATATACAATTTCATCCTTTCTAAATAGTGATGCAAAGCCCAGGATAGGACCAAAGATACAAATAATTCTACATCTAAATGAGAAAAATAAGACATGGGATTGGTATTTATACCAAAACTATACTGAGATCAGAGTTTATGGGTGTGAATTTCCACCCTACATGCTCCTAAATTTTGTTCCTATGAGGATCTTATCATTGGAATATATAAGGCAGATGATACACATGGGTGGTCTCCAATTTGTTGCGGCCAAGAAGAAGTCTCGGTTCAAGATTAAAGCACGGGTCAGATCATTTATTTGTAACACCGGAAAAGCATGTAAAAAAGGAAGATTTTCTCCTCAAGAAAATGAAATTAAATTTGAGTTTCACCTGGTCGTATGACCCTTTTGGCATCATTTCCAAGTTATGAGTGGAACAGAACACCACTACCTACAACCAAACTCCAAGACTAGATAAATAAAAATTCATGAATCAGAGTCAGTGGGAGGAGAATACACTACAAGAGGCAGAAGAAGAAGTAATATCTAAAAATATTTCACAAACTCTAGCACCTCAAGAGAAACAAGATAAAAGGTTAAGGGAGGATGATTCCCCTTCAGTGACAGATATTGGGAGCAACAAAAGACTAATTCAACACCAGTATTTTTTTAGGGATATCAGGAATAGGATATCATAATCCTAACAGGCCCTTATGTTTATACAAGAAAAGAATATATTTTCACAGGATCTCCCTCTTCTTCAACCTCCCAAGATCCTTGAGATGCAGCTCAAACAAAATAAATGGATCGGGACACAGCTGAACCAAAAACAATTTCCAAGTACAAAGCAATTAAACAGATAAATTAAATGCTCAAGGCCACAACATACTCCCAATTATGGAAACAAACATGCTCCTCGCAGCATAGGCTTCTTTCAGCGTTTGATACATAGAAAGGGAAATTGCAGATTGCATTTTGATCCGGATTTATGCAGGAACGCAACAGAGTAAACATATAACCATAAATACAGAGATACAGTGGAAATAACACTTCATTTCATTAATATCAAAGAACTGAAATTTGCTTACAAACAGAATGGAAATAAAACTAGCTAGGGCACTGGTAGCTATCTCTGAGAAGAGATGTGGCGGCTACAGGCCTCTGAACTGAGTTAAAATGAGGCTCAAGGGCCTATTTATTATTTAGAAACAATGGAAAACCCTAAACATCCAAAACCCTAACCCTAGGAGATGAAGCGCCAAAACTATGGGCCCCGTTTGGGTAAATTGGTGTTTCAACTTCCCGGGGACGTAACTTTGGCATACGATCTTTGTTTAACGTGAACCATACCTCGTTAGAAAGATCTAAGGACTACAAATTTTGAGTGAGCAACATGGGTCCATGGGTCTCCCAGTTTTCCCAAAAAACGTCGTTTAGGGCCTCAAAACGGCTCTGGAAGTTCAAGACTCAAAAAACTGCTAAAAATAGTAAGTTGTGCCGAAATTGAAAAACTAAAAGAGACAATGGTGGGGCCCCAAGTGGAATAGGCGAGTGACCACCAATATCCACCTGGATCATTCCTCCCCCCTTAGAAAGCAATGGTCCCCATTGCATTAAGTTCCTCCATGAGATGAGGAAATTTCTTCTGAACTTGGTCCCTGGTGAACCACTTTCCTTTGTGCAGGAGTTGGCCTGCTTTGACAACCTGATACAGCTGGATCTTCTGTTGGAGAGTGTTCTTGATTTACATGTCCATGATACAATTTGTGGTGGCCTGTTCCATGTAGTCTAGGTTTAACTCTGTTGGTGTGAGTTGTTCTGCAATGTCAGAGGTGTCCAGTAGAGGTGGGAAGTAAGGACGAAGGCGGTCCACATTGAATACTGGGTGCAAACCAAGGAATGGTGAAATACTGAGCTTGAAGGCATTGTTCCCTACAGTATTGGTGATGGTGTATGGCCCATATCGGAGCGAGTGAAGCTTGCGATGGGGTCCAGTGAGGAACTCCTTCTGCAAATGTAGCCATACTTTGTCGCCCACCTGGAAGTTGTGTGGCACTCGATGTTGATTATGGCGTTGCTTGTACTTAGAATTGGATCTGTCCAATATGTCATGAACCTGTTGGCAGATGTTTTGAATGCGCTTGATGAAGTTATTTGCTTTGTCAACTTCAGACTGGACTTGAGCTGAATCGGCCTGAGTAGCCACAAATGGCATGGCTACGTCAATGGGACATAGTGGTTGGAATCCCAAGCCCACCTGAAAGGGGCTATGGATGATTGAACTATGGAGAGCCCGGTTATAACTATGTTGTACATAGGGTAGGCTCTCATCCCATGTGTGTGGCTGCTTCGAATTGTACATGCGCAGAATGTGTACAATCATTCTGTTGACGACCTCTGTCTGGCCATATATTTGGGGATGGAAAGCTGTGGACTTGGTGAGCTTGGTGTCCAGCATTGACCAGAGGTTGGACCAAAATGTGTTGAGGAACCTACTATCCCGATATGATATGATAGACTGTGGGATCCCAAAGTGCACCCATACTCATTCAAAGAATATTTTAGCAGTGGCTTCTGTTGTGATATTCTTCTTGCAGGCCGCCATAATGGCCATCTTCAAGAATCTGTCGACGACCACGAAAACACAGTCATTTCCATGCTTAGTAGAAGGGAGGCCCAACATGTAATCCATGGAGATGGATTCCCAAGGTCGACTAGGGGTAGGTTGCGGAGTATATAAGCCTTGCTTCTTGATGGTCGGTTTGGCAATGGCACAAGCAGTGTCGGATCTGATGTGTTTCCCGACATCCTTTCGAAGGTTTGGCCAATAGAAATACTTCTGCAGTACTACCACTGTTTTCTCGACCCCGAAATTCCCAGCGACTCGACTGTAGTGTGCTTCCCATATCATCTTGGCACGCTCGCTTGAAGGAACACAAAGGTGTCCCAGGTGACATAAAAGTGCATCTTGGAGGTGAAAAATTGGAACTTGCATGCCCCCCAAGAGTGCCTTGTAAGTGTGGCCGAATTCTGGGTCACTCTCATAGAGAAGCGGCCAATCAGAAGTCTCGTGCCCACAAGAGTTGAACACGGTGGTGAGCGCCACGATCGGTGGTCGGCTGAGGCAGTCTGCAACATTATTGGTGCTACCCTTCTTGTACTTGATGTTCAAATGAAACTGTTGCAGATATGTGGACCACTTCTGATGGCGATCATTCTGCAACTTCCCTTGTGTCTGTATGAACTGCAGGGGCCGGTGGTCGGTGTGGATGATTGTTTCCTTCCCCAAAATGTAATGCTTCCATTGTCGACAAGCTTGCACAATGGAGTACATTTCTTTGTCATAAGTGGGATACTTGCGAACTGTGTCAGACAATGTCTCACTGTGAAATGCCACTGGATGTCCCTGTTGAGTAAGAATTGCCCCAATAGCATAGTCAGAGGCATCTGTCTCGATCTCAAATGGCTGTTGCAAGTCTGGTAAAGTGAGCACTGGGGCAGAACAGAGGCGGTTTTTCAGTTCTGTGAACGCCTTCTGTTGAGGTTCTGACCAAAAAAAAATTTCTCTCGCTCCTCCCTTGGTGACTTGACTCAAGGGCCAAGTGATATGAGAGAATCCCAACACGAACCTACGATAGAAATTAGCAAGACCCAGAAAGCTACGAAGCTCTGTTATAGTGGTTGGGGCTAGCCAATCCCGAATGACTTGGATCTTGGTTGGATCCACATGCACCCCCCTTTCATCAATAATGTATCCCAGATATTGAACCTGGGTCATGCCAAAAGTGCACTTCTCCAAATTGGCACACAACTTGTGTTGTCGTAGTGTTTGGAGGACTTGTTGTATGTGGTGGAGGTGCTCTTCCCAAGTCTAGTTGAAGATCAGAATGTCATCCAAGCACACCACTAAAAATGAGTTGGTGAATGGCCGCAAGATGTCGTCCATCAACCTCATGAAGGTTGCGAGAGCATTCGTCAACCCGAAAGGCATGACCAACCATTCGAAAAGGCCTTCCTTGGCTTTGAAGGCAGTCTTCCACACATCAGAGCATTCAATTGGTACCTGGTGATACCCAGACTTTAAGTCGATCTTGCTGAAATATTTTTCACCTTTGAGTTGGTCCAGAAGGTCATCAATCCATGGGATCGAGTACCTATTCCGGATAGTGATCTTGTTCAGTGCCCGATAGTCAATACATAGTCTCCACGTCCCATCCTTCTTATGTACCAACACGATCGGGCTCCCACAGGGCAATGAACTTGGTCGGATGTGACCTTTCTGCAGCAGCTCCTAAATCTGCCTCTTGATTTCATCATTCTCCAGAACAGAGCGCCGATAGATCAATCCATTGGGTAGCAGCGCACCTGGGGTTAGATCAATTGGGTGCTTGACTTGACAGTGCAGAGGAACCCCTGTGGGTGAGGTGAATATGTCCCCGTACTCCTCCACAAAATTATCCATTTGTTGTTGTCGTGTAGAGGAGCCCTGTCTAGAGGTCGTGGCCACAGTATTCTTCTTGCCCTGGGGGCAGATCATCAGGAAAACGAATTTCCTGGTTTGGGAAATGAGCTTACTGCATTGTTTTGCAGTAACCAAAGATATAGCGGTAGGAGGTGGTACCTCTGGTATCCTATACAACTTATTTCCCAAAGTAACAATAACAGTGTGAAGTCGAGACTCATACATAACATGACACTTCCACAAGTATGGTTGTCCTAATAATACATCAGAAACATCAATAGGATCAACATCACATAATACCTCATCTGTGAAGGGCTTGATGCTATAGGGAAGGTGGCACTGCTAGCTGATGCGGAGATCTTGTCCTTGGTGAAGCCACCCGATGGTGTATGGATGTGGGTGAGCTGTGGTCGGCAAGCCCAACCGCTTCACGCTGTCTGCTGAAATGAGGTTCTTTTGGCTCCCATTGTCGATAATGAACTCTACCTGGGAGCCCTTTACCCACATATGGGAGTGGAAGAGACGTTCCTCCTCCTCTGGATCTTTCGGTTCCTCCTTCTGGATCTTCGTAGTGGTAATAGTGGAATTGGGCTCCGCATCAATAATTTGTTTCCATTTTTCATTCCCCTTGTTAGGTTCTGATTCAGAGTTGGAGCATGCATCTGACTCAGAAGCCCTCATCTCGGCCACCAGCGAATACTTGGCCCGACACTCACTTGTGTTGTGAGTGGAGTTCTTATGGAACTCACACCACCTTCCCGTGTCCTTCTTTGGCTTTGCGGTGTTTTTCTTTGCTTGTGGCTTCGACAGGTTGTCTTGAGTCACCATGCCTTGGCTCTATCCTTTGTTCTGCGGTTTGGGAGCACCTTTCCCTTGTTTTTGATTCGCAGATCCAAAGTCTCGTTTCTTCTACTTGAATTTCTGCTCGATCTTGGCAGCATACCGGTATGACGTACCGAGTGAGGAGACATCGAGGAACTCCATTTCCTCCTGAATGTATCTGTGTAGAAAAATGTGATACTTTAGTACCAGATGTTTCTCTGAATCTTTAATACCCAACTTTGTGCACAGGGTATGGAACATATTCGTCAGCTCGTACACATCTTGTTCTCTTTGTTGTTGTAGCGTGGTCCATTGTATGTAGTTGTCCTCATAGCTCCCCACAGGATAGTACTGTTCCTTGATGGCATCTCGGAAAGAATTCCAAGTGGGTACGGCTGATAATAGAGAGGATTATGTCTCATCCTTTTTCTCATAGTGGGTTTCCCACCAGTCCTTGACATGGGGGGCAGCTTTGAGGAGTGAAAAAATAATCTTCTCTTGGTCGGAAAAGTCATGAACCAAGAAATATCCTTCTAATAGATTCAACCATCTATCTACGGCATCTGCATCTATTTGACCCTCAAATATGGGAATGCCAAAATTTACTTGTACCTTAAAAGGAATCGCACATGCAGAGTGGCTGCTGGATGCAAATGGGCCGCCGGTGGGCAGTCGTTGAAGGATCTGGGAAAAGTTATCCATCATCGCGTTCCTTTGTTTTTCGAGGGCCTCCTTGAGCAATATTTTGATAGGATCTCCTGCTCCCTCATCTTTCTTTTCGTCCCCCATGGGCGTTCGTCGAGGTTTGCAAGGCTGATCTTGAAAAGGTTCCACCAGATCAAGCCCTAGCTCCTTATACCCTGACCTCATTGGGGACATGCAAAGAAGGATCGAGAAAAAGCATACCGCCTCTGATACCACTGATCCAGATTTATGCAGCAACGCAACAGAATAAACATATAACCATAAATACAGAGATGCAGCGGAAATAACACTTCATTTCATTAATATCAAAGAACTGAAATTTGCTTACAAACAGAATGGAAATAAACTAGCTAGGGCGCTGGTAGCTATCTCTGAGAAGAGATGTGGTGATACAGGCCTCTGAACTCAGTTACAATGAGGCTCGAGGGCACAGTGTTGTTATTTAGAAACAACAGAAAACCCTAAACATCCAAAACCCTAACCCTAGGAGATGAAGCGCCAAAACTATGGGCCCCGTTTGGGTAAATTGGTGTTTCAACTTCCCGGGGATGTAACTTTGGCATACGATCTCCGTTTGACGCAAACCATACCTCGTTAGAAAGATCTATTCGAGGAATAAAAATTTTGATGATCAACATGGTCCATGGCGCAACATGGTCCATGGACCCATGTTGCTCTCGGTTTTCCCAAAAAACGTTGTTTAGAGCCTCAAAACGGCTCTGGAAGTTCAGGACCCGGAAAATTGCTAAAAATAGTAAGTTGTGCTGAAACTGAAAAACTGAAAGAGACAATGGTGGGGCCCCAAGTGGAATAGGTGAGTGACCACCAATATCCACCTGGATCACATTTCTTGAAGAACAAGTTTCATTTCCAAAGACACCAACTAATTATAAAAATTTTGTATTTTCCTTTGAGACAAACCAAATTCACCCTATTGATCAAATGAAAATTCACAAACAAACTAGTGAAATGATGTACTCTACTTGGACCAACACTGCCATGATAGCCTCCAAGTTATAGGACTTAATCAACAACATACAATCATAATTGAAGTTGGAAAATATTTCATCTTTGGCCAAGGAAAGAAAAATAAAATCACTGTAAGAGTTGGTAATCAAGCTGGGCTACAATCCCAGTGATGTAAAAGAAGTAGAAGAGATTGTGAAGAGGAAAAATGCAGACATAGCAACATTAAATAAACAGATTAAGCTGACCTCTATCGAAGACCCACAAAGCAAGGAAGTTGGGGAACTGGAAAAACAAAAGGAAGACATGTTCAAAATCACAATTGAATAAAATATTTAGATTAGGGATATGGAAATGGAAATGGAGAAACTACTCAAGGAAAAGGAGCAGTCATCATAGCTAGCCATAGTTCCAGTAACAATCTACATCGACAGTGGTACAAGGACAAACCACAGATTCTTCAAATTATATGATCAAATCCATGGAAGACTTGTCCATCTAGGGGATGGAAATTGAAAAGTTGAAGACCCGGCTTAAAACTCTGCAAGAAAAAAAAAATTAAATAGATAGTTCATATGTAGCAGAATTGCAGAAATATCACAGACTCACTTAGAGGATTGAACAGTTGGAAAGTGAATTAAAAATCGCACAGACTTTGGCACGGGAAAAAGAAAATATATGGATAGAGATAAATGAAGCCATGACTGAAATATGGCCCTCAATCTAGATCATTTTTAGCAGGAAGAGTTGATATAGAGATCCAAAGAAGTGCTGAAAGAAATAAAATCAGATTTGGGGTAGAAGCCTGGTGAAGAAATAACTCTGATAAGAATATTGAATTCTAAGACCAAGGAAGAATTGTAAGGGTTGGGAATTCAAGATAGGACAGAGACAATTTTGGAGTTTAGAAAGGTAATTACCAAAAAGAACCTTATGTTGCAACTAGAGAACAAATGTCACAATATGGAATCCAACATTTAAAAGTTTCATAAAAATTTTGATATACTCAATAAAAAAGGACTACCAGGACTGATAGGAATGGAAGATAAGCCGATTAGATTAGAAGATTATCACCACAAATTATTCACTATTGCACGAGATAAATCAAATTTTGCAGGCATAAAAGGGAGAATCACAGGAAAGGCTTTTATGGAGGCTATAGATTTTGACTTATTTGTCAAACATGAGATCAAACACCTATTTATCATCAAGCCTACCTTCCAGAAGTATACAAAAGTATATTAGACTTACAAGAAGTTGATAAATATTTCTATCCCAAGTGAAGATCGCTGAGATAAACTATGTGAACCACTTGGGTAAAACAATTTCACCTCCAACAACAAGATAGTAGGGCAACACTTTTTCCGGTTCAGTTATCAACAGTCATCCTCGAGAATAGTGCCAGTAGCCACAACAGTTTCAGATAACCTATATTTTTGTTTTATATTTATAAAACAATTTTGGATATTTTATAAAAAATATTGGGGTTTTCACTCAAGATATTTTTTGATAATTTTGCATAAATACTTCAAAGTTCGAAGTATTATTGTTGGGACTTGTATGAAGAAATAGACTTCTGATGTAAATTTTTTCACTGGGCCAAAGGTGATCAATTTTTAGTAAATGAAATTTTTTTTTCCAGGATTCATGTGTTAGATAAATTGGTGATGTTTTTCTTGATGTCAAACTATTGTTTCACTGTTATTTCATTTACTTTTGTTATCTGTGTTGTTTAGAGAAAATTATGTGTTGAACTTGTTTAATTACACTAAGATCTAGCTTGTAAACAATATTTATGTTTTCAAGTGAATTTAAATATAGAATTCATGTCAAAATGCTCTATGTTTAATGGAATTCTAATCCATTCCAGAAATACTTTAAAAAGATCCAATTTTTTGCCTACCTTGCCTTGCTACACTTCATCTGGCATTTATGCAATTGATATGCTTAAGCTTTCGAACTCTATTTCCCAATGGTATTGTATTCCAAGTTTCAACCAAACAATTTAAAAACCCAAACTCTGAACTTAAGAACTAGCCTAAAATCCTAAATCAAACAAAGCTAAATCTAATAGAGAGATTCATCTCCGAGTTTTGAAGGGATAGTTTCTAAAATTAAAAGTGGTTATGCGGTTACCTCTGGGTTTCTTTCACAGCCTTAAGAAATTATGGAGTGCTAAAAGTACAAATGCAAACAAACTCTCAAAGGGGTAATTGTCACTTAAGAGTCTTTTGGCATCTTAGAGTTAGTGTGGGGAGTGCAACAAGAATCAACGAACTTTCACTTTTGATGTTTATTTTATAGGTTTATGAACTTGTGTTGAAATATATTGATGACGTACCAGGTCAATTCCTCCATAATCAATACCTTGTCACACTTGGCTACACTTCAAGTCTCAACACAGGAACTTTAACCCTTCCTATCTCTCTACTATTTCATTAAAATTTATCTAGTACCTTTTGCTTGACAGTGGTTTTTCTAACCCTAGGCTTCTTCTACATTAGTTGCCATATTCATGCTTGTAATCACTCCACAAAGAAATTTCAACTCATGCATCTTTTCACGATCCATTTTCTTACTTCCCAGAACTCTATGTGTAGGGAATAAAGGATAATTACTGGAACTTTAAGAAGCTACTAGAACTAGACTTCGCTTGCTAATATTTGTCCTTCGCACCAAAACACATCACCACTTTGTTCCTATGCTTTTAAAATGTCTTACCATGTCACTTAGTATTTGGATCTACATTAGAGTCTGCAGGTCTACATTGATTTTCTCTCTTCATAGCGATGCCATCCACCAACACTTTTCTACTGATTGTCTATATGGATTAGATTTACCCTATATTTAATTGATCTATCGACAATATTGTTTCTCTTATGAGTGGTTTAAATATCGATTGCTATGGCTCAACAACCAATTCAATTCAATTGATCATCTATTGGAATGTACAAAAAACACAAAATCATCATACCTTCAGTATTCGATCAATATTCAAATTGCAGGATTTCCCAACGCATTTCAGCTCCTCTATTTTCCAACGCAACATTACATTGGAAAATACAACCTACAGGCCTCTCTGTAGATGTGTTGTTTGTCCTTATGCTATCTAAATTTAACCACACTCCCAATTTTTATAGTAGCTACATTTCACCATCGCCAGAATGAGCTCGAATGTGTCTTTTTCAAGTGCTACATGTTGTAGAGTCCTGTAGAACTCTGTTGCGCTCATCTTCAACATCATTGTTCCAATCCACACAAACACTTCGCTGTAGATCCCTGCTACTCTATGATCCACATAGCTCTGTGATATGTACGATTAGACACTAAATTTTAATCGCACAATGAGGTATTTTCATCTTCCATCGAACTCCTATGCACTCCTTATACCATGCAACAATACTTTAGGCTTCAATTCCTATGAACAAAACAGTCCAATCCAATAGTATGCACAACATTCGAGTCAATTCCAGGAAGGTATTCAAACCTTTCTACGGGAACCTCGTAATTCCCACGCCATTAACTGCTAGAAGAACCCATTCATCCATCACAATTGATCTATCCAAACATTGTCATTTCATGTTACATGGATTGCACATCAATTCCTAAGCAACATTCCATATATTCATTACATTCATGGACCATCACATAAATCACACAGATATTTCTAAGTAGACACTTACACGCTTGGCCAATTGATCATGCGGATATCAACTGACAAAAGCACACAACTATTATAGATTTAATACACAAAATCTTTGTTAACAATATTAATTTTACCTCAATGCCCTCATCATACAAATATGGGTGTGCTCTACCCTAGCCTTCTCCTATCTGTCAGGCCTGATTTTCCTCATTTGAATGGCCTCCCACATATCTCATTCTGCACACTTATCTCTTCCCCTCTCTCTATACCTTTGAGGCTTATAATACATATGCAAATAAACTCTTGAACCTCAATTTAGTTTGGATCCAAACATTTCTCCTCAAATATTATCCTAGATCCAAAATATCTTCAAGATCTCCTAAGATCTCTAGAGATCCTAAAATGACTCAACAAGACTCCTAGAATCTCATTCTAAATTTGCCACTATGGACCAAATTCGAATACATCTGATATTTACTCATTTATTTCTAAACTACCTCTTAAAACATAGGAAAAATAAATATTTACAATGACAAGTCCCATTTGGACAACGTCAAGACCCCATGCTTGAGTTATATGCTAGTTTTGGCTTGAAAGAAAATTTCTTCTGCATCATATATTTCGAGTGTTCTTGTTTAAGGAACAATTGAATATGCATGTAATTTTAGCTTTTTTCAGTTGCAAGGCTACAAAGCTGGAAAAATCCTCAACCTGAATGTAACATGTATATGCATTATAAATACAATTTATCTTTTTCTCTTGAAAATGTTTTTTTTTATAAAATGAGATTTATCAATAATATTTATTATAAAAATATTTGAAAAGCACTACTTTTATTTTTTCTTTTCGAAAAGGAAGACATCCACTCGGGATTTCAATCAATGACCTATCACAAGCGGTGCCTTAACAATGCACCCATTCACCATTAATCTAAAGTCTCATAAACTAAAAAAAACTACATTCAATTTCAATACATATATTTTTTAATTTTTTTCTTTTAAATTTAAAATATAACAATTTACCAACAATATTTTACAAAAAAATCACTGAACATTTCTTCTTCCATTTTTTTTTTACTTCTTCCAAACCCACCTCAAATAAAATCCCTTTTCACTCTAATATAAATCCCGAATTTTTAAATCTTTAAAACATAAATTCGAAAAGTAAAAACATAATTAAAATTTTCACCTTAAAAAAACAAAAAAACCACCCTCCTTGATTTTGACTACATTCTCCCGTTCCCTCTCCCCTCAGATGAATAGGACTTCGCATCATGGTGGAGGCGTGGTAGTGGTGGCCCAATCAACTTCTAAATGGGAGCGAGTCAAGGAGGCTACATCACCATCATTATGCATCAGGTGCTAGTTTTTTTTACGACAATGACATAGCTCGGGCCCCGCGAGAGTGGGAAAAGCGGAACAGGGAGGGGACTAAGGGGAAATTGGGAGTGGGAGAGGGAGAGGGAGAGGGAGAGGGAGAGGGAGAAGGAGTGAGTGTGATTTTAATTAATTAAAATTTTAATTTAATTTACATTTTTAATAAAATTTTAATTGAATTGATTGGATAGATTATTATTATTAATTTTTAAATTTTTTTTTTTTTCAAATTAAGAGATGAATGTCTTTGTTATAGTATTGATAGAAGGAAAATGGAAATAGTTGAGTGAAATTCATTTTCGATGATTCTACCTTTATCAAAAAAGTGAGTGGTGTACATTTGGTATGTGTTAAAGGAAGATAGTTGTTTTATGATGTTGTATAGTATATTGAGGTTTATCTTCCTAAGATATTGATGTCTCCATCCCCACCAAAAAGGTAAAGTTTTGTTAGTGGAGTTGGGAAAAAGAGGTGGGAGATTCAATTTTCAATAAAGTATTGTAGAATCTTCATAAGCCTTTGATACATTGTTATTAAAAAAAGGAGGAATGGTCAGTGGAGTGAGAGGTGGAAGAAACAATAATCATTTTAGGAATTTGACTTCTGTGATCCATAAATTATGTATTAAATTTTTCGGGGAAAATCACAATAGAGAAATTTGTGTCGACGCGTTTCGAACCAGCCAGTGTGGTTCATCATCAGGACAAGATACGAAATCTGATCTATGACCCAGCTTAAATAGAAAAAGAAGCTCCAACTAGTCGTTGTACAGTAACGACTAGTTTGACCATAAAAATAAAATAAATAAAATAAAATAAAATAAAATAAAAATAAAAATAAAACTATAAACTAAATAAAATAAAATAAAATAAAATAAAATATAAAAAACTAAAAACCAAAAATAAAAATAAATAAAAATTAACTCTAAAATTAACGGCTAGTGAGCAGGTGTTGGATCCCTGCCCTTCATTCTTAGTTTTTTGAGTTTTTGCCCGTCTGTTGGTCAGAGGTTCGTTGTTTTCTCCCCTCTCATCTTGTTTTACTTTTTTCCTTTCTGCTTTTCTTTGTTATGTAATTAATTATTATTTATTTAGCAGAGTTTTGTTTATTATTTATTTTTAATCTAATTTTTATTAATTAATTACATAAAATAAATAAAATAAATAAATAATAATAATAATAATAATAAAATAAATAAATAAATAAAAATAAAAATAAAAATAATAATATATATATATATATATATATATATATATATATATATATATATATATATATATATATATATATATTAAAAAATTAAAATTAAAATTAAAAATAAAGGAATTGATTTTGTTTCAAATTATATATTGACTTGTGTTAAAGTAATGTATATTAATTTAATTTAATTTATTTTATTTTGTTTTTATTTTATTATTTTATTTTATTTTATTTATTTATTTATTTATTTTTTCTTTAATTTTTTAATGTTTAATTTTATATCTATTTATTTATTGATTTTTTATTTTTATAATTTATTCTTAATTCTTAATTTTTATTTTTATTTTAGTGTTTATTTTTATTGATTTATGTATTTATTTATTTATTTATTGGTCAAACTAGCCGTTAATTTTAGAGTTAATTTTTATTTATTTGTATTTTTGGTTTTTAGTTTTTTATATTTTATTTTATTTTATTTAGTTTATAGTTTTATTTTGTTATTTTATTTTATTTTATTTTATGGTCAAACTAGCCGTTACTGTACAACGGCTACTTGGAGCTTCTTTTTCTATTTAAGTTGGGTCATAGATCAGATTTCGTATCTTTTCCTGATGATGAACCACACTGGCTGGTACGAAACGCGTCGACACAAATTTCTCTATTGTGATTTTCACCAAAATATTTGATACATAATAATCATTTTCTAGTAAGTCAATGTTTAATGGGAGCTTGTTGCAAGGGCATTTGTAATTCTCATTGAATGAGAGGTCAAGACCATTTACTAGAGGATTTGGTTCCTTTTGATGACTTGAAATGTCTAGCTCAACATCGAGGAAAACCACCCAGTCAAGACGTTAGAGCATATCCTTTTCTTTTTGGATTGATGGCTCTGACTAGGATGATGGGATCAGTTTCCCATTTAAACAAAATTATAAAAGGATGGTATATATGTATAATGGCTGAAATGTAACTAAGGCTCGAAACACAATGAATACTTAAAATTAATATCTATCCAGGGAAAGCTTATATATACATATGTGATCTAAACAAGATTTCATAAACAATATGACAATGTAGATTATCAAACGATTATGAAATTAAAACAGTGAATGATAGCTAAATTTAATTAACTAGTTAATTCATTTTTATAATAAAATCTATCACATATATATGATTTCGTTGTTTATACATATATTATATGATTCCAATCACACATAGCAATAGTGAAATATGTATGACTGCTTGCAATGCATATATGATAAACTTAAATCAATTAACCATTTAACTCTTAAACATAGGAAAAACAGACAGATAATAGTACCTGATATATTGTAACTATGCACATGAGAAAACAGTATTGGTTCAACCTTCTATTAAGATAACTTGAGTTACAATAGTGAAAACAAAATCTTTCTCTCCAAAATTCATAACCCCTTCTCCATTCCAAATGAAGGGGATTTATAGTTTTTCAACTAAATAAAAATATAGCAAATAAGAATAAAAGTGTGAAGCGGTTTTAACAAACAATGCTTAAAATAAAACAATAAGACAATTTTATATTTTGTTGCAACAACTTGGCTAAGACTTTGATGAAGAATGCCCTCCCATATGTTTTCATAGTTCATAAATATCTGTCATGAGCTTCAATTCAGATGGAGACCGAGGTTGTATCCGCATTTGGATAGTAAATATAGCATCCCTAAGTGCTGGTAACATATGAGTGGATGTGTTAGATAAACATCTCAGCATTAACCATTGACTATGAGGCTTAAATAAGAATCGATAATGGCATTATAAGTCAATCTTTGATAGCTTTTCAATCTTCTCAACCTTCTTCTTTGATAATTCCTGCCATGTTTTGGTTAATAATTTGATATAAGGTAGATTTCCCTCGGGGCTTCCTGGAATAAGATTTTTTTGTAGTAAATCGTCACTGGTGTATTCAATGAGCTCATTGGAAATGTCCCTTGCATTGAATATTGTTTTTTATGAATATTTGAGGAGGAATTCCCATTCCCTGAAGACTATTTTCTTTTGTGATTCCGAGATCGACTACTTTCCCTTCAGTATTGTCTTTCCATGTTATGTGGCCTGTGATATTCTCCTCAATATCTTCAAAGTATGTCCTTAGGTTAGACAATTGATCTACCAATGCATTGGTTGTTTGAAACAAATAATGAATGATTGCTAATTTTTGACACAAAGTGACCTGTTGTTGAGCAAGGAGAGTATTTAATTCTCCTACTTCCCTTTTAAACTCAGGCAATTCAGGATTAACTTTCATTTGTTCAATCCTGTGTTGTAATTCTTGAATTTGAGCATCCTAGATCCTTAAATTAGAATCATGTTGAAGTTTAATGGCATCGAAATTATTTTGAACCTCTTCAAGTTGTTCTTGCCATTATTGAGCAATCATTTACTTCTCATTCTCAATGCCTTGTTCCAACTACAAAATTATGTCATATTTTCCTTCAAACTTTGCTGCACTTAAGTGGATTTTTCTATAGTGGCAGTAGCATATGCTCCTACAATATGTGAGAGTCTTATGAGATCCTCTTAAGTTGTAGATTGTGAGCCTTTCCATACTATCTCAAAGAAGTATTTCTAGGGACTAAATCCTGGGCCTGATCAATCTTTATTATCTTATTTTGCCTCTTGAAAATGGATGTATGTTGAGGACTATAGAATGTGTTTGTTATCACTCTAGTAATTCTTAAGTTGTGTGATTTTTGTTTTCAGTCAAAGAATTCTAGAGGTAACGACAAACCTACTTCAAACTTTAGGATCTAGCCTTCCTAGGGTTCAGAGAGGGCTCTCTCTTTAAAATTTGACTTTGTTTTAAATTTTTAATATTAGGCTAGCTATGAAAGTGCAGTTTTGGTTTGGCTTTGTTGGATTTGGTGGGAAAAATCACTTGAAAGGATAGATAGTGGGAAATCTATTTGTCTATTGGGCTATGGAGTCAAAATCAAGCTAGTAGGACTAGGATCTAGGGCAAAAAGGTCAAATGTCTTCAGGGCAAGATAGACAACCCTTGGAAATCTTGGAAAATTGTTTTTGTGAGGTGGTATGATCGAGATAAAGGGCACTTAAGAATCCTTAAATCCAGAAAAGGGAAGTATTAGGAGAGGTCAAACGAATGAGGGAGAAATTAAGGGTTCCCTATAATAGAAATCAGAGGAAAACATATAAATGATAAATAGTTAAAAACATGGTGCTATTAACATATCTTGTATTAATACTCCTAGTTAGACATTCAGATTTAGCATAAACATAAATGGATGCATGTAACAGAGAAAATAAACAATGACAAGTGAAGAAAATACTTCACTCCAAATAGCTCATCACAGGGATCCTGAAGTATGATGCCAATTTGCTTTGATACAGCCTATTACTCGAAGTTTTGACACACAAAAGCTTTAAAGTCCAAGAAGAAATGACTATAACAATCCCAGCAATTTTATTCCACCCAAAATATTTCTAAAGATGAAGTATTTATACATAATGTTTTACAAAATATCCTAGATGACTTCTAGGAATAAACTTAGGAAAATAAAATATCATTACAATAAAAATAGAGACAGTTTCTTAAAAAATCAACAAGCTATCCTATTTTATCCATAATAAATAGAAACAGTTTTGAGGATAAAGCAGGTGGCTGCCTTGGTGTCCTCCTTGCTGGCCTTTATATATTTTTTGAAATTTGACTTGCCTTAACTGATAATCTTTCTTAGATACTCTTTATTCACTTATACTCTTTAACTGATACTCTTTATTCACTTAGTCAAAACTGTTTACTGTTGTAAATAAAATATGTTTTGACTGTCATTCTGAAAATTACCTTTTCTCTTCTTTTCACCTGCTCATCTTTTTTCCCTCATAACAAATCTGTAAGAGCTTTCCAATCCTCATTTTTAGGAATCTGAATATTCTTTAGTTTCCTAAATTTCTCATCAGCTTCTGTATATCTAGCAAAGGTGGGTTTGATGACAAAAAAGTGTTTGATCTCATACTGTAAATAAAATAAATCTTCAAAACTTTTCAGTAACACTTTTCCTGTGGGGATGCCTTGACATGTTGGTTTTTTCACCTGTTCCTTGGCATATTCTCTTATCTTTTTGTCATAATAATTTTTAGGCGTCAATTTATCATTAATGACCATGATATCAGGAAGTCCCTTTTGCCTCAAATTTGTGAACTTAACCATAAATCTAGTTATAGCAGTATTCATACCTTCATATTTTTCTTCAAGTTGCCTCATCAAATTTCTCTTTGTGGTGACTTTCCTGATTTCTAGGATAGTGACAGTTCTATTTGTTATTTTGAGCTCTTCCAATTCCTATCTATTTTTGTTGTTGAGGAAATTGATTAATCTTACATCCTGTTCTGGTTTATCAACCAAATCTGTATGAGTCTTTTGGATTTATGCTTGGGCTGCTAGCAATAATTCTCTCTGCTAAAAAATTACCTGAATTGAAGGCCATACATCATGGATGGCTTCAATTACATTATTCCATAGGTAATTTTTTATGTATGATATCTGATCCTTGAGAGTTAATTCTTTTTGTAACTTCTTTACCTCTTCCCTCAATCTGTTGGCATTTTTTTCATGTATTTTAGCATTTATCTGAGTTGATTTATTTGTCTTCTCAAGGTTTTCAATCATCTTTGTCAATCTGTTAATTTCATTTGTCTTCAAGACAGCTCTTCCATTTCTTTTACTATCTTACTGGAATCATCTGTAGGTTGTACTACTGTGGTTGATGATTCAGTGGCTGATGTAGTGGAAGAAGTCACTGGCATTGCAGTGGCCAGTGGTTCTTTGGGTACCAAATTTTCTCCTAAAGTTGAAGGCACTGCTGCAGTGACGACTAGGATGACTGTAGGAATCAATGGTTCTTTTACTGTCTCCTTTTCTTGGACAAGTTGGTCCATTTTTACTTCCATTTCCTTAATGTGGGCTGTCAATTGAAGAATTAAACTCATCATTTCATCTTTTTCCTTCTGTTCCTGCAAGACTTCATTTGTTTGAGGATGCTCACTTTGAGGAATTTTGAGTTGTTTCCTCAAGGCTGCTATATCCTAATTTTTCTTTTTTTACCAATGCTTTCGCTGCTTTAATGTTTGTAAGATCATATCCTACCTGCAATAATAAATCTTCTAAGGTTTTTATCCTTAGATCCTTAGCATATAATGAAGCTTTATCCATCTTCATTTGAGCTTGCATATTAGAGATGGTGTTTTGAATCTTATGAGCACTCATAGCTTTTGTTGTGACTGTGGAATACAACATCTCTGAGGTTTTCCTTTGAAACTCTATTTGATCTGATTCATGGATTTTGTCTATAGCTACTTCCAGATCAACTTTCTTATAGTCAGCAATTGTCTTTGGCACTAATACTGTGGGCTATAATACTAACATAATCAATTCTTTACTTGAGTAATCAAATGTTGATAGGAATCTGTTTTGATTACCTGGATTTTGTTTCAAAATTGAGAGTAAATTTCAGTTTTTATTTCCTCATTCTTCAACTTGATTTGCTTGTATTTCCCCTTAATATCCAAATCCTTTTCCTCAGCTGAATGTGAGAAGAAACCTCCATACTTTGTTGCCTTTCCATCATTTGTGTATCTTCATTATTCAGTTGTTCTTCATTCTGATTTGGCTCACTGATAACCACAGTAGCTACATTTGTCTCTGGCAAACTTGTGTTGGTATTTAAGGGCGTTGTTTCTTCAACATCTATTGTCACTTTACCTTTACCTGCTATATCTAATTTTGGCCTTTTGTTGTAAATGATTTTGAACCTTGTTTCTGTTGTAGTCTCTGCCACATATGCTCCTTCTTCCCTTATTATTTTGATGGATTTCTCTGGTTGATTTGCAGTCTCTAAGGTATGACTAGTATTACCTTTTCTTACTGCATCTATCAATGTGTTTTCAATCCATTCAAGTTGATTGGAAAACTTTTCTATTTCTGGTTTAGCTTCATGTATGAAGGGTGTTAATTTGAATTTTACCCTTAGCTTGCTCAAGATCCCTTGGGGATCATAATTTCGAGGGAAACTCTCTTCAAATTTATATTCCAATAGTTGATTTGCTGATTTATTTTCTGCATCCCTATATTTACATATGAATGCCCCAATTTGATTTTTAAGTTTGAATTGGGTTTTCTTCTTAGCTGCCGCGAAATTGATTGAATCAGAATTTAGGATCTGCATTATATACTCCAAGGCAAAGATCCTCATTGATGGATGTTTGGGTAACTTGTAAGGCAACAAGTTTGACACAAAAAATCTAATTTCAGCATATTTCTCATACAAATACCAATCGCCAACTTTAATCTGCTCTGATAACTGCAATATTTTCTTCATTTCCTCACTTATTCTAGGTTGTTGTGTTTTGGTCAACATGATGATCACTGGATGTAAAAATACCTCTGCAAACTATGAATAACTGAAATCTGTACCTTCTTTTCTGATTATGGATGTCCAAAAGATGGCAGATAGAGGTTTTCCCTCTATGTCCAGCTTTTGAAGTGAAATTGTAAAGCTATCTGAATGGAAGTAAAGAAACATATGGAAAAGATAGGAGGTATATCTGAATACTCCTTCAAGCTATAAATTAGTCAATTGATAGTGAATACTATTAGCAATGAAACCAACATAATCAAAGATAACTGAAGGTGGTTGACCTGGAGAAAATGTGGATAAGAATCCCAGACTCATCAGTGTGCTCATCAGTGAAATGCCCAAGGATGAAGGAAAGCATGGAGATTACATGCCTTGAACCTTCAGGGAATTTAGCAGTTGAATATGGAGGATTTAACTTGGGAATTTCAACATGCAGAGGCATAAAAGTCTAAAAAATCATGAACCTTTTAGGAAAATATAGGCCAATGTATAGCTTAGTGAGGGCCTCAATATACAAAGGGACTGCTTGGGGGTCTGGTTGAAGCTACAACATTTGGTTAATTTACTTTGCAGTGATGGTAAATAGGACTTCTTTACTGGCATTTACAATAGCTCTTTGTTCAGGAATATAGTACTGGTGACATAATATGATAATCTCTTGACAAGGGTGAGTCAAAGGGACTACATATTTGGGCAGATTGGATTCCCAAATATGGATTTCTTCTTGATCATCTAAAGACTTCTCAAAGCACCAGTTATGGATATTTAACAGATTGAATTCAACTATGGGATCAGCTATTTTATAATCAATATCAGCTAGAGGAATGTGTTCAATATCAACAACTGGGGGTTGTAATGGATTGACAACAATTGCAGTATTTGGAGTCATGGCAGGAGAAGGTTTAGGAGCTTTAGAACCTTCAGGCTTGCTTACACTATGTTTTTTAGGCATCTTGGTCTGCTTCTACAAGTTTAAATAGTTTGCAGAGGCAATTTACCTTCAGCAAAGTCTTAATTGGGAAAATTTGGAAAAGTATAGGCTTCTCTTGAGGCTTTCTATTCAATTAGGCCTATCAAGGAAGTTCTGAGGCTTTAAAACTGGTCTAAAACAAAAAAACAAGGGTTTTCTGAGTTTATTGACTGAGAAATGGGGCTAAAACTCTGTTGAAAAGGGTTAGAGAGGGTTCAGGGTACCTGCAAAGGTTTTTTGGCCTTTTAGAGCTTCGAATGGATCATTAAACTGTGAAAAATTCGATAAATTTTCTTGAAATAGCGCGTAGCAGACAAATAGGGTTTCTTGGAAAAATTTGCCAGAGTTTGGCCTATTTTTGGAACTTTTTGGCAATTAATTTCTAAAATTTGGGGATTCTTTGTTCTTTATAAGTCTTTGAATTTGATTGCAGGTTAGATTTTTTAGAAAAATACCTGTTTGTATTGCAGGTATCGGCTTTAGAATATTTTCTGAGGTTCTGGTTGAGTTGATGGTTACAGTTGCTTATCTGGAGCAAGGCGCAACTTCTTTGCAGTCTTCAAAGGCGTATTTTGGTAAATTTCGGAGGTTTCGGGCATAAAATGGCAACAAGGGGCTTTTAACAGGGTTTTTATAGTTGGGAGAGGCAATGCAATGGGTTTAAACGTGCAAATAAACGAATAAATTCCTTACCAAAGGTTTTATTAAAACATTACAGTTGCATTGAATGCAGGTCTTATCAGGAGGGCGGTTTCATAATTTCAAAGGGATAGGAAACCGGTGGTTATCGCGCAGGTTTCTGGTGGTAAGCAGTTTTAAACTAAACCCACGAGATCCAATGGCTGAAGGGCACGTGGAGGAGAGAGGAATGGGCGAAACCACCCATTTCGTGCAGCTTTTACGTTTGGGCAATCTGGCATCTTTTCTATGCGATATCAGCTTCTGACCATTAGATCTGAGATTTGGATGTGAACGGTCAAGATCATTCCGGGAGCTGCTTTGAAATGAGATGGTGGGACTAGGCCTTTTATTATATAAGCAGATGGGTGAAAATACTTCTTAAACCTTTAATTTATACATAGCGGAAAGAGCTTTAACTTTTATAAAAGTGTATTTTAATAAAGGTTAAGTCTTAAGGCTTATATAATATGGCGGGGGAAGAAATATAATACATTCAAAACATTTATAAAATGTTTTTAATGAAACATATGCGGGGCGGGTTTTAGTTTATTATATAGTTTTTAAACATTTTCAATAGTTTAAAGACCATAGGGGCGGGCGGGGTATTTGAATAACGATAGTTTTTAGACCAAAGGGCTTATAGTTTGGGATTTTTTTATTTGCGCACATGGGGATAATAGACTTTGGTCTTAAATATTAAAATAGTGGGTTTTGGGGGTATTTTAAATATAAGAGAATTAATAAATACAAGAGGGTACTTCTTAGGGATTTAATAAAAATATGTTAAAAGTTAATATGAAAGGGTAGTGAAATGTAATATAAACACATTTTATCTCCAAGTAAAGTGTATATGATAGACAAAGCAAAGGAGTGTTGTCTTTTTTAATATTTTACACTTTAACTTAGGACAAATTGTATTTTTGGGGTTTTATGAATGCTTTTGAAGGGATGAAGTTAATTATTTGAGGGTTACAATTTTACTAAGTAAGAATGTGTCTTTACTTAGGAAAAAGGGGTTTTAATGTATGAATGAAGGGTTAATGATGATAAATGTGGGTTTAACATAAGAACTCAATATTTTTAACTAGCTAGTCATCGAGCCTTGGGTCCAGTCCCAACAAAAGTCAGAGAAATGCTCTGAGCCTATTTGACTGATAGTTTAGAATACTGAATACTTATATGGGAGGGGAAATTAGTGATTCTGCCTGATGATGTTTTATTTACATTATTGCTCAACTGCTTTCTACCTACCCAACTTTATTTCTAAGATTTTTTTTCTTCATTTTATAGGTGCATTTAGACTTGCAACCTTAAAACATTTTCTTTCAAAGCATAAAACTATCTAAATCTACCTTATTTCATTTGAGGGCTCAGATTAAACTGTTGATCTCCTCATTATTCTCTACCTATCTACTGATTTGTCAAGCTTAAATTGTTTGACAAATCCTTATTCTCTATATAGAACATGAAATTGAAAACATGAAAAGTTAAGATTAAATTGTTTAACTGATTATGGCATTTATTGACACTCTGCACATAATCATTATTCTTGCAGTAAAAGTAAAAGTAGTGGTATTTGGACTTGCTCACTTTCAAGTCTTATTTCCTTTTTCTTCTTTTGGGGTCTATATTTTTCTAAGTCCTTTGATTTTTCTTTTAGGAATTTTTACCCTCTTTTTTGATTTTTTATTATTTTTTCATTTTTTCAAAATATGGGAAAACAACTTGTAGAAAGCAAGGTATGTACATATTTACAAGACTTATCAAAATCAATTCAAAATTTATGAACCCTATTATTATAGGACCCTAACAGTGGCTCCACATGGGGATGACATTTCCTGGTGAAATATCAAGAACTTTGAGACTAGTAGCCTTTAGAATTTGACTATGATGACCCTGTAAATGTTTCCTGATATCTGCAACTTTATTCATACTTATGATATTTACCTCTCAAATATTAGGGCCTTCTCTCTGGGCTTCAACTTTGCTAGGAAAACATCCAATCCAATCTAAACTCTGCAATGTATATGTACAATGATCAAAGTGAATAAAAACTAACTATTTGTTAACTCATAGGAGTAGTAGTGCTTAAAAATTCTGCCATTTACTGGTCCTCCTTGTAGATCTGTTCCATCCATTTCTTTCAGAAAGAAAGCATTATTACCTCTATATCCATAAATCATGTAAGATCCTTTCCACATAAAATCAAATTTTCCATGTTTTCCTTTGTCTTCTCTTCTGGAATCCCACTTTAACACTTTATCTCCTATGTAGAAATCATCCTCTTTAGTCTTTTTATCAAAAAAATTCTTTATTTTATCTTGAATGCATTGAGATTTGATATAAACTTCTTCCCTTGTTTTTTGCAAGTGAATAGTTTGATTGATTATCCTTTGAATGTCATTTGTTTCCACTTGTAACTCTTGGATAATATTCATCACTGGTACACCTAATGAGGATGGAAAAACAACATCCATTCCATAGACAAGTTAGTAAGGGGAAGTACCAGTAGATTTTTTAGTAGTAAGCCTATATTCCCATAAGGCATTGACTAACTTCTTATTCCAAGTCTTTTTATTGTCTTCAAGTAACTTTTTGATGATATTTACAAGGATTTTGTTTAAGGATCTAGCTAGGCCATTACCTTGGGGGTAATATGCAATGGAATGACCTAAGGTAATATGGTATTTGTGACAAAAATCAACCATTTTATTGGATTTGAATGTTGTTGCATTGTCAATAATAATCTTTTGGGGGCATCCAAATCTTGAAATAATGTTGTTTTCTAGGAAGGAAATAATGACAGTATTTGTGGCCTGTCTGGAGGGTATGGCTTCAATCCACTTAGTAAAATAATCAGTGGTTGTCAAAATCCACTTATGTTGGCCTGAAGAAGGAGGGTGAATTTCACCAATGAAGTCTAAACCCCATTGTTGAAATGGCATTTCAGTTGAAATAGGCTTTAAAGGAGAGGTAAAAATTTCTTCTTACCCTAAAAAATTTGACATTTATGACATGAAGTTACATACTTTTTGACATCAAAAAACAAGGTAGGCCAGTAAAAACCAGCTCTCAGGATCTTATATACTGTAGTTTTCCAATATAAGTGTCCTCCACAGTCACCTGCATGAAATTATTCAAGTATTTTGTCAGCTTCTTCCTTTAGTAAACAATTTAATAAAATCCCACTATGATCTCTCCAAAAAAGTACATTATCTAAAATGCAAAATCTTATTGCTTTAAGTTTTATGAATCTGGCTTTGGTTCTTGACAATCCAGGAGGAGCTTGTGTGTTTTGGAGTACAAATATGATATATGTATACGAAGGTGAGTCTGAGAAGGCTTCACTGATCTATGGAGTCGCCATCTCTTCCTGATCATCTACTTGAGCAATAAAATTTATGTCTAGGGCATTGCAGTTGGATTCAACCATAAGTCTGGCTAACTCTTGACCTTTAATGAGTTTTGTGGGTTTTATATATATGTCATATTCTAAGATAGTGGCATTCCACTTACCTCTTCTTCCATCAGGACCATCCTGAGTAAGAATTTCTTTTACTACAGAATTTGGGACATAGGCAATGATATGAGAGTAGAGAATATAAACTCTAAAGTCTTTAATGGCCTTAACCAAAGCTAGGGCTTGTTTTTCCATAATTTTGTACTTCAAAGGGGAATCTCTAAGGGTCTTACTAAAAAAATCTATGGGTTGTTCAAATCCTTGGTCATTTTTCTGCAGTACAACTGCAGCAATGGTGTGTTCTGAAGCAAATGAAAAAATTATGAAATCTTTCTTAAAGTCAGGACTTATTAGGACTGGAGTTTTGGTTAAGGCTTGTTTGATAGAGTCAAATGATTGTTTAGCCTCAACATTCTATTTAAGAACTGAATATTTTTTTATCATGTTATTTAGTTCTCTAATTATCTCAGCTAAATTAGATATGAATCTTCTTAAAAAATTTATCTTACCTAGAAAGGTCTGTAATTATTTGATGTTTCTTAGTGGACTGATGTTCAGAATTGCTTCTATCCTAGCAGGATCTATCCTAATTCCTTATTTTGAAATTATGTGTCCAAGTAACTTACCTTCTTCTAATCCAAATATACTTTTCTTAGGATTTAAAGAGATGCCATATTTCCTGCACTTAATAAAGACTTGTCTCAAATGGTCCAAGTGTTCATTATTTTTTTTGGAAAACATAGTAATGTCATCTAAGTAAATTACTAAGAAATCATGTATTTCCTTTGCAAAAGCTATGTCCATAGCCCTTTGAAAGGTTGCTCCTGCATTCATTAGAACAAAAGGAATTTTTACATATATAAAAGTGCCCCAAGGAGTAGTAAATTTTGTTTTAGCTTAATCTTCTTTTTGGACTAAGCCCTAGTTGTATCCTGAAAAACTATCTAAAAGAGACATCCTAGAAGAACCAACTACCCTTTGTAATATATGATCCATTTTAGGTAAAGGGTAATTATCCTTCAAGGATACTTTGTTCGGATTCCTAAAGTCAACACATATTCAGATTCCTAAAGTCAACACATAATCTTATCTCTCCTATTTTATTTCTTGTAGGAACTAGGTTTGAAACCCAATCAAAATATCTGATTGGTGCAATGATCTGCGCATCATACATTCTTTTCACTTCTTTTTCTATCAAAGGTAATAAAACATGGTTAATTCTTCTCAACTTTTGTTTAAATGGTTTCTGATATTCTTTTATTGGAATTTTATGTTGGATTATGCTGGTATATAGGATTTGAGATCCTCATAACTCCAAGCAAAGACATCTTGATATTCATTTAAAAGAGTAATGTATTTTTACTTCTCTTGTTGAGGTAAAATTTTGGAAAGTTTGATTGTTTTGGGTTTTAACTCTGTTCCAATGTAGCATTCTTTTATATCAGATCTTACTAGCTCCATTTTTGGTTTTCAAGCTACATCATTTTAGTCAAAAAGATTTTCTAAGGGAGTTAAACCTTTAGGTAAGAAATTATCCTTAAGATTCAATATGTCTGATTCACCTTCAATAATTTCTTCAATCTCTACTTTCTCTAAGCTATCTATATAAACTTGATTAAATCTAGTTGGTTTATCAAAATTTATTGTATTTACATCTAATTTATTTAAATATATTTCACAATCCAAATCATGATTTATAGTACAATCTATATCTATAATACAATTCTGAAATTCTCCTTCATTGTTCATAAAATTGTAAATCTGTTCATCTTGAGAAAAAAATTTCCAATACTTAAGATTATCTGGAATTATTGACCTATGCTTGACTTCAACAGTATATCTGTGATTAGGTTGGAATGGTAAATTTCATGTACTAGCAAAAGTTGCAAGACAGTGAGCTTGTATATTTTTTTTCTAGGTATAGCAACAAACTTACATTCCAATAAATCATCAGTTAAATCTATCACATTATCTCTGTATCTGCTTAGTCTAGGATTGTAAACAGAATAAATTCCATTTACTTGTTTTATGATCAACTCTGAATCTCCCATTATTAAAATTCTTTTTCCTCCTGAGTTTCTAATTATTTGGAGTCCTAGGATGAGGGCTTCATACTCAGCCATATTATTTGTACATTTAAAATTGAACCTGAAAGCATGGCCTTTTGAGTGATTAGTCTCCATATTTGTTATCCAAACTCCTGCTCCTGCTCCTAACTTATTCACTGAACCATCAAAGTCTAAATTCCATAGAGATTCATTAAAAATATTATCATTGTTTTGTGCTCTCTTTTTCTCTACTAGTTCAATTTGGATTTCATTAGTTTCAGAGTTACATAGGATAAAAGAATCAAGGTCAGTTGGTGTAGAGTAAATTGGATAGTTTATGGATCTTTCAGCACTACTGACCATGTACTTCATCAATGTTTCCCTATATAACTTTTTAGCCTGGCCAAAAACTGATATAGTAGCATAAGACATGTCCAATTGTAGAGATCCCTGTAACTTTGCTCCCCATGAGCGAGAAAGTAACATTCCATATTTAGGTGGGATATCAGCTACTACAATTTCCATTAATATACTCTTACCAGGGTATTGAACTAGCGTTACACACAAACCTTTGATTAAACCTAGGCATTTAACTTTACTTTAATCAAAAGAAAACAAATATTTATATGGCCTTGTAATTTCTAGATTAAGAGTTTCCATTATGGCTTTAGGCATTAGATTATGGGAAGCTCCTGAATCCAGCATGGCATTGTGTAAAATTTGATCATGAATGGTAAGACTGATATAAAATGGATGAAATGATCCATATGCATGTTTTCCATTTACATCTGGGCCAAAAATCAACTATGGTTGATCATCATTTAGATTTATGGAGTCTTCTCCATCATTCATATTTAATGTTTCAGTTATGGTTGATTTATACAAGTCATTTTTTACCAATTCAGTCAAAGGAATTAGTATTTTAAACGTTTGCAATTTCTGATTGTATGTTGAATGTAGGTTGAGTTTTACTAATTTGAATCAATTCTTCTTTGGTAACTATAGTTTGTGCTGGTTTGTCTTGTTTTTCTACAACTATTTTTTCATTTTCAAGTGGTTTGACATTCTCTGTTTGTGTTTCTTTTATTTTACTACTTCTAACTTTCTTTTCAGGGATTGTTTGTGAAGTAGTAGATGTTCTTTCAAACTTAGAATTATCAGCAGATGTTTTTGAAGTAACAATTTTTGGATCCACTGTTTTAGGATCAACAGAAGGTTTTTTAGGATCTAAATTTGTTGTTTTGACAAAATTAGAAGCTTTAACAACAACAGATTTTTGTCAATCTTTTGCAGCTTGAGAAACTTCATCAGTAATATCAACAATTTTAGGGCCTGATGCTTTTTTAGGGCTAGAAATGTTTTGGGAAAAACTTGAGTTTTGCTTATTTTCCCTTGGGAGAATTTGCAGAACCTTTGTTTTGGAAGCTTCTACTGTTTTCTGATTCTGAGTTTGGGAAGATTTCTTGGTAGAAGACTCATTTTTTTTCTTGTTTCTAAGGTTATATTGACTGTGTATTTCATTTATTGCATAATCATAACCTTGTTTATAATCAAAGGATTCACTAGAATCTAATTTGAGTTGTTGAAGTTCAAATAATTCCTGATCTTCTTGAGTAGGGAAAATAGTATTATTTTCATCTATTCCCATTAGATTTATAGCATCCTCATCATCATTATTATTCTGAGAACTTTCAGCATAGTTCTCTTGGAATGGTGGCCTTATTGTTTGGTCCGGGGTTGTTTCTTTTGCTTTTCTAGAATTTATGTTTTTTCTAAAATTGGGATTTCTAATTTGTTGTTGGTTATCCCATTGAGGTCTTCTCTATATATTATATAGTCTATCTATCACCCTTTCTAAGGTTTTAGCTATCACATCCATTTTTGTGTCTGAATTGGAATTTTCTTCTTTAATGGTCACTCTTCTTTCATTTCTGAGTCTAGCTTTTCTGGCTGAAATGTTCACTTCTACACTAACTGCATCTGTTTGCATTTTTTCTAGGGTGTCTGCATCTCTTTCCCTTAATTGGTAAGCCATATATGTATCAAATCAATCAGGGAATTTGAGCAGAACTGAATAAGGAGTAGGTTTAAGATTTTTAGAAATAGAATTATAGACACTATTATATCTAGTGCAGTAATCTTGGACTGACTGATCCAGGTGGATATCGGTGGCCACCCACCTATTCCATTTGGACCAGCACCATCAATTCTTGCAGATTTTCACATTCAGCACAACTTACTATTTTTAGCAGGTTTTCGGGTCCTCCACTCTCGGAGCCGTTTTGGGGGCTTAATGATCCAGGTGGATATTGTTGGCCACCCACCTATTCCACTTGGCCCCCCACCATTATCTCTTTCAGTCTTTCAGTTTCGGCATAACTTACTATTTTTAGCAGTTTTTCGGGTCCTGAACTTCCGGAGCCGTTTTGAGGCCCTAAACGACGTTTTTGGGTATGAAAGCGCCAGCGAATTTTCTGATAAAATTCATCCCGACAGCTGTAGTCCTCGGATAGATCTTTCTAACGAGCTATTGAACGCGTCAAACGGAGATCGGGTGCCAAAGTTATGCCCCCGGGAAGTTGAACCACCAATTTACCCAAACGGGCGCCCACAGTTTTGGCGCCTCATCTCCTACGGTTAGTTTTTTGGACGTTTCAAATTCTACATTGTTTCTCAACAATAAATAGGCCCTCGAGCCTCATTGTAACACAGTTCAGAGGTCTGTAGCCACCACATCTCTTCTCAGAGATTCGCTACCAGCACCCTAGCTATTTTATTTCCATTATGTCCGTAAGCATCTTTCTGTTATTTGATATTAATGAAATGAAGTGTTATTTCCGCTGCATCTCTGTATTTATGGTTATGTGTTTATTCATATGTTCGCATAAATTCGGATCACCTATTTGGAGTTCTTTCACTGAATCAAATTTATACATTTGAGGGGTCTTTTTTTTTTCCATTATTTTAAAATTAATTGTTAAAGACATCAACTTTTATCATACTGTTTTAAATAATCTTGTTCAATTTTGAACACTTTCATTTCAAATTTTTGTGTAAAGAACCCTATGTGTATCTGAATGCTGACTTCAATTGTAAAGAAGTATGTCATCTTAGTAATGTGTTGCTGAGCAGTATATTGGGTAGTGCCATCAAACAGTGGTATTTTATTTTGATAGTCTTGTGGCATGTAATGAATTTTTTGTGGTAAGACTAGGGGAGCATATCTAGCAGCCATAGCTTGAAGCTTAGCTTGGCTAGGAGGTAAAGTAGAACTGCTTGGAGATGTGCTAGAAATGATAGATGATGAACTAAAAAACTGTATTTGAAGTGTTGGGAAATGAAACTGGAATGTATATGGAACTACTTGGGAATGAGGATGATGTTTTTAGGAAATCAAAAGGTGAACTGATGGATATAGTGGATGAAGTGATTGATGGAAATAATACTCTAGGTTGTAAAGGTAACCTAGGGATAAATGGATCTGTAGATAAGCTGGTAGTGGAATTTATAAATGATGTAACAACATAAAGAGATGAATCTCTAGCTGGTATTATTGTGGTATGTAATTGAGAAACTGGAGGTTTGTTTGCATAGGTCAAAAACTGAGCTAATTCAATAGCTGCATCAAAATCTTTAAGAATATTAAGATTAAGTTGTTCAATTTTAGTTTGATCTTGGACTTTCTGTGTTTTAAAATCTACTGTAATATATTTATGTTTTGTATTAAAAAATGAAATGAAAACAGTGTCTAAAGCAATAGTTTTAAGATCACTTTCATATTTTCTTCTAAATAAAGAATGCTCAAATTTCAAATTTCAAATCAATATCTTGCAGACTTACTAACTCTTGCGGTAATGAATTGACTCTTTTCAATGATACTTCAGCTTCTAAATTTCCTAATTGTTTTTTCTTTTTGCCAATTCGGTCTGGGTTATCTACTATAATTGCAGGCTTAGGATCTGGGTTAGACCTGGTATAATAGAATTTCCTAGAAGCTAGAATTCCTGTTTTTAATAAACACGACTTATAAAAGCAATCTTAAAGTAAAAGGATGTATAAAAAGATTTTCTTTAAGACTAGTTTTAAGACTGAGGATTGGTTAATTCCCTAGTATGGTCGCCAGTATGTTATCACTCTAGTAATTCTTAAGTTGTGTGATTTTGGTTTTTAGTCAAAGAATAAAGGTAACCACAAACCTACTTCAAACTCTAGGATCCAGCCTTCCTAGGGTTCAGAGAGGGCTCTCTCTTTAAAATTTAACTTTGTTTTAATTTGTGAATATTGGGCTAGCTATGAAAGTGTAGTTTTGGTTTGGTTTTGTTGGATTTGGTGGGAAAAATAACTTGAAAGGATATATAGTGGGAAATCTATTTTTCCATTGGGCTATGGAGTCAAAATCAAGCTAACAGGACTAGCATCTAGGTAAAAAAGGACAAATGTCTTCAGGGAAAGATAGACAACCCTTGGAGATCTTGGAAAGTTGTTTTTGTGAGGTGGTATGATTGGGATTAAGGGCACTTAAGAATCCTTAAATCCAGAAAAGGGAAGTAGTAGGAGAGGTAAAACGAATTAGGGAGCAATTAAGGGTTCCCTACACTAGAAATCAGAGGAAAAAAAAAATTTAACTAGTTAAAAATAGGGTGTTATTAACATATCTTGTATTAATACTCCTAGTTATACATTCAGATTTAGCATAAACATAAATGGATGCATGTAACAGAGAAAAGAAACAATGACAAGTGAAGAAAATACTTCACTCCAAATAGCTCATCACTGGGATCCTAAAGTATGATGCCAATTTTCTTTGATCTAGCCTGCTACTCGAAGTTTTGACACAAAAAAGCTTTAAAGTCCAAGAAGAAATGACTATAACAATCCCAGAAATTTTATTCCACCCAAAATATTTCTAAAGATGAAGTATTTATACATAATGTTTTACAAAATATCCTAGATGACTTCTAGGAATAATCTTAGGAAAATAAAATATCATTACAATAAAAATAGAGACAGTTGCTTAACAAATCAACAAGTTGTCCTATTTTATCCATAATAAATAGAAACAGTTTTGAGGATAAAGCAGGTGGCTGCCTTGGTGTCCTCCTTGCTGGCCTTTAGATATTTTCTGAAATCTGACTTGCCTTGACTGATACTCTTTCTCGGATACTCTTTATTCACTTATTCAAAACTATTTACTGCTGTAAATAAAATCTGTTTTGTCTGTCATTCTGAAAATTACCTTTTGTCTTCTTTTCACCTGCTTGTCTTTTTTCCCTCATAACAAATCTGTAAGAGCTTTCCAATCCTCATTTTTAGGAATATGAATATTCTTTAATTTCCTAAAATTCTCATCAGCTTCTGTATATCTAGCAAAGGTGGGTTTGATGACAAACAAGTGTATGATCTCATACTGTAAATAAAATAAATCTTCAAAACTTTTCAGTAACACTTTTCCTGTGGGGATGCCTTGACCTGTTGGTTTTTTCACTTGTTCCTTGGCATATTCTCTTATCTTTTTGTCATAATCATTTTGAGGCATCAATTTGTCATTTATGACCATGATATTAGGAAGTCCCTTTTGCCTCAAATTTGTGAACTTAACTATAAATCTAGTTATAGCAGTATTCATACCTTCACTTTTTTTTTCAAGTTGCCTCATCAAATTTCTCTTTGTGGTGACTTTCCTGATTTCTAGGATAGTGGCAGTTATATCTGTTATTTTGAGTTCTTCCAATTCCTGTCTATTTTTGATGTTGAGGAAATTGATTAATCTTACATCTTGTTCTGGTTTATCAGCCAAATCAGTCTGAGTCTTTTGGATTTTTTCTTGGGCTGCTAGAAATAATTCTCTCTGCTAAAAAATTACTTGAATTGAAGGCCATACATCATGGATGGCTTCAATTACATTATTCCATAGGTAATTTTTTATGTATGATATTTGATCCTTGAGAGTTAATTCTTTTTGTAACTTCCTTACATCTTCACTCAATCTGTTGGCATTTTGTTCATGTATTTTAGCATTTATCTGAGTTGATTTATTTGTCTTCTCAAGATTTTCAATCATCTTTGTCAATCTGTTAATTTCATTTGTCTTCAAAGACAGCTCTTCCATTACTTTTACTATCTTACTGGCATCATCTATAGGTTGTACTACTGTGGTAGATGATTTAGTGGCTAATGTAGTGGAAGAAGTCACTGGCACTGCAGTAGCTAGTGGTTCTTTGGGTGCCAACTTTTCTCCTAAAGTTGAAGGCACTGCTGCAGTGATGACTGGGATGACTGTAGGAATCAATGGTTCTTTTATTGTCCCCTTTTCTTGGACAATTTGGTCCATCTGTACTTCCATTTCCTTAATGTGAGTTGTCAATTGAAGAATTAAACTCATCATTTCATCTTTTTCCTTCTGTTCCTGTAAGACTTCCTTTGTCTGAGGATGCTCACTTTGAGGAAGTTTGAGCTGTGTCCTCAAGGCTGCTATATCCTCATTTTTCTTTTTTACCAATGTTTCTGCTACTTTAATGTTTGTAGGATCATATCCTACCTGCAATACTAAATCTTCTAAGGCTTTTATCCTTACATCCTTCCATATAATGAAGCTTTATCCATCTTCATTCGATCTTTCATATTAGAGATGGTTTTTTGAAGCTTATGAACACTCATAGCTTTTGTTGTGACTGTGGAATATAACATCTCTGAGGTTTGCCTGTGAAACTCTATTTGATCTAATTCATGGATTTTTTTTGTAGCTACTTCTAGATCAACTTTCTTATAGTCAGCAACTGCCTTTAGCACTGATACTATGGGCTGTAATACTGACATAATCAATTTTTTACTTGTGTAATCAAATGCTGATAGGAATCTATTTTGATTACCTAGCTTTTGTTTCAAAAACTGAGAGTAAATTTTAATTTTGATTTCCTCATTCTTCAACTTGATTTTCTTGTATTTCTCCTTAATATCCAAATCCTTTTCCTCAGCTGAATGTGAGGAAGAAGCCTCCATACTTTGTTGTCTTTCCATCATCTTTGTATCTTCATTATTTAGTTGTTCTTGATTCTGATTTGGCTCACTGATAACTACAGTAGCTACATTTGTCTCTGGAAAACTTGTGTTGGTATTTAAGAGCTTTGTTTCTTCAACATCTATTGTCACTTTACCTTTACCTCCTGTATCTAATTTTGGCCTTTTGTTGTAAATGATTTTGAACTTTGTTTCTGTTATAGTCTCTGCCACATATGCTCCTTCTTCCCTTATTCTTTTGATGGATTTCTCTAGTTGATTTGCAGTCTCTAAGGTATGACTAGTATTACCTTTGCTTACTGTATCTATTAATGTGTTTTCAATCCATTCAAGCTGATTGGAAAAAGTTTCTATTTCTAGTTTAGCTTCATATATGAAGGGTGTTAATTTTCATTTTACCCTTAGCTTGCTCAAAATCCCTTGTGGATCATAGTTCCAAGGGAAACTCTCTTCAAATTTATATTCCAATAGTTGATTTTCTGCTTTCTTTTCTGCATCGTTGTGATTGCATATGAATGGCCCAATTTGATTTTTAAGTTTGAATTGGGTTTTCTTCTTAGCTGCCATGAAATTGATTGAATCAGAATTTAGGATATGCCTGATATACTCCAAGGCAAAGATCCTCATTGATGGATGTTTGGGTAACTTGTAAGGCAACAAGTTTGACCCAAAAACTCTAATTTCAGTATATTTCTCATACAAATACCAATCACCAACTTTACTCTGCTTTGATAACTGCAATATTTTCTTCATTTCCTCACTTATTCTAGGCTTCTGTGTTTTGGTCAACATGGTGATCATTGGACGTAAAAATAACTCTGCAAACTCTGAATAACTGAAATATGTACCTTCTTTTCTGAGTATGGATGTCCAAAATATGACAGATAGAGGTTTTCCCTCTATGTCCAGCTTTTGAAGTGAAAATGGAAAGCTATCTGATTGGAAGTAAAGAAACATGTGGAAAAGATAGGAGGTATATCCGAATACTCCTTCAAGCTATAAATTAGTCAATTGATAGTGCTATTAGAAATGAAACCAGCATAATCAAAGATAACTGAAGGTGGTTGACCTAGAGAAAAGGTGGATAAGAATCCCAAGATAGACTCATCAGTGTGCTCATCAGTGAAATACCTAAGGATGAAGGAAAGCATGGAGATTACATGCCTTGAACCTTCAGGGAATTTAGCAGTTGAATATGGAGGATTTAACTTGGGAATTTCAACACGCAAAGGCATTAAAGTCTGAAAAATCATGAACCTTTTAGGAAAATCTAGGCCAATGTATAGCTTAGTGAGGGCCTCAATAGAAAAATGGATTGCTTGGGGGTCTGGTTGAAGCTGCAACATTTGGTTAATTGAATCTGCAGTGATGGTAAATAGGACTTCTTGATTGGCATTAACAATAGCTCTTTGTTCATGAATATAGTACTGGTGACATAATATGATAATCCCTTGACAAGGGTGAGTCAAAGGGACTACATATTTGGGCAGATTGGATTCCCAAATATGGATTTCTTCTTGATCATCTAAAGACTTCTCAAAGCACCAGTTATGGATATTTAACAGATTGAATTCAACTATGGGATCAACTATTTTATAATCAATATCAGCTAGAGGAATGTGTTCAATATCAACAACTAGGGTTTGTAATGCATTGACAACAATTGCAGTATTTGGAGTCATGGCAGGAGTAGGTTTAGGAGCTTTAGAACCTTCAGGCTTGCTTACATTATGTTTTTTAGGCATCTTGGTCTGCTTCTGCAAGTTTAAATAGTTTGCAGAGGCAATTTACCTTCAGAAAAGTCTTAATTGGGAAAATTTGGTAAAGTATAGGCTTTTCTTGAGGCTTTTTGTTCAATTAGGCCTATCAAGGAAGTTCTGAGGCTTTAAAACTGGTCTAAAACAGAAAACAGGGGTTTTCTGAGTTTATTGACTGAGAAATGGGGCTAAAACTCTGTTGAAAAGGGTTAGAGAGGGTTCAGGGTACCTGCAAAGGTTTTCTGGCCTTAGAGCTTGAAATGGATCATTAAATTGTGAAAAATTTGATAAATTTCCTCGAAATAGCGCGTAGCAGACAAATAGGGTTTCTTGGAAAAATTTGCCAGAGTTTGGCCTATTTTTGGAACTTTTTGGCAATTAATTTCTAAAATTTGGGGATTGTTTGTTCTTTATAAGTCTTTGAATTTGATTGTAGGTTAGATTTTTTAGAAAAATACCTGTTTGTATTGCAGGTATCGGCTTTAGAAGATTTTCTGAGGTTCTGGCTGAGTTGATGGTTACAGTTGCTTATCTGGAGCAAGGCGCAGCTTCTCAGCAGTATTCAAAGGCACTTTGGTAAATTTCAAAGGTTTCGGGCATAAAAATGGCAACAAGGGGCTTTTAACAGGGTTTTTATAGTTGGGAGAGGCAATGCAGTAGGTTTAAACGTGCAAATAAATAGATAAATTCCTTACCAAAGGTTTTATTAAAACATTACAGTTGCATTGAATGCAGGTCTTACCAGGAGGGTGGTTTCAGAATTTCAAAGGGATAGGAAACCGATGGTTATCGTGCAGGTTTCTGATGGTAAGCAGTTTTGAACTAAACCCACGAGATCCAATGGCTGAAGGGCACGTGGAGGAGAGAGGAATGGGCGAAACCACCCATTTCGCATGACTTTGGCGTTTGGGCGGTCTTGCATCTTTTCTATGCAATATCAGCTTCTGACCTTTAGATCTGAGATTTGGATGCGAACGGTCGAGATCATTTCGGGAGCTGATTTGAAATTAGATGGTGGGACTAGGCCTTTTATTATATAATAAAATGGGTAAAAATACTTCTTAAACCTTTATGATATATCTGAGGGGTAAACGTTTAATTTATACATAGCAGAAAGAGCTTTAACTTTTATAAAAGTGTATTTTAATAAAGGTTAAGCCTTAAGGCTTATATAATATGGCGGGGGAAGAAATATAATACATTCAAAACATTTATAAAATGTTTTTAATGAAACATATGCGGGGCGGGTTTTAGTTTATTATATATTTTTTAAACCTTTTCAATAGTTTAAAGACCATAGGGGTGGGGTATTTGAATAACGATAGTTTTTAGACCAAAGGGCTTATAGTTTGTGATTTTTTTATTTGTGCACATGGGGATAATAGACTTTGGTCTTAAACATTAAAATAGTGGGTTTTGGGGGTATTTTAAATATAAGAGAATTAATAAATACAAGAGGGTACTTCTTAGGGATTTAATAAAAATATGTTAAAAGTTAATATGAAAGGGTAGTGAAATGTAATATAAACACATTTTACCTCCAAGTAAAGTGTATATGATAGACAAAGCAAAGGAGTGTTATCTTTTTTTAATATTTTACACTTTAACTTAGGACAAATTGTATTTTTGGGGTTTTATGAATGCTTTTGAAGGGATGAAGTTAATTATTTTAGGGTTACAATTTTACTAAGTAAGAATGTGTCTTTAATTAGGAAAAAGGGGTTTTAATGTATGAATGAAGGGTTAATGATGATAAATGTGGGTTTAACATAAGAACTCAATATTTTTAACTAGCCAGTCATCGAGTCTTGGTTCCGGTCCCAACAAAAGTCAGAGAAATGCTCTGAGTCTATTTGACTGATAGCTTAGAATACTGAATACTTATAGGGGAGGGGAAATTAGTGATTCTTCCCGATGATGTTTTATTTACATGATTGCTCCATTGCTTTCTACCTACCCAACTTTATTTCTAACATTTTTTTCTTCATTTTATAGGTGCATTTAGACTTGCAACCTTAAAACATTTTATTTCAAAGCATAAAAATATATAAATCTACCTTATTTCATCCGAGGGCTCAGATTAAACTGTTGAGCTCCTCATTATTCTCTACCTATCTACTGATTTTTCAAGGTTAAACTATTTGACAAATCCTTATTCTCTATCTATAACATGAAATTGAAAACATGAAAAGTTAGATTAAACTGTTTAATTGATCATGGATTATGGCATTTATTGACACTCTACACATAATCAATATTCTTGCAGTAAAAGTAAAAGTAGTGGCATTTGGACTTGCTCACTTTCAGGTCTTATTTCCTTTTTCTTCTTTTCGGGTCTATATTTTTCTAAGTTCTTTGATTTTTCTTTTAGGACTTTTTACCCTCTCTTTTTTTTTTTTTTCATTTTTTCATTTTTTCAAAATATGGGAAAACAACTTGCAGAAAGCAAGGTATGTAAATATTTACAAGACTTATCAAAGTCAATTGAAAATTTATGAACCCTATTATTATAGGACCCTAAGAGTGTCAAGGGGAGGAATTTCTTCGACACTTAAAATGACCTTAGAGGTCGGGAATGCTGGTATAATCTCGATGTCATCAATCTCTAAAGATTTTTCAAAACCTCCAATAGTAATTGGGGTCTTCTCTATAGTTTTAGAAGTGTTCAAGACCTTCTCCAGTGATGGAGTCTTAAGATCCAGAGGCCTTTTATCTTTAATAACTTGATTTAACTGCTACCATATTGCATCAAGTTTATTATCTGGAAATAATTTCTCAAACCGAGAAGAGGAGGAAGTACATGTCACTTTTGTATAGGGTATATCAATAGTTTGTGTGTAACTAATAGTTACAACCTCATCTCGCTATGTTATTTCTTGAAGAAGTTTCAATAAATCCATAGGTAGCTTAGCAATCATTTTTTACTTGTATTGGTTGAACTGAGTTATCTCCTCTACAGTCAATTGTATTGCTGCTAGTTTCAAAAATAGTGAATAAGCAGAGGCCTTTTCAAATAAGTAATCAAACTTATCCACCTCATGAGAAAAATTCCTGATACTCTACTATGTAGTGACCCTTTTGGAAGTTTTATTGGGATCATACTGAATATTAGGAATATTTGGGAAGTCTAAAATCTGAATCTCATCAATCTCAAGAAAAGCATGCTTGTAATTAACTAGAGAATATACACCACAATAAATAGGAAAAACAAGCCACATTGTCTTTTTGGATTCTTTTAAGACATTTGAAAGACATTTTCCTACAATTTGGTATGCTATTTCTCGATCAAAAAGTTTGTCAGGAACATATAGAGGAAAAACATGGGGTTTTGCAAGACTACCAAAGATTCAGACATAATTAAATGACTCTTCACCAAACCAGTTACCAATTTATAGTAAGTTACTTTCAGCTTTAGGCGAAACTCTAGGATTTTTCTTGTCAAAGACGCTTCGGTGAATGGGAAAATTCTATAGAAATGAGGCTAGAACTTAGAGTCCCAAAGAATATCATGATAAATGTGGATAGGGTTTGGGTCTTTTATAGTCCATTTCCATCCCATAAAGGTGAAATCAAATGTTAAACACAGGACATCCATTATATAGGCACTCATATAAAAAGGAGGAATTGTATTTTGAGAAACCTTACGTTTACTCCTATAACTCTAACAGTTAGTATGATCCTCGTTTTTATATGAGTGCATAGGGTAACCATAGATTCTACATAACATAGCGGTTATTTGACAATATGGACCAATAAGGGAAGCAATAACATACATACCCTTTTCTTCTCGCTTATGCTTGTTGGTATCTCTTATACAATCTCTGATGGGATCTGATGGATGATCATGTTCGCTCATGAACTTCTTGACAAAATGTTTGTCATATTTTTGTTGAAGCTGTGGAAAATGGTACATTGTGCTCATATCACTGCTGGTGAATGAAACGATAATTGTTTTCCTCTATGTTAGGAAACTTCTGTCTTCGATGTTTACATTGTCAAAAACCCATCTGATCATGTCTGTATAAGGAAGGATTTTGGTCGGGCCACAATCCTATCTAAGAACGAATTAGCTACATCGTTGTAAGTAGGTCTAGAGACCGAGGTAGAATAATTAGTTGTAATTTTTCTCTTTGTTTCCCTGGGTCCTTCATCTTCAAAAAGTGTATGTATATCTTCTCAAGAGGATCATCTAGCATATGAAGTACAAACTGTGTCAGAAAATAATCCAGGAGTCTCAGTGCTTTCAGTTGAAGGAGAAACCGGTTGTTGTTGAACTACATGTTTCTTCCTTGCTTTAGCTTCCTTAGACATATCTGTTGAACTTAGCTTATCAGGATTGGCCTGCAATAGAAAATACAAGAATGAGCGATAATTTATTTATCAGAGAGTTCTTATCACAAATAAATATTTTCCGTAACAATTTATGTCTTTAAGATAAAATCATGATGGTTTCAAGTTGTAAATATTAAGTCGTTTAGAACTTCGAAAAACCATAAATTCGTTACTTTTGGAAACTAAATGATAAAGAGGAATTCATGTGGGCCCTGTACATGTCAACGTATCGTAATATTTTTATCAGAGAAATCTTGTGGTCACACTTTTAAAACATACGATATTCGAGACTACCAATATATATATTTCAAAGATATAATGGTTGTAAGTGTAGGCAGGAAGATACATCAAAGGTTTCATATCGGGGAATGAAATATCGGAGATTTTAAAGAGTGTCATCTGATATAAAAGGTTCTGATGTGAATAGAGAGGGGAATATCAAAGGATTGAGATATCGGAGTGGAGGAGTATTGGAGATATCATTTATCGAAGGTGAGGAATATTGGATATATTGAATATCGAAGGTTTTTGTGATGGAACTTGTTAAAAGTTGCAATATGTTGGAGTTCTGCTATGCCACATGGAAGTATGATGGGGCCATATTTTCTTTAAAATATTCAGAAAGGAAGCACCTATATAGATTTATACTTAGATATCGGGAAAGTTTTGATCAGGGGAATGTTTTATTGTAACTTTCCTATAAGGAATGTTACGATATTAAAGAGCTCCAATAGAATGATTTTGATAATGCCTAGTAATAAAATCCTATCGGGTTTTATGAATGGTAATACTTATGTGCTTAATCTCTAATATGAAAGTTCCGAAAAGGGAGGTCCTCATGCGAAAAGGTTTTTTTATTTACAAAAAATAAAAATGGCCTTGTATTTTATTAGAACCAAAGTATTTTATTAAGATTCAAAAGGGCCCCCATTTTTGTTAGTTAACTAACATAAAAATAAATGGGGGGTTGTTGAGTAATACAACAATTCCTCAAAGTGTGGTTTTTTAGATTAAGAGTTACTCAAAATTTCCATATATTTCATTAAAATTAGACAATTTGTTGTGGTTTGTTTAATTTTCCCGAAATTGGTCCTTAGATCCTATCTTCAAAGATCTGAACCGAATTGATGTAATTTTAATATTTCTTTGATTACTGAGAAAATCAGCCAGAGTGTGTGAGAGTGGAAATTTTCCTACGAGAGCATTGTATTCGAATGCCAGCCCTTTTGCAATTTTTTTTTTCCACAGTGTCATATGATAACCAAGTGTATAATAAGTGCACTCGAGATCTTAAATGCCCAATATTAATATCGGATTGGTTGCAAGAAGGCAGAAAAGGGAGAGGAGTCATCGTACAAAGGTCAAAAAGCTAAGAGGAGAGGCCCAAAGAGCAGAGAGATTTTGGAGGAGCTAGAGAATCAAACCCAATAATAAGCCCAGAAAGGCCAACACTTGGCCCTTTTGCACTTTAGAGAAGTATGTCAATTTTCAGATCCTGGGACCATTTTTTGACAGAATCCCATAATAGATTCTTAGCCTGGAAAGCCAAGAAAGCTCTGAGTCCTGAAATTTAATTTAATTGAGCGTTGATGACCATCGGATCAGGGACCGTCAAGTGACAGTGACAAAAATTTATTTTCATTCCCTGAATCCGTTAAGTGACAGAGTTGTGGGGTCCATAAGGATGTGAGCGCATTGGGCGAGGTTTTTCCTTTGTTAAAGGTTACGTGGGACAACTCGGCATACTGAAATCCCATAACCATTTTTAATTGTAATTAGAAAAAGAGTTGGGTTTGTGGGAAAAGAAAGGTCGAAAGGTTGGAATCTCGTAAGTGATTTTAATTGAATTTTAAATAGTTTTGGGGACATGGGGTTGTAGGATTTGTATGGAATAGTGGAAGCAACTAGAGTTGTTTTGGCATATTTTCTTAGTGGTTTGTCCGTTGTATTTAAGCTTCTTGATGCGATTTTTTTTATAGGGATTTTGATCCCATTGGTTGAAGGGAGTGCCCATTAGTGAACTTTTAAGGTCTAAAATGGGCTTCCTAATAAAAATGCATGACCATAATAAACTTTATAAGAACCAATAGGATTCAAGATGATGATGTGTTACACTAAAATTTTTCACCATGACATTTAGCTATTTAAAAGGGTTCATCATTACTTACTTATTGCTCCCTCTGAAGTCTAAAAACATAAAGTTCCCCAAATCAAGTCTTGGAACTGGAATAAGCTCTTAAAAATCTTAAAAAGCTTACTCCCGCACCTTTCCTAGTCATTTCCTGCGGTACCATGGCTAATTAATATAAAAACTATGGTACATCCTGCACGTAAATCTCATTAAAACTGCGGACCCTCGTAAACGATAAAATAAAGAGAAAAGTAAGTTCTAGAAGCCCAGCTGGTCGAATATTCTCCCAAATGGGGCCTTCTAGAAGCGCTATTTGGTCGAGCTTCACCCCTTCCATTCATGAACCTTCATCCCTTCATAAATGGAGCTATCCCTTGGTTTTTGGAGCTAAAATCCCATAATGAGAGGGCTTTATCCCTTCCTTTTTGGAGCTGAAACTACCTCTTTTCAGCTATAAATTGAGACCAAGTTTCAATCTCAATGGTACTTTTTGATACTTAGTAGTTGATACTTACTTCTTAGCTTGTAGAAGAGAACTGTTGAAGAAATTATACTCTCCACATTTGGCATCATTAGCATGAGAGAGATTACATACTCATGGACATAGCCTTATGCTGATTTAGAGAGTTGGAGTCTTGTCAAACTGAGGAAAACGGCTGTTCGGGACCTCGGAAGAACTTGTACAAACATCAAGGCATCAAGGTTGTAAGGTTTCTTCTTTTATTCAAAGTTAATACAAATGGATTCTATTTTCTCATTGAGATGTTCATCTATCTTTTGAACGATTTAATTCTTAGATTCCTTGATCACTAAGATAGATTATTGCTTTCAAATTATCATATTTTGCAGACGCTTTTGATTTGGTTTGCTTGTCTTTGATTGCAGATCTTATATGCTGGACCGATAACTTCTGGAGCGACTGGATTGAAGACCGAACAAGTGTTGGACTTCAAATAGGAGTATCTATCTGTAGTTAATGAGAAATTCTTAAGCAAAGTAATCTAGAGAAAATGGTCTACATCTATCTGTTTGTTTCTAGATATCCTTAGGATACTAGGGAGATCGCTCTTGTCTGTAAGAGGGATTCGTCCGTGTAACATGATGTCAACCATGGGGGATGATTCAACATTTTTGGGGTAAAAAATTAAAAAGATTAAAGAATAATAAAATAATAAAACTACTTTTTCAACTTGTATTTTAAACTTATCTCCCTAAGGTTTTTCTCAAATTTCAAGTGGGAGTACTCTTTGGATGCAAAATTTAATTCCTCATCCAAGGAGTGCCCTTGTTGCATACTTTCGATGGACCCTGATACACGAAAAATGAGAATCATTTAAAATTTAACAAGGTCCATCGAAAGTATGCAACATGGGTACTCCTTGGATGAGGAATCAAATTATGCATCCAATGAGTGTTCCCACGGGAAATTTGAGTAAACCCATAGTGAGATAAGTTGAAAATACGAGTTCAAAAAGTTTTTTTTTCTCTATTCCCTAAAATTTGATGACATAATCTAATATTATTTTATTATTTCCAATATTATTTTATAATTTTATTAGGAGGCCCATTTTAGACCTCAAATTCCCCTAATTATTTTTTGAGGAATAAAATCCTAGGGGACGATTTTAGGCAAACCAAAGGTAGATTTACATCAAGTAGTATCAGTGCAGACCCTGCGTCTGTTTTAGTAACATGAGAGAAAATCATGTCGCCCATAGTTGAGATAAGCACTAGATGAGGTGCAAGAGGTCAGGATCTAATAAAGAGGTACTCCGGGCAATGCAGTGAATGGAGGAAAGAATGACAACAATGGAGACTAGTCGAAATAGGGAACTAGAATATGGAGATCAGAGTTATGAGGAGGAAGAAATTGCAGAAGAAGAAGTAGTAGAAGAACCAATAGAGGATAAGGTTCTAAGAGAAATTTTGGGTTAGTTCATGAAATCAAAACCATATTTATCTTCCTACATAGGTAGTATGAATCCATAGGAGTTGATTGACTGGATTACAAAAATGCACAAGTTCTTTGAGTATGAGGAAATTGAAGAGGAGAAGAAATTCAAGTTTGTAGTGACAAGGTTGAAAGGACATGCAAATCTCTAGTGGGATGGTGTGCAGAAAGAGAGGAGAAGAAATAAAGGGCAGAAGATCAAGAGTTTGTATAGGATGGTGGAAAAGCTAAGAGGGAAGTTTTTGCAGAAATATTACCATCTGAATTTGTTCAAAATTATGCAAAATCTCATACAAAGAGACATGACAGTCAGGAATACACAAAGGAGTTCTACAAAGTGAACATTAGAGCTAGATATGTGGAAAAGTTTGCAGAGAAGACTACAAGGTACATTAATGGGCTCATATTGCACATTCAAGATGAAAAAAGTGTTTTATCTCCAAGGATATTACAGGAGGCATACCAATTGGCTCTGAAGTAAAAGGGGAAGTTTTCAAGGAAACAAGTAGACAAAGAAAAAAGGTGTTGTTAGAAGCAAAGGACAACAAAATAGAAAAGGGAGGTCTGTTGCACCTAAAGATTAGGCTCGTAGCTCTAGTCCACAACGACAACAGGAAGGTGATTTCAAAGGTCGAAGATCCTTTTTTAGAGGATGAGGAAGAGGCAAAAGATAGATTCATTGTTACAGGTGTGGAAATCTTGGGGACATGATGTATTATTACCCAGATTATATAGAACTAGGCCAAAAGAATGTTGCTGTAGGTCGAGTAGAAGAAGTGGAGGCAGAGGTGCAAGAAGTAGAGAATGTGTCAGAGACAAGAGAAGCCATGATGATGAAGAAGGTGTTGATCAAGCAAGAGAAGGGTGTTGTTGATCCAACTCAGAGGAGAGCATTGTTCCAAATTATTTCCAAGGTTCAATGTAAGTTTTGTAAAGTTGTGATTGATAGTGGTAGTACAGGAAACCTAATGTCCATAGAGGTTGTGGAGAAGTTGAAAATGAAGAATCAGAAGCACCCAACACCCTACAAGGTGTCTTGGGTGTAGAAGGGACATCAAATTTTGTTCAATGAACAATGTGAGGTTGAGCTACGTATTGGTAGATACAAAGAAAATATTTTGTGTGATGTGATGTCGATGGATGTGTGTCACATTTTTCTTTGAAGGCCATGGAAGTTTGATATAAGTGTGGTGCATGATGGTAAGAGAAACACTTATAAGTTCCAGAAGAATGGCATCAAGCATAATTTTTTTCTATTGCAAGAAGAGGTAAATTCTGGAAGTAGTGATTCAAAGGAATTACTGATGAGTGGCAAGGAATTTCTACAATAAATGAAGCTAGAAGAGGTAAATTTTTATATTTTTTGTAAGCCTAGGGTAATTCTTACTTCTAGTACTATCTCTAATTTTTCTATAGAAAATAAAGAGATTTTGGAGGAGTATCATGATATTGTGGTAAATTATCTTCCAAGTGAATTTCCACCAGTAAGGATTATCTGTCATCACATTGATTGATACCAGGAGCTAGTTTTCCTAATAAAGATTCCTACCACATGACACCTGTGGAGAATGAAAAAGTTAGAAAACAAGTGCAGGAGTTGTTAGATAAGGGAATAATTGGAAATAATCGTAGTCCATGTGCATCACCCACAGTGTTGACTCCAAAGAAGGATGGAGGATGGTGAATGTGTACAGACTCTAGAACCATGAACAAAATTACAATCATGTATCGTTTTCCTGTACCATTAATTAATGATTTATTGGATTGTTTGACTGGTGCCTATCGGTTTTCCAAAATTGATTTAAATAATGGATACCATCAAATCAAAATCAGAGGGGGAGATGAGTGGAAGTCTGCATTTAAAACTAGAGAAGGTTTGTATGAATAGATGGTCATGCCATTTGGACTATCTAATGCACCCAGTACTTTCATGAGGTTGGTGAATGAAGTGCTAAAGGAGTTTATAGGAAAGTTTGTGATTTTTTACTTGGATGAAATTTTGTGTACAGTCAGTCAAAGGAAGAGCATTTGAGGCATTTGAGGTATTTGTTAGAAAATTTGCATCAAGAGAAGTTGTTCATACATTTAAAGAAATGTTCCTTTTTGAAGTGAGAACTTGTATATCTGGAATTTGTGATTTCCAGAGAAGGATTGAAGATGGATCTAGGTAAGGTGAAATCTATCCTTGAATGACCCTCTCCTAAATTTTTTTTTGAAGTAATAAGTTTTCATGGAGAGTTTTTATAGGAAGTTTATTAGAAATTCAACAATATGAGCGCACCAATTCTAGAGACACTGAAGAAGAATTAACAGCCATTTACATGGACTAATGAAACTGAAAAATTGTTTCAGATGTTGAAGAGGAAGATCACATAGCAACCAGTACTTTCTCTCCCTGATTTTATCAAGCCCTTTCAAGTAAATACTGATACCAACAATAAATCATTTGGAGCAGTGCTCAACCAAGAGCACAAAAATATAGCCTATTACAATGATAAGTTGAATGAGGCCGGGAGAAAGTACACAACCTATGATAAAGAGTTTTATGTAGTAATTCAAGCTCTTAAGAAATGGAGGCATTATTTGTTGTCTAGAGAATTTATTTTATACACTGATAATAATTCTCTTTAGTATATAATGTAGCAACCTAAATTAAACCAGAAACATGTTAAATGGGTTGAGTACTTGCATATTTTTCCATTTTTTTTAAAGCACATTAGTGGCCAATCTAGAAAAATTGCATATGCTTTGAGCAGGAGACAAATTTTATTTCAAGAAATTCAAATTCAAGTGCTAGGATTTGATTTCATGAAGGAGTTATATGAGGAGGATGCAAACTTAAAGGTGACATTTTAAGCTTGTAAGAGTTCGACTTCACAAGATAGGAGCCCATGTCTTGATTGCATGATTAAAGATGAAATTATTTTAAAAAACAACCAGTTGTGCATTCCAAATTGTTCCATGAGGTAGAACCTTATTAAGGAGAAATAAAGTGGAGGCCTTTGAGGAAATTTTAGGCAAGACAAGTCTTATGACTTGTTGAGGAGACATTACTATTGGCCAAAATTGAGATATGATGTGCAGACATTTGTGAAGAGGTGTAGAACCTGTCAAAATTCCAAAGGAAGAAGCTTGAACATTGGATTATATACCCCATTGTCAATTCTAGAGAGGCCTTGGGATTCAATAAATATGGATTTTATTTTGGGATTGCCTAAAACATATAAAGGTAATGATTTTTTCTTTGTGGTTGTACATAGGTTTTAAAAAATGGGTAATTTTATTCCTTGTGTTAAGACTAGTGATGCTAGCCATAGTGCTAATCTATTCTTTAAAGAAATAGTAAGACTACACGGAATTCCCACGAGCAGAGATACTAAATTCTTGGGACATTTCTAGAGGACACCATGGAATAAATTTGGTACAAAATTGGATTATAGCTCAACATATCACCCACAAAATAATGGTTAAAATGAAGTTGTGAATAAAAGCTTAGGAAACATTTTGCACAGTCTAATTGAAAACCACCCTAAACAATGGGATTAGATTCTAGCACGGGTTTAATATGCTTACAATGACACACTTAATAGAAGCATTGTAAAAATCCCTTTCTAGATTTTGTACGGAATGAACCCCAAGAGGAGTACATGAAATCAAAAATTTGGGAAGAATAGAGAAGAGGAGTACAATAGGAGAGGAGTTTTCTACAACAATACAAGAGATCCATGACCAGGTTAAGCATAAATTGTATGACAATAGTTTGAAGTATAAAAGAAAATAAAACCTTAATATAAGAGAGCAAAATTTTGAGGTTGGAGATATGGTACTTGCACATTTGAGGAGAGAGAGATTTCCAAAGGTCAAGTACAACAAACTAAAGTTTAAAAAGATAGGACCCTGCATAATTCTAAAGAAATTTTCTACTAATGCTTATGAACTTGAATTCCCACTTGGAGTTGGAATTTCACCCATTTTTAATGTAGTAGACCTATGCAAGTATGAGTCTGAGGTAGAACAATAAGCTAGTGACCAAAAACAACAACCAATACAATGGGAAAAGTAGTTTCCAACGACTAAAACTTTGTAGCCAAAGAGGATCTTGGACAAGAGATTGATCAAGAAAACTAGGGACAAATATTAATTTGAGTACTTAGTTAAATGGAAGGACCTGCTAGTTTTAGATGTGACCTGGATGACTACCACACTTATATAGAAAAGCAAAAAAACCATTGAAGAACTCATGGATAGGAGCCTATGAAATTTGTGTTCCTTGGGAGTATGATGCAGGGGCATCAGTAATTCTCAATGACCGAGAGGTCAAAATCATTTACTAGAGGAGTTGGCTTCTCAAAGTGTGGTTTGTTAGATTAGAAGTTATTCAGAATTGCCATGTATTTCATTAAAATTAGACATTTTTTTTGTGGTTTGTTTATTTTTCCCCAAATTGTTCCTTAAATCCTATCTTCAAGGACCTGAACCAAATTGACGTAATTTTAAATATTTCTTTGATTAATGAGAAAACCAGCCAGAGTGTGTGAGAGTGGAAATTTGCCTACACAAGCTTTGTATTCGAATGCCAATCCTTCTGTAATATTCAATTTTTTTTCACGTAGTCCTGTGATAACCCTGTGTTTATTAAGTGCACCCGAGATCTTAAATGCCCAAATTAGTATTGGATTGGTTACAGGAAGGTGGAAAAGAAAGAGGAGTCACTATACAGAGGTCTTAGAGCTAAGAGGAGAGGCCCAAAGAGCAGAGAAAGTCAGGAGGAGCCAAATAATAGAGCCCAAGTATAAGTCTAGAAATGAAAACACTTAGCCAATTTTCTCTTTAGAGAAGTTTTTTAGTTGTCGAAGCTCGAGACCATTTGTTGAAAAAATATTCTAACAGAGTCTTAGCCCAGAAATCGCAGAAAGACTGGAGTCCCGTAAGTTAATTTAATTTAGCTTCAAGGACTAGGGGACCTGGGACCGTCAAATGATGGTGACAAAAACTTCTTTCCATTCCCTGGATCCGTTAAGTGATGGAATTTTAGGGTCCATAAGGAAGTGAGTGTGTTGGGTGAGGATTTTCCTTTGTTAAAGGTTACATAGGTTGACCCAATGGACCAAAATCCCATAATTATTTTTAATTATATTTATAAAAAGAGTCGGGGTTGCGGGAAAAGAAAGGTCAGGAGACTGGAATCCCGTAAGTTATTTTAATTGAATTTTAAGGAGTTTCGGGGACCCAGGGTCGTGGTATTTGTACAGAATAGAGGAAGCACCTAGAGTTGTTTGCGCTTATTTTCTTAGTGGTTTCTCCACTGTAGTTAAGCTTCCCATTGCAATTTTTTTTATATGGATTTTGATCCTATTGGTTGAAGGAATTTCCTTTTTGGAGGAATCAACTCCTAGGGGTTGATTTTAGGTAAATCAAAGGTTGATTTTCATCAGAACCCCTTGCATCTAGCAATGGGGAGAACATAGTAGCCTCGTAAGTCATATATGATTTATTAATGAGTTTTTAAAAAATATTAAATCTATTTGCAAACATTTTAAAGTAATAAAACAACCTTACTGTGTTAATATGATCACTTATTTAATTTAAGCATATTTGGCATACTTTGTATTCTTATATAAACATGAAAACATCACATTTTTCACACAACAATAAAGAGATAACATTGTTATCCATGTTATAATAATAATAACAAGGTCATGAATAAACTAGACTCCAATTTGATGTATGAGACCCCCTTGTTTGTGGGAACATGGATCCACTTTCACATATTGGAATCGTTGTTAAAGTCTACAAAGGTGTACATACTCTACCCTCTTTGGATTTGAACCTATTGCTTAGTAATTATTTCTATAGAGCTTACCAAAATTGTAACACCCTTTTCCCACATCTACCCAAGTAACCGGCCAACCGGCGTAAACATGTGATGAGAGGATACTAATATGAGATTCAACCTCATATATCACTTTGAGGAAGTGGAAACGAAAAAAAACATCATCATTGACAAACAGACCCTACATGTCATCACTGACATCCCCAGGAGGTAACCAACCTTCCAGTGCCTAGTTCCCTGAGGGGGAACTAATATTTAACCCATTTGAGGCTTAGACACGAGCATGTAAGGGAAACGGAGTGGTTATAGACCCTTAGTTGTGGGATTTACTTGTCAAGGCCATGGCTATGGTCCCAAAATTTCAATATTGTGCCTATATCTCCGAGATTCATGCCACATTTTGAGCCCTTGAGCCCAGGTCACTGCCAAGAACTTCCTGTAACTCTAGGAGATGGTAAATAAGATTAAAACAAATATATGGAAGCAATCACATCATCAGGAACTCATCTGACCCCACCAATCCATGACAATATTTTTTTCAAACATGTCACAAACATTGCATCTATAGGTATAAACAACATATTTAAACATGGGGGTCTATTACAAATATTACAATAGCTAAGAATCATTGCTCCCCTACATCAAAAGCTACAATATAATCTATTTTACCATAGATACATTGGGTATTAATTTATAGGCAAAATTATGGGTAGATCCGTACATCATCACTAATCAAATGCATGCTTATAGCCAACATAATAACAATATAAATACAATGGATATAACAATAAATAAATCCATACATAAACCAATGCATTTTCATACCAAATACCAGAGGAATGATATATTCATTTATGAGTGTTAAAACTGAACTGGAGATGGGACTTCCACGTTCCACCCGACCATAGATTGGCTGAGCCAAGTCTCACTTCAGCCAATCACCCCCTGTGCCATATTCCAATCATGAATGTGGGAATTTATCAAACACATCAATCAACACCAAACCAGGGCTCCAGAGACAAAACCATCTCAACCCAAAAACAATGATTCCACCTCACGGTTGGACATCACTAACCATCATAGATTGGTCTCCACCCAAGCTGCTCTAGGGCTCCAGACTATTTGTTCCAACCAAGGCTTCAATACTAGTAACTCAACCCCACTTGTTCCCAGGCTCTAGAGAATTTTCCCAACCAAGGCTCCAAGACTAGTAACCCAACCCACCTAGGGCTCCAGATTGTTTGTCCAACCAAGGCTCCAAGACTAGTAACTCAACCAAACACCTATCTGCCAGGCTCAGAGCATTTTTCCAACCAAGGCTCCAAGAACTAATAACTCAACCTAACAGCTAAAGGAATCATGAGAACCAACGAAAAAAAAATCAATGGAAATAAACACACAATACCATGGTTTCTAGGAAATGGCAAGGCTAGGCAATCCACATGCATACACCATTCATGTCAAAACTAGTGAGGAAAACATACATGCATCTTGGTGCCTGAAATAAAATCTCGATGTAGATGTTGATCCTGATGTCCACATGTGCTTTCCTTCTCTTCCTTTTCATTCTTGCTCCAAATCACAAAGTATGCCACACTCTACAAGAGTGCTCCAAGAAAAATCTAAGTATCCAAGAGTATGAGAGAGAGAGAGAGAATAATGAGAGAGCACCAAAAATGCACTGAAAAAATGTACCAACTGATCCTCAGAAGCATTTTTATATAAGAGGTCTCTATTTTCTTCATTTTCCATTATTTTACTTCAATTTCCTCCTCACATGCAACCTGTGACCTTTTACCTCCCTTTATCCTAATTTCCATTATTTTCATAAATAAATGTGCCAAAAATACAATTTTTCCTCTTTAATGCCTTAGCTATATCCTTTGCCAATATCCTTAGCCATAATAAACCATGTAAACACCAACATTAGGATTTTTTTCCCAACATTCAGCTCGGAATAAATATCCCATAAACCATGGTTATTATTTTAAATTTATTACATGGAATTTTCACCAGGGTTGTTACAGAATGCTCCCCCTTAGGGGACACTGTCCACGGTGTTCAATCACACATATATAACAGCAACACCACTGAAAATCAAGCATACAATGATCACCCTGTTGAAAATCAAACCAACATGACATCATAACAACACGAAAACTATAATGACATGAAACTATACCAATTATTGGAGCTTTATAACATATATCATGGTGGTATTTACATCCATATACATATGTACTTACATCCAAACATCACATCAAACATACACCAAAACATCATCAAAACATATACCAACATCACACCAAAACGGCTTTGCCTCAACTGAAAAACAAGGAAGGATACATGGCACGCATATGTTCCACCATGTCCCATGTAGCTTCATCAGGCCCAAAGTGCTTCCATTGCACTTTAACTTGCTTGATTGCTCGATTCTAGAGCATGAGCATAGTTTTTTTTCAAAATGCACTGCAGTTCCAGCTGGAACTCTCCTTCTTTCTCCACTTGCAATACAGACCAGTCAATAACATGATTGACATCTTTAACATATTTCTTAAGAAACTATATATGAAAAACATCATGGAATTTCACTGTGGAAGGTATTGCAAGCCGATAGGCCACTAGTATGATCCTCTCAATGATCCTGAAGGGTCCACAAACCATGATGCCATCTTGGCACATGATCCAATCCACAAGGAGCTCTTCTTGGGCTTGATACGAAAGTACACCTGATCCCCAACTTGAAACTCCTTGAACAATCTTTTCTTGTATGCATAACTCTTCTGCCTATCCTGCACTGCTTTTAAGTTCTTCTTAATCACCTGCATTTCTTGTTCCATTTCTTCTTATCTCTTGTCCAATCAGTACCCTATTAACCGAATTAATAACTCCAACTGATAGGAGTGTTGCAACTCCACCCATACAATGCCTCAAATGGACTCATCCTCAATGACTCTTGATACTTGTTGTTGTAGGAAAAATCTACCAGTGGAAGATACTCTTCCTACTTGCATTGTTTATGCATCACATACATCCTCAAAATATCCTCCAATATCCTATTGACCCTCTCATTTTTCCCATCTGCCTGTAGATGATAAGTTATGTTGAAGGCCAACTCGGTGCCCAAACTTTCAAACAACTCCTTCCAAAACTTGGAAGTGAAATTTGCATCCTTGTTGGACACAATCTTATTTAGAACACCATGCAATTTGACTATGTCTCTGATAAATACCTGTGCTAAATCACTAGCTAAGTATGTAGTCTTCACTGGTATGAAATGTGCAATCTTAGTCAACCTGTCCACCACAACCATGATGGAATCATGTTGTCTAACTGTCCTCGGAAAAACTCTGATGAAGTCCATGGAAAGGACCTCCCATTTCCACTCTGGAATTGCAATCGGATGTAGCAGCACACCTGGATGTTTACACTCTGCCTTAACCTTATGAGAATCCAAACATCTGGCTACAAAATCTGCCACATCCTTCTTCATATTCGACCGATAATAGAATATCTTCACTGCAGTCAATGTCTTTTGGTAACCTGGGCAACCCAAATACAGTTTCACATGAAACTCCCTCAATATCACCTTCTTGAGCTCACTATTGTCCGGTACATATATCCTGTCTCCAAATCTAACCAATCCATTTGTTGTGAGATGGTATTCCAAATCGTGTACACCTACACCTATACCTATATGACTACCTGTACTTGTACCTACACCTGTACTGCCACCTATACATGTACATGTACTACCACATGTACTTATACCTGTACCAACACGTGTACCTTTATTAAGACCTATACCTGTAACAACACTTGTACCTGTACTTGTGCCAACACCTGTACATGTACTCTGCTGCAACCTGTGCACAATCTCCATATACCTGTGATCCATATGATTTTCCTGCAAGATCATATCCTATAAGTTTGTCCCATAGGATCTCATAGTTGCTAGTAGATTTACCTGTACCTTATTGCTAAGAGAATCTACAACCCTATTCTACTTTCCCTTAATGTACCTGATCTCGAAGTCAGACTTTTTGATCATGCCCAACCATCTATCCTTCCTAGCGTTCAAATTCGGTTGGTCAAACAAGTACCTAGACCCAATGAGATCACTCATAAGTAAAAACCACTTGCTAAGAAGATAGCACCTCCACATCTTCAATGCATGTATAATCGCCGCTAGCTCAATATCATGTGTTGGATATTTTTGCTCATGCTCATTTAGTTTTCGTGACTCATATCATACTACTTGTCCATCATGCATGAGGACTCCACCAAGTCTTCCCTTGCAAGAATTTGTACACACTAAAAACTCCTTGTTCGGATCTGCAACCTTTAACACTAGAGTATGTGTCAAAAAGTACTTAAGCTCCTCAAAACTAGCCTCACACTCTTCTATCCAATCAAACTTGTTACCTTTCCTCTGCAATGATGTAATCATATAAGTAATCTATGATAAGTTCTTGATGAATGAATGATCTCACCTCATCAACAATCTTAGGAGCTACCCCCTCCATGATGGCCCTTATCTTTTCTGGATCTACTACAATTCCCTTCTTGGAGACAACATGTCCCAAGTAGTGTACTTCAGTCTGGAAGAAACCACATTTGCTGAGCATAGCATATAATTGATGCTCTCTAAACAACCTTAGTATTGTTTCCAAATGCTCGGCATGCTCTTCCTCATTTTTAGAATACACCAATATGTCATCAATAAACACAATAAAAATCTTGTCTAAATAAGGACGCAAAACATTGTTCATCAAACAAATAAATGTAGTTGGGGCATTAGTCAAACCAAACAGAAATACAACAAACTCATAATTCCCGTACCTAGTCCTGAATGCAGTCTTGTAGATGTCCTAATCTTTGATGCGTACCTAATGATAGCCCGATCTCAAGTTGATCTTAGAGAACATTGTTTCTCCCTTCAGCTGATCGAACAAATCATCAATCCTTTATAATGGGTACCTATTATTGATGGTCACTTTGTTTAGCTACCTATAGTTAATGCATAGTCTAAGAGTGCCATCTTTATTCTTCATGAACAACACCGGTTCCCCCTATGGTGATACACTTGGCCTAATGTACCCTTTTTCCGACATTTCCTTCAACTGCAATTTCAACTCTACCAACTCTGATGTACTCATCCTGTAAGGTGCCTTTGATGTTGGATCTACCCCTAGCATCAACTCAATAGAAAATTCGACTTCCCTGTGTGGTGGAAACTCTAAAATATATGATGGAAACACATCCTAAAACTATTGTAAAACTAGATACCTGTCAAAAAATCTACATCCCCTGCCTCCTTACCTTTATCACTAGAGATATGAATTGAAAATAGCACACACCCTTTCCTACGATTGTGTTTTTCCTGCATAGCTGTCACCATCCTAACTGATGTGGCTTTCTTCTTTCCCTGCAAGATTCTTGGTTCCCCACTGTCATCCAAGCACTCAATAGATTTATCATAGCAATCTACCTTGGTCATTTATAGATATAATGAATACATACCCAATAGCATATTGTATGATCCCAAAGGCAATATGTTCAAGTGCACTGCTGTAGGCATGCCATTTAACTCAAATGTGCAAGCTCTTACCAAATGGTGAACTCTTTTCTTCGTACCTATGGCCAACTACACTAACCAATATTCTGCATGCATTTCCTTACTCAAAACAGAATTATCCACTAGGTAATGATTAATATAGCTATAGCTAGATCCAGGGTCAGTCAAAATAGAAACAACTTGATTACAAAGCTTATCGTCCATCTGAATGATAGAAGCATGATGATCTACATGCATGTTATCCACAATTGCATAAATATGAGGAATGCTATGCCCAATGCCTCCCATTGTATGTGACTCATGCAAACTATAGATTTTCGGCCTACCACCATGATATTGTGGACAATCCCTCCTACTATGATCTCCTCCATAATTCCAACACCTCACTGGCTCCATATTCTCACTCTTATTATGTTTCTCCGACCGAAATCCTTGTCCTCTGCCACATGTATTGAAATTCTTAGGTGGGGAAACATTCTCCTTGTTACCTATATCTTAAGGAGTTTATCGCTTTTTGTCCCATTTACCTTTGTCCTTATCATTACCTTTCTAATATGGCTTAGTTTCTGTTCTGCACTTTGATTGTTCATAACAATGCGTGAGTTTCTGGATGGCCTCCTCCAATGATCTAGGCTCATTGAACTCAGTCCTATCTCTGAATGCAATGACAACCCACTAATAAATCTCTGAATCTCGACCTTCTCCTCCCTGAGGTAGGAACATATCTCAATAACTCCAAGAACCTGCTAGTGCACTCCTCGTCTTTCATGGAACCCATCTTCAGCTCATAGAACTCCTTTACCCTATCATAGTAGTATCTCTCTGATAGATAGTTCTTCCAGAATAGCCTTTCGAACTCACTCCAAGACAACTCCTCCTCAGAAATATCTCTGACGTTCTTCACATATTCCCACCAAATGTTTTCTCTACCTCTAAGGCTGAATGTAGTTATCCTAGCTTTCATATTTTCCGAGTAATCATGAAATCTGAAAAAAATCTTCATGCCAAGAAACCATGCCTCTACATATTGTGGTTCCCTCATTTCTCCATCAAATGTAGGTTTTTTTTCCTTTTTAAACTCATCCGAAAAATATCCCCTGTCACTCCTCCTATAAGGATGATACCGATGACTATCATGATGCCTATCTGAACTAGAGCTAGAACGATACCTGTCTATCACCTCTCCGATCTGGAGTGTCCAACAATCTACCATATTTAACCGTGTCCTCCCTAACTAACCTATCACCATTGCAAGACCTATTTCCATATGCTCCATTGGTCTCATCCTTATGCCCAAAGCTAATACTAAGTGGCCCCCGTTTCTACAAATCTGAAAAACTTTGAAGGATGGTTGCATTAAAATTTTCTTTTTTTTCCTATGCCTATATGAGTTTATCATTGGTTTCCTTGAAACTCCTTATTTATTCCTTTAAACTTCTCAATGTATCTGCTAAATCAGGTGAATGTCCAATAACATGTTGCTCATATGACTCATATGGAGAATCTCGGTGATCTCCCATTCTTCTATTTATCTTTAAATTCTTCCTGCAATGTACAATATGTCATGTAAACCAATTCATAAATAAACCAACGTACCTTATTGTAATTTTGGGAGGATACATCCTGCAAGATCAACCAATAATCAAAATACATGTATATACATAATTATAACAACATATAAACTTGTAACACATGGTATACGAGCGCATAACCATAATTCTAGTTGGATTCCAGTCATGGATGCATAACCATACCAATTACACAACATGACCTAATGCATAACCATACCCATCACAAGCACGGACCATGCACTAGCATAAGCAACATGTAACCAAGCATGAATGACCAATGCATGTTCAACATATACCATCACACAACAAGCATACACGAACACTAAACAAGCATGACCAATATGTGACCTAGCCTACACAAGCAATCCATATACAACATGTAACAGTATGTAAGCTAATGTGCACACAATACAAAAACATGAACAACACATAATCAATCATACACACATGACCACATGATGACAAAAACATTGTCAGTCCTCCCATGGCGACACCACCGCCACCATGGCCAACACAACACTGAAGAACAAACACATACACCATAGGTATGAGAAACACATAAGAAATCAACAAAATCATGACCAACACACCACCCATCCAGTCCAAGGGTTGAACCATGCACTGATACCACTTTGTAACACCCTCTTCCCACATATACCCAAGTAACCGGCCAACTGGGGTAAACATGTGGTGAGAGGGTATTAATATGAGATTCAACCTCCTAGATGACTTTGAGGAGTGGAACCTATGAAAACATGACAAGCAGACCCTACATTACATCATTAACATCCCTAGGAGGTAACCCAACCTTCTAGGGCCATGTTCCCTGAGGGGGAGCTGCTTTTTAATTCATTTGAGGCTTAGCCATGGGAATGTAAGGGAAAGGGGGTGGTTATAGACCCTTATTTGTGGGCTTGACTTGTCAAGGTCGTGGTTATGGCCCCAAAAGTTCAATATTGCTCCTGCAACTCCAGGATTCGTGCCACATTTTCAGCCCCTGAGCTCAAGTCACTGCCCAGAACTTCCTGTAACTTCAGGAGTGGGTAAATAACATTAAAAAACATACATGGAAGCAATCACATCATCAGGAACTCATCCGACCCCACCCAGCCATGACAGGATTTTTGTCAAACATGTCACAAACATCATTGCATCTACAGGTATAAAAAATAGATTTAAACACGAGGGTTTATTACAAATATGTGAATAGCTAAGAATCATTTCTCCCATACATCATAAGCTACAATACAATCTATTTGAACATAGATAAATTGGGTATTCATTTACAGGAAAAAACATAGATAGAGCCATGCATCACCACTGATCAAATAAACGCTTATAACCAGCATAATAGCAATAGAAATACAATGGTTATAAAAACAAATAAATCCACACATAAACCGAATTGTACATTTTAATACTGAATACCAGAGGAATGAGCTCTTCATTTATGGGTGTTAAAACCCAACCAAAGATGGGACTTCCACGTTCCACCCAACCATAGATTGGCCAAGCCAAGTCTCACTTCAGCCAATCACCCCCGTGCCATATTCCAAGCATGAATGTGGGACTTTATCAAACACATCAATCAACACCAAACCAGGGCTCTAGAGACCAAATTGTCTCAACCCAAAACCAATGATTCCACCTCATGGTTGGACATCACTAACCATCACAGGTTTGTCTGCACCCAAGCTTCTCCAAGGCTCTAGAGTGTTTGTTCCAACCAAGGCTCCAGGGCTAGTAACTCAACCCCGACTGTTCCTGGGCTCTAGAGTGTTTTTCAAACCAAGGCTTCAAGACTAGTAACTCAACCCACCTAAGGCTCCATAGCATTGTCTAGCCAAGGCTCCAAGACTAGCAACTCAACCCAACAATTGTCTATCGGGCTCCAGAGCGTTTGTCCAAGAAAGGCTCAAGGAAATTATAACTCAACCTAATAGTTAAAGGAATCATGAGAACCAACCAGAAAATAATCAATGGAAATAAACCCACAATACCATGGTTGTCCAAGAAATGGCAAGGCTACGAAATCCACATGCATACACCATACAATCCAAAAATAGTGAGGAAAACATACATGCAACTCGGTACCAGCAATCAAATCATGTTGTAGTTGTTGATCCCGATGTCCACCTGCACTTTCCTGCTCTTCCTTTTCCTTCTTGCTCCAAATCACCAAGTATGCCACACTCTCCAATAGTGCTCCAAGAAAACTCTAAGTATCCAAGAGCACGAGAGAGAGAATAATGAGAAAGCTCCAAAAATGCACTGACAAAAGGTACCAACTGATCCTTAGAAGCCTTTTTATAGAAGATGCCTCTATTTTCTTCATTTTCCATTATTTTCCTTCATTTTCCTCATCGCATGCAACTTGTGACCTTTTACCTCCCTTTTCTCCTAATTTCCATTATTTTCATAAATAAATGTGCCAAAAATACTTGTGGCCTCTTTAATGCCTTAGCCATAGCCTTTTCCAATTTCCTTAGCCATAATAAACCATGTGAACACCCTCACTAGGATGTTTTTCTCAATATTCAGCTTGGAATAAGTGTCCCATCAACCTTGGTTATTATTTTAAATTTATTACATGAAATTTTAACTAGTGTTGTTACAAAAATCATACCTATGTGTATCCTAAGCTTTAAGAAATGTCAAATTTTAATTTATAGATATTTTGATTTATTTTGGATTTGATTGGGTAAGGAGGTTTAGGCCTTGTTCTAGTTCTTGGAAATGTCAAAGTACTAACTGCATTTTTTTTATACAACTACATTATATATGGTTGATCTAAAATGCCTTGTAGAGAGACATTTTCACTATAATCTAATTGAAGAAAAACAATCTATATATAACATAGTTCTAAGTTGTTTTAATATTTTTCAAGGTTCCTAGTAGCTTCAAAGATCATAAAAATCCCTAAGCATGGAGGATCTATTCTCTTGAAACTTTGACTTGTGAAGTTATGTTAAGAACTTAAATTTCTACCACATTTTCTACCTCCAACTTTACAGAAAAATCCATTTTAAACCATTTTTATCGTATTTAGTTTTCAACTTCCCATGTCTCTTCATTTAATTTACTAACTTATTTTAATCCATCAACTTGTGAATGCTTTAATAATGATCGCATTTGCTACAATGTGCATGCTTGAGTAGTGGTCACATTTGCTACATTGCATGTATTCCATATATTGTTTCAATCACGTTAAGAATATGCACACCACAACAAAAGCACTTATATAACAACACTTAATGTTATATAAGTTGGATATATAATGTGCAATCTCACCCTATTTTATATTACATGGCATTATCCCAAACTTATATATCAATAATTACTTTATATTACATGGCATTATTCCAAATTTATATATCAATAATTACTTTACTGTGGAATATATTATTTGTCTTTCAATCAAACATAATTACACTGAGAGACTCTTTACCACTTAGTGTGAGAGAGATGTCATCTAACATTACATTTAAAAATAGTAAAATAATACTTTAGATTAATAAATTAAAAATAGAAATAACAAAAGAATTTAATATTGGCTATAATTAAAATATTTCAATTTGCACCTTGATTTTATATAATTTTACAGAGAGATATAAAGTAATTGAAAATAAAAATTAATAATTTACCTTTTAGTATAAAGAAGAAATGTAATTTTTTCACTAAATATGGATATGAGTAATAAATAAATATATACCTTTTAGTATGAAGAAGAAATGCAATTTCTTCATTACTTAATATGATATAAAATAGTATTATTGAAATTACATGATGTGTAATTCATTCTACGTTCACTTTATATGTCATATTTAAAACAAAAAATATTTTACTATCAACTGTAAGTAAAATATTTCAAGGTCCATATTAAATAACATAATTTTATATCTACTTTATATAGAAAAATAGAATAATTTAAATAAATAAATAAAATAAATCTTATATTTTAACTTTGCATAACTAGGGAGATGTATATTTATTTCATTTTTAATATAGAGTTAAAATATGATTTTAAAATATCAGTAAGAAAATTTTAACTTGCATTAATATGGATTGGAATTTGTAATTCTTTCAATGTTTAATATGGATTGGATATGTAATATTTTAAAAAATATTAATAATATAAATAATTAAATGTATGCATGCACAAAAAAATATGAGAGGCATGTTTTAACATTTTAATATGGAGAACATGAATTATAAATAAAATATTTCAATGTCAACTACATATATATTATATAGTTTTGATCCATCTTAACTTTGAATTTACCAAGGGCCAAGAGGAATTAAATCTCTTTTCACTCTAAAAAAAAGTTTACATATTTGATCTCTATGCTCTTGGTAAACTAATACCTTTCACATATCACTAAAAAATAATTTTAAATATTATATCTATTTAACAATAAATATCATATCCTCTCCCCCTAATATTAATATTTCAAAATAATATAGTGAACTTATTAATGAAAGATTAATACTCTAACCAACTGTAAACATTACCTACCCTACATGAATCCAAAAAAAAAAAGCACATTCTATAATATAATATATTGACTTATTAAAATAAATTCATGTTATTTGAAAAAATAATAATTAACAATAATATGATAGAATTCTTATTAACACTTAAAACTTCGAAAATTTACTTACAACACACGAATACAAAAAGAAATACACGGTTACAGTTTGTAATATTGAGCTTTTTATTTCAGTTACGGTTTCTAATTGTTTTTATTTCAGTTATATTGAGCTTTCATTCATCCATTGATAAAGAGAAGTTTACTTGTTCGGTCTTTAGGAGAAGTAGTTCAATTCTTAAAGAAATTGTTGTTGTGTTATACTATTGAATGAATTTATATTTGTAAAATTGGCTGTTCCTTTGAAATTTAAATAGTTGTAGTTTTGAGCTGATCATCTGCTTCTTTATTTAGTGCCTCGCGTTACATGTTGTATAGCCATGCAAATCATTGATTACATAAGAGAATATGATTTTCAATGTTATTTTTTCTTTTGCTATTTTTATTATTTAGGTATTTCTTATAGAAAAGAAATATATAGTTTTATCATGATTTATTATTTTATAAAAAGGAGAATAGATAACTAGAATCTAATATCATTTATTAGAGTTCATATCGAGGATTCTTGGGAGGAGATTTGTAATCTCGATTATGACACATGTTTCTCAATACTGTGGATAATCCGGAAAACTTCTTCCAAAATGATCACCACAAGAGTTTGAAAACCAGAATTCATATCGTATTGTTACTATTATAACATTTTGACTTGATATAAAAATCTACAAACCAAATCTACAATCCATACTAGGTGGTTTAACCAATTTGAAATATATTTATTAAAAAAACTACTATTGTTATTTTGAGTAGTGTCAATATGATCATGAGATTGGTCTTGATATCAAGCAAAGTAGTCTTCAACCAATTGAAATACATTTATGAAAAAACCACTATTGTTATTTTGGGTAGTGTCGATATTTTCATGAGATTGGTCTTGATATCAAGCAAAGTAGTCTTCATGTTAATATGTTTTATTTGATATATATTCACATATCAAGCAAAGTGGTTTTCATGTTAATATGTTTTATTCGATATATATTCACATAGGAGTCATTATATAAGAGATTATAAAATTTACAATGTGAAAATCACAATTTTATAGAATAGATTGTTTTTTAGAAACTAATTACATTCATCAGCTTTTACTTGTTCATATTTCCAAATAGCATTTCAAATTTAAGCTCTTACACTCCTAAATCCATCCACTCTCAAATCTATCAGATAATAGAAATATTAATAAAATATTTGTGCATAATGACTATATGTTTATCAACTTTTGAATGTTATTTCCATGTTTCATAACAAGCACTCTACCATAATATAGGTTGAGAAATGTAAGTATAGATTTAACATCCTTGAATGATTGACTATACTAAATAACATAATTAGTGTTTAGATTGGTAGGTGTAGTTTCATCCTTGTTAAACAAATTGTTTGAGAAAAGTCTAATAAGATGTAAAGAATCTGGTGATAGGTGAAGAAGACTTTGACTTTAGGAAGCCAAGGAGTTAATGATAGGATAAGAATGTATGAATAGGAAGCATTGTGTTTTGGGCACCTTTATCTTGATTGTAGATTCTATGCATTCAATGGGCATGGAACAAAGTCCATGGTCGAGTTTTCTCATGCTAGTTGGATACATGGAATGTGCAATTGACTCTAAACTCAAGTATCATTCCTCATAATGCTAAAACATGTCAATATGAAGGTGGTTCACAACGTGAGGATTGTAAACACTTTCATTTATTTTGAAAATGTGTGCCACAATTACTAATTTCATTGTGCTTACTCTCTAAGGAGGGGCAAGGAGGGTCATTGGTTTAGTTGAAACCAAGCCAAAATTAGTTTGATAAATAATCATATTTGAAAGATACAATGTTGTAGAAAAAGGACTCTCTTTCTGAACACAAATTTGAAAATACTTTTTTAAGTATGATCAAGGAGATTGGTAATGTAGAAGGGGCCATAGTGGAGATAGAACATGATAGTTGGATCTTTAACAAATCAACAAACATTACACTATAAAATTGATAGAATTTATATTAAAATAACAAACTTATTAGAGGAATTTTGAGGTCTAAAATGGGCCTCCCAAGGAAAATGTACAATCAAAATTCACTTTATGAGAACCAATCACATTTTAGGGGATGACATCATCCCCAATGGTTGAGGTGACATTGATTGAGTTAAAGGTACTTACTTGTTACATCCTCAATGGTGGATAAAAACTCATGGTTAACCATGGTAGTGCTTTAAGTACTTTTTTTTTTCTAAGTATGACTAATTCTATTATGTATAAAATTACTGGTACAAAATTGCCACAACGTCAGCTTGGTGAGCCTGAGCACTGGGCTTGATAATCAAGCAAGTTAAAGAGTGTCTGGACTGCCCAGGATGGGAAACCAGTCCTTTAAACCACAAAGTCTGAACCGCCCATGAAAGGGAAACTGGTTTTAAGTATACACAAAACAAACTAACATGAGAGAAAATACTAAAAATAGTGAGCTGCGTATGCAGCAGAGCAGTAAAGCTTGGAAGCATATGATTCCCACAGAAACAGAACAAAAAAACCTGAGTAACTTTGCAGCTGCTATCCATGAATAGGAGAAGGAGGCTCTTCGATGACTCTGCAGGCATACGCGTCGCTTTTGTTCTCTTTTCCTTCACTGAGAGCTCGCCCTCTACCGGTGCGCCCCATCGCCATGTTGTACTCGTGCTGAGAGGGCGGAACAGAAGTGGCTGGTGCAGCACATGGGAAGCTGGAGCTGGGAGGGGAGAGAGGAGTAGCAGAACAGGGCGGAGCTATATTGGGGACTTATTCACGAAGAGTTACAGTGATAAAAGCAGTGAGTGTGGCATTGCATGAGGTGCAATCAAACCGGAGCTCAGCACGCTGAGAGGTTTTTCTGATGGAAGGTCGAAGGGGCCGAGGAGCGACAGGAGAGACTGGAGGGTAAGAGACGCAGGGAGACTCACAATTAGGGGGCGGAGGGGCGGGAGTAGCGACGGGAGTAACGACGGAATTAACACCAAACGCAGGAACAGAGGCTCCAACTTCCTCTGGCAGGGTAGGGACAGAGCCATGGTTAGGAGGAGGGCGTCGCTAGTTGGAATGCCCACGACTGGGTCCGTGTCTGCATCTCATGCGTTCGTGGAGGCGAGGCATGGTGACAGACGCAGGACTGGGCTCAACGAAACAAACAGAATTGGAAGGGGAGGAATGAAAATCCGAGACACCACTGGGCGGAGCTGAGGGAGCAGGAACCAGACCACTGAGACCACGAATAGAGGGAGTATTGACACTGCACCATGGACTGTGAGAAAAATGATAATCCGGAATCGGTTCAAAGCAAGCGGCTAACGAACAGCGCCTCCCAGTGTTCGTTTTAACACTTGCATCAGCGCAGCCTGGAGAGCAAATCGCGTACAGGGGAAGAGGAAATCTATAACCGTCCGCCACACCAGTCGAGCCATTGCAAATGTAATCCATCTCACAGAGAACCGCCATAACCAGGAGCCTGTTGAGCCGACCGAGAGAATTAACGTTCGCGCAAGGTGGTGAGTTAAGAGTCGAATAAATGCGAGTACTGGGAGCCACATGGGCTGCCCAAGTGAACCCCATCGGGAAGTGCACAGGGTGCCACGTTCCCTGGTGCGCGTTAATCATCCGCATCCGATGCTTTAAGTACTTTTAAATTCAAAGTAAAGTACTAATAATAAATGTCATTTCACATTTTTTGAATAAAATATTATTATTGTCATTTCATATTTTTTGAAAGAAACAATGCATATCCTTACATAATCTTTATGTCTTTACACATTTTTCAATAAATATTATATTTTCATATTTTCATATATTTATTTTTGAATTATATATTCATCTAATTTTATTTAATATTATAATTTCAAATTAATTATAATTTATTTTAACTTATTTAAGTACAAAGGACAAATGCATTAGTTGTTCAATGATAATGACATTTTATTGAAAAAAACATTCTTATTTATAGTCACATCAATACAATTTTTTTATTAATTTTATTTTGGTACACCTTTTCAATTGAATTTAACCATGGTCACATGGATTGTGGTGAAAAAAGTAAAATGCAAATTCATAAATATTATTTTATTGGTTTAGCTATTATTTTATTGTTTCCTTAGGAGGCCCAATTTAGACCTCAAAATTCCCCTAATTTAAACTAGTTCAAAAGTAGCCCATAATTTGATTGGCCCCACAACTATTCATAGAGTGACTTTAAATGCACCAAAGTACATGCTTAGTAGGTCTTCCAAACAAAGCATCATGTCCAATACATATTACCAATTCCATGACATAAAAAGTATGCAAATCCTTAAATGTCTAGAACTGTGCAATGTTCAGTCCATCTCCACTAACGTTGATGTGTAGATTGACTATTATATTTGATAGAGAGGTTGATAGCTGAAGAATATTTACAATAAATTACATTCCACTATGCTTAACAATAATTCCATGTAGTGTCGAACACTTCTTTACACTATCAAATTAAATCAAACATTAAATGTCAACCTCGCCTTCGAATGTGTTCAACAACTCAACACTAAATGTGAAATATATAGTGTAGAGAAGGACCATAACTCATTAAATTATGTTAAACATGGCCATTAATCATATAAATCCATAATTCATAAATTGTAGGCATATGTCCCATTTATCTCAATGGCATGGATACTAAAATGGGAAATTAATTATATTATATTATGCTTGCTATTTCGTTATTCACTAAACCTAATTGTAATAAAAACTTGTTGCTTGTAATTAAATAGTAGAAAAGAAAAAAATTTAAACATAACAATAATGCAAATATTATCTTGGAAATCCATTCTTAGAAAAACCAACAGATAATGGCTTCTCAACTCTTTTAAATATAAGAAAAATATTTTTTCCAAGGAAAATACCTTGCAGAAATCCTTTTGAGTACTCCCCATGATCCATATATGGTAAATGAGGTAAACCTTTGGTTTTGATTATGGAGCTTGACCTTGAAGGGATCAAGAGATTATAACTTATGCCTTGTCCAACTATGGGAGAGATATCACATATTTAGTTTGTGACCACTTAAGCTAATCCTCAAGTCAAGATATAATATGATTATATGGGTTTCACTCATTCCCATTAAGTATTCATGCTCTCTTGTTCCAATCTTTGAGATAATTTACAATGATTTATAATTGTCTTCCTAACCATGGAAAAACAATCTCAGTGGTTTCCAATTTAAAGTTATAGGACGAAACTTTATCGTTACTATTATCTCTACCTTTTTTTGATGTTGGAACCATTTATTTAAGTTTTATGGACTTTGTTCTTTTTTGGGAAAACCCTTATCTCTTCCTTGTCCACTTTTAGAACAATGCTCTCATTCCCAGTGGTAGCATTCTTCAACAAAATAGTTTCTACAATTGTGGGGTTTCATTGGGTAAGGTTTTCTTGGGAAACATCTACTACAACTTTTTTTCCATTAAGAACCCCTCCATACCACCTCATTTGTGATTCAACTCTATTCCATTAGCAGCTACATGATCCCTCTATAAGATCTAGTTCCAAACTTAGAAAATGATTCTTTTGATCTATTTGACCTATCAAGCTTCCTCCCTAGGTTTCATTCTTCTTCAATAACTATCTACTTCTTGGATAGTTGTTCTCCTTACCCCCTTCTCTTTCTACCATTGCATCTCTTTATTACCTTCTATCCATGAAGGCCATGAGACCACCTCCTCAACTTTTTCTCCTACACCCTTTAGTTACCCCCTCCATGAAGACGAGGAGACCTAAGGTGTAACTACCTTTTGCTCATCATGATATCCTCCTCAAAAAATCACAAATGTTTTTGTAGCTCAATTATTAATAGTCATGCCATGACCATAAACTTTAGCTTCTTTTCTTGGATTAGTTTTATCCTTTGCCACATGTTTAGGAATGGCAATGCAACAATGAGACTCTTCTTCAATAGACATGTATTTTTTGAAGTCTCATCATCATTGCCTTCTACAATATGGTGATGTTTTAATGGTATTATGTAACCATATATATCAACGAATCTCTTTTATAGCAATTTCCTTTTGGTAATCTTCCATAGCAATCACGAGTGTGGGAGTGGTAACAAATTTCATTAGGATTTCTACAAAAATCCTACATTTATGCAAAATGTTTTCTTCCACAACATATTCCCTCCAATATTTTGTGACTCATGCATGTTTTAACTCAACAAACGTAAGATGTGAAAACTTAATCCCTTGATCCCACCTCCCTATGTTGGGCTTTTGAGTCCCATAAAAACTCTAACGTTTGTCTTCTTCTAAGTTACTTTGTTCTTAGTCTAATCAATAAAAGTTGGCTCTAATTATGATCCAAAGTGTTCTCAAACTTGGACCTGGTATCAATTGGATCTTCCAATTGTTTAACTTGGTTCTGATACCATATGATCTGTAGATGACAATATTCTTGCTTTCTCATCTCACGAACAAATATACCAAAAGGAATAGTAAATTTAATGGTAAAAAGTTTCTCATAATTTCTTTATGAATTATATTTGATTGAAATAAAAATTTCATATTTTAATTTAATGACATAAGGCATAACTAAATTAAAAAATCATGAACATACTAATAATGCATGAATTACCTTGGAAACCCAATCATGACAAAACCAAGAAATAATTGCTTCTTAGTTATTTTAATTATTAGAGAAATACATGCAAGGGTTAGACTCATTCACTCGTGTTATTAATCTCCTTTTGCAATCTTTGAGATAATTTGCAGTGAATCAGGTTAGTCTTCCTGACCATGGGCAATCAATGTTAGCTTTTCACCCATTTTTGCTTGTAGGACAAACACTGATTATTATTGCTACCTCTGCCTTCCTCTAATGTTGGAACCATTTGTTTAAATTTTGTTCACTTTCCTTTTTTGTGGAAAAACCTGTGTCTTTTTCCTCCACTTCCACATCAATTCCCTCATTCTCAACCATGGCATTCTTCAACAAAAACCATTTTGTAGCTATAGGGTTTCCTTGGGAAAACATTTCTTTGGAAACATCCATGATAACCTTTTTCTCATCAAGGCCATTCCTCTACCACCTCATTTGAGATTTTTATTCGTTCCAGTTTGATTTTGCAACTATGAATTGCCTCTACAATATCTTACTCTAGACATGGACAAGGATTTTTTCTATCCATTTGGCTTGTTAAGCCAGCTCCCTAGGTTTCATTATTCTTCTGAAAATATGTGCTTCCTATCCGTTAATATCCACCCCCTTCTCTTTCTATTGCTACATCTATTTATTTTGTTATTTCCATGGAGTCCATGATACTACCTCCTCATATTTTACTCTTGTGTCCCTTAGTTACCCTCACCGTGAAGACAAATAGACCTAAGAAAAAAATTCCTTTTTCTCATAATTTCATCCTTCTCAACAACTTAGTAACAAATTTGTTGCTTGATGATTAGCATTATTTCTAGAACCACAACTACCATACTCCTATATTGGATCAATTTTGTCATTTAACACATGTTTAGGGTTGAAAACCCAATAAGAAGGCTCTTCTTTAGTAGACACGTCTTTCACAACTTCATCATCGTTGCCTTTTTTACTTCAAAGGTTTTCTAGTGGTCTTATGCAATGATTTGGTCGATCTCTTTTATAGAAAATATTTTATTTTGGTCTTCAATAAAAAGCGTGAGTGTGGGATCTACAACAACTTGCATCATGATCTCTACAACATGCCTTCTTCTATAACATATTCCATACAATATTTGGTGACTCTTGAATGTTTTAACACAACCTAGTATTGGATAGGAGAAATACATTCAATCATCGAATCCTTTTAAGACCAATCCCCTAGGACCATTAAACAGTTAGAATTGCAAGGATAAAGTAGGAGCAATATAGATCCACTTGATCAAAACCAAATCATTCCTAGACACAAATTCCATAATTCTACGTATATGATCAATTCCATTGACTATTTACTAATCAATTTTTTCAATAACGCACCCTAAATTTTATCCATCATTCATGGAAACACCATTTCTACAAATTGATGTATAATACTACTCTCTAGATCATTGCTAATACCCCCTCACAATCTATCTTTAGTGTAAGTATTGATACCATTTCATAAATTATCTAGTGTCTAGTTATGTTTTTCAACATCAAGTTTGCCTTAAAGTTTTTAATTCCCCTATTGTTCTACATTGTTTGCATTCTTATTGTTTTTTTTATTTTTTTTATTTTTTTATCATTTTTTTATCTTTTATTTAGTTTTAGAGTTGGCGCGAGGGAAATTTTATGTAAGACTTCCTATACCCCCTTCAATAATTACGACATTATTGGATGTTTTAATTTAAATTTCTAAATGTTTATCAATGTTCAGAACCATAAAAATACCATTTTCTAAAATCATGCAGAATTTAGATATTAATGTAACCATCGTTCCCAATTTAGTGAGAGTTTTCCAATGATGTAAAACTACTTGTTGATCTGAATCATGAATTGAAAGTATCACTTGAAGGACAATATGTTTTTATTAATGCAGACCATGTTAACCCTAGCATTCCACATGATTCCTTCATGGCTTCTCTTTTTAATTTTGGTCATCCTGTGGGTCAATGGTCCTATTGTATGGGACTCATCTATTGGAATATTCACCAATACTAAGAGGGGGGTGAATTAGTATTGGGCACTTTTTAAAAATTGTAATCATATCATGAAAACATTAAACATTTAACAACACCATTCAACAATACATAACATCATAAAAAATACACAAGATATTTTTAGGTGGAAACCCTTATGAGAGAAAAAACACCAAAAACTTTTAATACATTTCTTAAAGATTACATTAACAGGGAGCTCTAAATTCCAATATTAGCCAGCAACGACTAGAAGGAGTCTTCAATCCCTTGTTTTTATTAGCTTCAATTGAGAGGATGCACCAACACCTTGGTTTTACTAGCTCCAACTATAAGGATGCTCCAACACCATGATAACATCAATATGCTACCCTACCTCCAACCTGATACCCTGAAGTTTTTTTAGGCTCCAACTTGAAGGAGACTTCATTCTCTGCCTCGTACCACTGTGCTACCAAAAATTAAAATATAAAAGAATAAGATAGATGTCATATTGAACAACCAATGCACTGATGGGTCTAATCACTGCCCAACCATTGTTATCAATAACCTTGGTGTCTTTGTTGTCAATTATGTTGTTGTACTACCTCCACTTTGTCACTATATTTTTTGTTATTATATACACTATCATAATATTGTTGTCAATAATGTGAAATAAAATCACTGCTAGGTCTTTCCCAGATGTACAATATGATTTTCCATGGGTTTTTCTTGTGCCCAACCTTGAGTTGTCTCAACTACTGCCTTAGGAAACAAAAAATAATACAAGCCCTTTGTGTTGTCTCAAACCCTTGCTGCTCATTCCAATAATATGCAAGTGAATTAACAACTCCAAAATCAACCTTGCAAGGTCATTGGCACAACTAGCAACAATATACGCTCACTTTCAACTCACTCTTTCACTATTTCATAATGAGATCAAGATCTATCTAGGAGAAACAAGATAAAATTTGTCCACTAAGTCATACAAAAAATTGTTAATCTCCCATATTGACAATTCAGTAGTATGTTATCTATCCAAATCAAAAATAGAAGAAAAACATAAGAAAAGATAGATCAACGACTAGATAATAAACCACTTCGAGGGGGAAACCTCCCTTCACATTACATAAATGAACAATTCTTGGATGATTCAAATGAAAATTCTCAGAGTGAATTAATAACAATGGTGGATTCACTCATGTACATAATCCATTCCGAAATATAATCAAATGTTTTTGTTGCCATAAAAATGGGCACAAGTCTTACGAATGTCCTCTCAAAGGCTGTGATCCATCTCCTCATAAAATTTATAGAACAAAAAACTGCATGCAATCGTAAAGGAAGTTAAATAAGTGTGATCTGGTTCTAATTTCTCAGTATCATAATGGTCAATGGTATGTGGATAGTGGGTGCTCAAGACATATGATTGGAGACCAAAGCAAGTTTGTAATTTTTTATGAAAAGAAATCTAGGAATGTAACATTTGGAAATGATAGAGCAGGGAAAATCAAGGGAAAAGGCATAGTCAGTATGAATAATGGAGGAGGAGAGGCTCAGGATGTACTATTTGTAGATGGTCTGAAATCTGATCTATTAAGTGTTAGTCAAATTTGTGATAAAGGCTTTGAGGTCCTTTTCAAATCTCAAGATTGTGAAGTAAGGTCGATCACCACAGGAAATACCTTGGTTAAAGGTGTTTGAACATAGAGTAATGTTTATATAGTGGAAGAGGAGAATGAAGCATGCCACATAAACAAACTTGATGAATCTTGGCTATGGCATAGAATATTGGGACATCTAAATCTTGACCACATCATCAAATTGGGAAAAAAGAAAGTTGTTAGAGATTTGCCTGCAATAAAGAAGCCACCAAATACCATATGTAAGTCTTGCCAACTGGGAAAAAAAACTCGCACATCATTCAAAGCTAAAGACCAACTATCTACAAGTAAGCCTCTTCAGCTTGTACATATGGAACTGTGCGGGCCTTCAAGAAAAAATGCACCAGGTGGAGAATCGTATTTCATGTTGATAATCGATGATTTTTCTAGATTAACATGGGTGGAATTTCTCAGATACAAATCTGAAGCGTTTGAGAAATTTAAGATATTCAAGGCACTGGCAGAAAATCAAACTAGATCTAAACTAAAATTCATCAGATCGGATAGAGGAGGTGAATTCACAGGTGATGAGTTTGCAAACCTGTGCAATGAATGTGGGATAAAGCAACAGTTTATAGTTGCAGATACACCTCAACAGAATGGAGTGGCAGAGAGGAAAAACAGGTTTGTACAACATATTTCCAGAGCCATGATACAAGAAAGAAACATTCCCCTGACCTACTGGGAAGAATCATTACACATAGTTGTTCATGTCCTCAACAAAGCTAATCTTAGACCAAATTGTGACAAGACCCCATATGAACTGTGGCATGGGAAACCAACCTCAATTAAGCACTTTAGAGTCTTTGGAAGCAAATGTTTCATAAAGAATAATGATGAAAAATTAGGGAAGTATGATGCAAGAGATGATGAAGGAATATTTTTGGGATATGCATCAAAGAGTAAGGGTTACATGTGCTACAATAAAATACTGCATAAAATCGTGGAAAGCATTGATGTGAGATTTGATGAATAAATACCAGATAGAACCAAAAGTACAAACTTTTTCAATCATCCATATCATCATCATCATGATAATCAAGAACATAAAGAACAAAATGATACAACAGAAGATACAAAAATAAACTCAAAAGGGCCCTCGAGACACACTCAAAAGAATCATCCAGAAGATCAAATCGTTGGAGAAAAAAGTGTAGGAGTCCAAACAAGAATAAAACTAGCTAAATGTATCGAGGAAGTGTATCTATCCATGTTGTCATAGATAGAACAAAATAATTTCAATGAGGCCAACAAAGACAAAAATTGGATAAATGTTATGAACGAAAAATTAGACCAGATTGAGAAGAACAATACCTGGGAGTTAATACTAAGAACTGTTGGGAAAAATGTCATTGACACAAAGTGGATATTCAAGAATAAGATGAATGAACAAGGTCAAGTAATTAGAAAAAAAAGCCAAACTTGTATGTAAAGGATACTCTCAAATCTAAGGACTTGACTATGATGAAACTTTTTCCCTTGTAGCAAGAATGGAAGCAATTAGAATGTTTCTAGCTTTCGCATGCTATCATGATTTCAAGGTATATCAAATGGATGTGAAGTCTGCCTTCTTAAATGAAGATCTAGAGGAGGAAGTCTACATGGAACAACCTGAAGGTTTTTCCATAGCAAATAAGCACAACTATGTTTTCATATTAAAGAAAGCTCTATATAGTCTCAAACAAGCACCACCTGCATGGTTTTTCAGGCTGGAAAAATACTTTCAAAAACAAGGATTCAAGAAGGGAGGAGTAGACAACAATCTATATATAAAGGTTGATGAAGATAAGCTATTAATTGTAGTAGTATATGTATATGACATCATGTTTGGCAGCAACAAGAATGATTAGTAAAAGGATTTACTGAAGAGATGAATTTAGAATTTGAGATGTCAATGATTGGAGAGCTTACCTTCTACCTAGGACTTAAAATTCTACAAAAGAACAAAGGAATATTCATTTCACAAGAAAAATACTTAAGAGATATTTTAACAAGATTCCAAATGGAAGACTGTAAACCTGTGTCAACTCCCATGACTACTGGATGCAAGTTATGTGCAGATGATGGATCTACAGATGTAGATCAAATACATTACATAACTATGATATGAATTTTGTTATACCTAACAGCCTATAGACCAGACATTATGTTGGTAGTAGGACTTATGGAAAGATATCAATCAGCACCAAAAAAAAATCACTTGCTAGCAATTAAGAGGATATTTAGATACCTGCAAGGAACTACATATTATGGTCTATGGTATTCAAAAGGCAAAGACTTCACATTGACAGCATATATAGATGCAGATTGGGCCAGCTGTGTGGATGACAGGAAAAGCACAAGTGGAAGGGAATTCTATTTGGGAGAAATTCTAGTTTGATGGTTAAGCAAGAAGCAAACATTTGTCTCTCTATATACAATAGAAGCAGAATACATAGCAGCAACAACTTGTTGCACACAAGTGATGTGGATGAAACAAAATATTCATGTTGGGTGTGGAGCCTGATTATCTTGTTTACTTTGTACCACAACATTGGACCCCTGTACCTTAAATGGGGTGGCAACACCGCCCGTAAATTAATCGCTGTCGTGGGGGGTCCAGGGGGGGCGGTAGCGACTTTATGGAGCCCCCCCCCCTGGTAGTGCGTTTCGGGGGCAGTGCCCCCGAAGCTAAAAATAGATGTAAAATTGCCTTGTAAAAGTATAGTAATTTCTAGTCAATCTGGGCCGTTCATTAGGCGGATGATCTGACGGTAGAAGTTATGTTTAGTTTAGGGTTTTTTTTCCCTAGAAGGCAACCCCTCTCTTTGTATGAGGGCATTGTATTGCAGTTGTGTATTACATGTGTAGTCTCTGAGCGGGAAACAGATAGGGAGACTGTGAGAGAGAACAGAGGATATTACAGTGGATCTGCTGTAGGTTTTGTCTCTTCATTTTGTTGGATAATAGAAAGGAAGGACTGGATGTTCGGGGTAGATGTAGCCCAAACTGGGTGAACCACGTATATCTGCGTCTCTCTGGTTTTATGTGTTTTGTGTGATTGTATTTTCCGCATATTTTATGTGTTTCATTTCTCTGTAATATATAATTTTCTAACAACTGGTATTAGAACCGAAGGTATATTTGGTTGATAAACTCGCAGGAAAGAAGGGTTCCTGGTTCGACTAGGAGCAATGGCGGAAGATGGTAAGTTTAGGGTCGAGAACTTTAACGGCCAATACTTCCCGCTGTGGAAGATGTAGATGGAATATTATCTGTATCAGAAATATCTGTACCTACCATTGAGCGAAAAAACAAAGAAGTCGGTGGCCATGACAGACGCAGAATGGAACACTCTCGATAGAAAGGCACTCAGAACAGTATGGTTGTGCCTTGCGGCGTCAGTCACCTTCAATATTTCGAAGGAAACAAAAATAGAGGGTTTGATGCAGACGTTGGCGAAACTATATGAAAAATTTTCGGCCTCAAACAAAGTATTTCTTATGAAACGACTATTTAATATGAAGATGTCGGAAGGTGGATCTGTTGCAGACCATTTAAATGATTTTAATACAGTTACCAGTCAGTTAAGTTCTGTAGGGGTAAAATTTGACGATGAAGTTAGAGCTCTGTTATTCTTGTGCTCATTGCCAGAGAGTTGGAATGGTTTAGTAATGGCCATTAGTAACTCTGTCTCTGGATCTAGTACTTTAAAGTTTGATGATGTTGTCGATGCTATCCTTAGCGAGGAAATGCAACGGAAAAGCTCCGGTGAGACATCGGGTAATTCTTTGAGTGCAGAGTCTAGGGGAAGGAGAATGGAAAGCGGAAAGAGCTCAGGATATCGCAGTAAATCAAGAAAAGGCATATCCAAGTCCAGATCGGGGATAGTGTGCTGGAAATGTGGAAAGAAAGGACACCTAAAGAAAGACTGTAGATCTCGGAAGGGAAAATAAGGAGACGCGCAACAAGAAAACAATCATGAAGCAAATGTGACAGGTGATGTGTTACAAGATGCTTTTATTTTTTCTTTCGAAAATGTTACTGATTCCTGGGTAGTAGATTCAGGGGCCTCATTCCATGCCACACTTGATAAGAAATATTTTCATGACTATGTTCAAGGATATTTTGGACAAGTCCGTTTGGGTGATGATAAACCTTGTAAAATTGTTGGAATGGGTAAGGTTCTTGTAAAACAACAGAATGGAAACCAATGGCTATTAAAGGAGGTAAGGCATGTTCCAGATCTAAAGAAAAATTTGATTTCAACAGGGCAGTTAGGCGGTGAAGGTTGTGTGACAACTTTCAAAGATAAAGCTTGGAAGGTCACCAAAGGAGCCCTAGTAATAGCAAAAGGCAAAAAGGTTGGTACATTGTATTTATGCAATGGTATTTCTAACTCTGTTAATGCTTTAACTTCCAAAGGAGCAGATGCAGCATTATGGCATCATAGGCTCGGACACATGAGTGAGAAGGGGATGAAGATTCTTCACTCAAGAAATTTTTTGCCGGGTTTGAAGAATGTTGATTTGGATTTCTGTGAGAATTGCATTTATGGAAAACAGAAGAGAGTCAGATTTCTCAGAGTTGGGAAAGAAAAGAAGAGCGAAAAATTAGAGCTTGTGCATACAGATGTATGGGGACCTGCTCAGGTATCATCTCTCGGTGGCTCTCGCTATTATGTTACATTTATTGATGATGCAACTAGAAAAACTTGGATTTATTGTATTTAGAATAAATCTGATGTATTTGATACTTTCAAGAAATGGAAAGCTTTGGTTGAGATTGAGACAGGAAAGAAGTTGAAGTGTCTTAGATCAGACAATGGAGGTGAATATTGCAGCAAAGAGTTTGATAGGTACTGTTCAGAGCATGGAATTCGTAGAGAGAAGACAGTTCCAAGAACACCACAAGAAAATGGTGTGTCAGAAAGGATGAACAGAATAATCATGGAGCGTGCAAGGTGCATGAGATTGCATGCAAGATTGCCTTTACAATTTTGGGCAGATGCTGTAGATACTGCTGTTTATCTAATAAACAGAGGGCCTTCAAGTTCCTTGGATGGTGGTATTCCAGAGGAAGCATGGACATGTAAAAAGGTAAACTACTCCTTTTTAAAGCCTTTTGGTTGTGAGGCCTTTGTCCATATTAATAAAGAAAACAGAACAAAGCTTGAGGAAAAATCAAAGAAATGTAACTTTATTGGATATGGTGCTAATGATTTTGGTTATCGCTTATATGATTATGAAAATCACAAAATCATTAGGAGCAGAGATGTAATATTCAATGAAAAGGTCTTGTATAAGAATCAGCTGTAGGAAAAGAAACAGGAAAAATAAAGCAAGGAATACACAGTTCTTGATGAGATAACTGAAAAAGTAAAGGTGCCTGAAAATAATAATAATCAACAACCACACCAGCAGCAACCACCACAATAGAAACAGGCACCTCAAACACCTGAAAGTGGTGTTAGAAGATCTACCAGGATAAGTAGACCCCCTGAATGATACTCTCCATTATATTATTTATTGCTGAATGATTCAGGTGAACCCGAATGTTATGAAGAAGCAATGCAGGTTGAAAGCAGGAAGAAGTGGGAGCTATCCATGGAAGGAGAGATGGCCTCCTTAATGCATAACGAGACTTGGGACTTAGTCAGGTTGCCTGCAGGTAAAACTACATTGCAGAATAAATGATTTTACAGGCTAAAGGAAGAAGATGGAGGAAAACAGAGGTACAAAGCTAGACTTGTGGTGAATGGGTTTGCACAGAAGAAAGGTGTTGATTTTGATAAAATATTTTCTCCTGTTGTTAAGATGACTTCAATCAGAACTATCTTAGGTCTTGTAGCAGTGGAAGATTTACATCTTGAACAATTAGATGTAAAGACAGCATTTCTCCATGGATATTTGGAGGAAGAGATATACATGCAGCAACCAGAAGGATATGAGGTCAAAGGGAAAGAAAAATTGGTGTGCATGTTAAAGAAGAGCTTGTATGGCTTAAAACAGGCTCCAAGGCAATGGTATCTAAAATTTGACAAGTCTATGTCTGAAAAAGGTTATACTAGATGTCACTCTGATCATTGTGTTTATCTGAAAAAGCAAAATGATGGCAGCTATATTATACTGTTATTTTATGTAGATGACATGCTTGTTGCAGGGTCTAACATGCAAGAAATAAATGTGCTCAAACAAAAATTGGCAAATTCATTTTCAATGAAGAATTTGGGAGCTGCAAAACAGATCCTTGGTATGAGAATAACCAGAGATAGGAAAAATCGAAAATTAACACTGTCTCAGAATGAGTACATACAAAAGGTGTTGAAAAGATTTAATATGCACAATGCAAAACCAGTTAGTACACCTTTTGCTAGCCATTTCAAACTTAGTAAGGAGATGTTCCCAAATACCCAAGAAGACATGGATTATATGTCTAAAGTTCCATATGCATCAGCAGTTGGAAGCTTAATGTATGCAATGGTCTACACAAGGCCTGATATTTCACATGCACTGGGAGTTGTAAGCAGGTACATGAATAATCCAGGAAAAGAACATTGGATGGCAGTAAAATGGATTCTCATATATTTGAGAGGTACCAAAAATCAAGCATTATGATTTGGTGGCTCAAACATTTCTCTACAGGGATATGTTGATGCATATATGGCAGGTGACAGAGATAACAGGAGGAGCACTACAGGATATGTATTTACTATAGGTGGAACAGCTGTCAGTTGGGTTTCAAAAATCCAAAGTGTTATTGCACTTTCAACAATAGAAGGAGAGTATGTTGCTGCTACAGAGGCTAGTAAAGAAATGATTTGGTTACAAAGGTTTATGGATGAATTGGGTAAGAAGCGTGATATGGGCACGCTATACAGTGATAGCCAAAGTGCCATTCATCTTGCAAAGAACTCAGCATTTCATTCCAGGACTAAACACATACATCTCAAGTACCATTTCATACTGTCAGTATTGGAAGATGGAGAGTTGAAGTTGGAAAAGATACACACTAGCCAGAATCCTACAGATATGCTAACAAAATTTGTAACCAGGGAGAAACTGAGAATGTGCTCAATTTCAATTGGTCTTCAAGGATGACGATGAAGATGAGAAAAAACCAGGTCCAAAGAGGAGTCATTTTCTAGCAAATGAAGCAGCGGTGGAGTTGCTACAATCAGTCTCCAAGTGGGAGATTGTTGAGTGTGGAGCCTGATTATCTTGTTTACTTTGTACCACAGCATTGGACCCCTGTACCTTAAATGGGGCGGAAACACTCCCCGTAAATTAATCGCTGTCGTGGGGGGTCCAGGGGGGGCGGTAGCAACTTTATGGAGCCCCCCCCTGGCGGAGGGTTTCGGGGGCAGCGCCCCCGAAGCTAAAAACAGATGTAAAATTGCCTTTTAAAAGTATATTAATTTCTAGTCAATCTGGGCCGTTCATTAGGCAGATGATCTGACGGTAGAAGTTATGTTTAGTTTAGGGTTTTTTTCCCTAGAAGGAAACCCCTCTCTTTGTATGAGGGCATTTTATTGCGGCTGTGTATTACATGTGTATTCTCTGAGCGGGAAACAGATAGGGATACTGTGAGAGAGAACAGAGGATATTACAGTGGATCTGTTGTAGGTTTTGTCTCTTCATTTTGTTGGATAATAGAAAGGAAGGACTGGCTGTTCGGGGTGGATGTAGCCCAAAATGGGTGAACCACGTATATCTGTGTCTCTCTGGTTTTATGTGTCTTCTGTGATTGTATTTTCCGCATATTTTATGTGTTTCATTGCTCTGTAATATATAATTTTCTAACACTTCAAGACATGAAGGTAAGCATCACTGAACCTATTCCTATCAAATGTGACAATACAAGTGCAATAAGAATATCAAAAAATCTTGTGCTTCATTCGAAAACCAAGCACATCCCAATAAAGTAACACTTCCTCAAAGAACAAGTAGCAGAGAAAATAGTAAAGATGGAATACGTCCCAAGAAAGGAACAAACATCATACATATTTACAAAATATCTTGCTATAGAACCATTCAAATATCTAAGAGACAAACTGGGTATAGTGTCTGCATATTATACTCTCTGATATGATCAAAAAACAAAAAAAATGATGAAAAAAAAAGCAACAGCAAAGGCTGCAATATCAGGAACAAAAACAGTGCAGTCGGCCAGCCAGTATCAGACAAGAAGCATCATTCCAGGGGGAGAGCATCTGTCATACATGAACATAGAAGTAAAGAGGAACCTCAAATTCTGCTGAAGATAACTACTGATGAAGAAGTTCTCCTGATTTTAGTCAAGAAAATTTTTTTAGTAGTCTAGCACATCTCAACACTATACATGCAAATGCAATGACACCCAAAGTGTTCTCCCAACATTACATAAACACCAAATGGAGCAGCAGTCCCAACCAGGTATGTGGACATAACTCAATAAATGCAAAGATATAATGTACACCAAAGATTTGTAACCCCTTTCCATTGATGTCAAAGGGGGAGGAAATGTACCATAGGAAGAAAAATTCTTCTCAGAATGAAAGGGGGAGGATGTGTTTCCATCAATGCCAAAAGGGGAGACTGTTGGAAATATTTCCATTGATGGAAAAGGAGCAAAAAAGACCAACACCAAAATTATCTTTGAGGACAAAGGAGTAGAACCAAATTTATCTTTGAGGACAAAGGAGCAGATCAGGATCAACTGGAGTATAAAGGAGAAATAAGGAAAAGAAGACAAAAGTACAGTGGAGGAAAAAAAAAGAGGCAAAGGAGAAGCATTATGAAAAAAGGAGGCAAGGAGCAGCATTAGAATCATTATCTAAAGCAGAGGAGCAGAAAAGAAGCAAGGAGCAGCAAAAGAGGCAATAGACAGCGTTATGCATCAAATAAGAAAATTGTGCAGTGCAGGGTCAAGTCGGGCTATTCACGTTCAGAAAAGTAAGCAAAGGAAAATTGTGCAGCATGGGTCAAGTCGGGTCAATACACGTTCAGAACAGTGTTCGGCGGGGAGAAATCACATATCACAATCGCAATAGAATGAAATATTGCAAATTCGTAGAATCAAAGAAAATGCGAAGTGTGATAAGTGATGTGGGATGATGATGTGGAAGTGACGTGGCACCCCAGTGGGACCTAAACCCTTTATCCCAAATCATATATTGCAAATCACAAAGCTCAGAAGGGATAACACTCATGAACCACGTTGAAATGTCGAAATGTGAAGTGCGATAAAGAGCCCAGATGCGATAAACTTCAAATCCAAAGACTAAAGGATTTAAAGTCTGGCGTGGGACCCAATCGCATATCGCAAATCGCAATGTTCAGGAGGAATATCATACAAGAACAACGCCGAAATGCGAAATGCGATAAGAGTACCGGATGCGATGAAGTTTCAAAGAAAAAGTCTAAAGGATTTCAAATCCGGAGGTATAAGGTTTCCCTTTGAGAAATCGCATCGGATAATGGAAGAGAAATATAGAACCAAATAACAAAAGAAAACCCGAAATGCGATAAGAGACTGGACGCGATACAATTCAAAGTTAAAATCTAATGTATTTCAAGTCTAAGGCTATGTGTTTTTCTTCAAGAAAATGCATAGGAAGAGTGGAAGAGCGATATATAATAGAGAACAAAGGAAATTTCGAAATGTGATTTGTGAATCGGACATGATGGAGTTCAAAAGTAAATTCTAAAGCCAAGTTAGGTCCAGATTATGCAGATACGTTTGTTATTAGAAGAAAGTTTGAACGTGGGCAGGGTACTTGGGTATGTGACCCGACATAGAGCAAAAGGAAGAGTAATCTGAACGTCGTGGTAATGAGGAGATAGGCACCATGGGTTGAGTCAGGCTTAGCAAAACCTTCGGGAAAAGTCAGGTGTTCAAAAAAGCAAACGGTGAAATGTTGTAGGCAAGAGAAGGAAGGCAGATAGGCATAGTTGGGAAAAAGGAGATATGGTGGCTTTGTTGGAAACGCAACAGCTAGGTCGAGTGGGAAAAAAAGGTGTTATGCATCAATGTTAGAATATAACAGCAGAAACATAAAAGACAATGACAGCAGAAACAAAAAAGATAATGACACAAGAAAAAAAGACATATGCACAGCAAGCCAAGAACTGAAAGGGTTGAGTGAAATATTGTTGTAAATGTAAATATAAATTCATTGATTATTATTTTTTGATGCAAAGGAAAGTATCCATAGGCGTAGGAAAAACTCCAATGAGTGCTGAAATGATTATTTATGTATTTTTGTTGATGTAATGACCTAAAATGAAGTGTGAGAAATCGAATGGGTGGAAGGCATAGATTCAGGCCTGTTCACTTCATATTCCCTGTAGAATGAAAACAGTGAGGAGTTATCTATATAAAATATGTAATATCAATGTGCATAGGGTGATTATAGAGTGGAAGAATTAGAGAGAGATGATAGAGATGTTGTGCACATCAGGAGCTGATCTAAAGCAGAAAGGAAGGTAAAAAAGGAAGTAGTGAAGAAGGACAATAACAGAGCTGATATCCAGGTAAATCAACATATGATTTTTATTTTAGTGTGAGGGAGTTGAAGCTTCCATATCAATTTGTAGCTTGATTGATGTCCAGTTGGAGCTGGTTAAGGTAGGAGCTTCCTGTAGTTTGTTTCCTGTAGTAAATATTTGGGAGTTGGAGCTTCCTTGCAATGTAGCTTGCAGAAACTTAGGTAGTAGCCTCCTGTAGGTAGGTGCCTATAGAAAATCAGTGGTGAGAAGGAATAGTAGCTTGCCTTTGAATCAAAACAATAATAATATGTGTTTCTCTCCCTTATGGTTTTCCACTTATATATGTTGTCCAAGTGCATGATTATGATGTGTTGATGTGATGTACTATTATGCTTATTTTCTGTTGTTCACTTATACATTCTACAGATTATTCTTTAGGAAGTTGATTATTAAGTGAGTTGTTAATAAGTATAAAGAAAAAATTTTAAGTCCTTAAATGTACTAAACTGATTCACCCCACTCCTACAGGTTTAGTTATGGTTCCTTCGGATAGGAGTGAACGGTGAAGGGGGTTTATTATCATATATGGTGGAACTATTGAACCCTGGTTTTGGAGGAAATAATGGGAAGAAGGCTCCTTTTGGAGGATCGACGACTTTGATACATTGACGGAGGCAACCAAAGATGTATGATAGCCAATGTATCCAGAATTTCATTTCTCTATCAAGATTTATTCGCAAAATTCTGATAATTTCCCTTAACTCGACAAGGTTCCAGGTTGATGGACCCAAGCTCATGTAGTGGACCATAAACAAGATCAAAACCCTTGCAATTTCACCGTCTTACAGCTTGAAGGTGTGACCGTGGATCGGAGACAAGATCAAAACCCCTGCAATATCATTATCTCAGAGCTTGAAAGTGTGACCTACAATAATGAGATGGTTTTCAGGCTTAGCGTCATGGAATTTTGCCTCAACGGAACAATATTTCCTTTCATTTTCAACTGCACCAATTTAGACTCCCTCGACTTGTTGGAAAATTGTTTGACTGGCGAGATACCAACGAAGCTCCAGTATCTGGTCAATCTTGTAATCTGATTCCCTTGGCTTGAATCCTCTGCACTTATCTAAATTTCAAATATCTCCACGATAACAAGCTTACAAGTGAAGGTGGTGGACTTTGGACATTAAATGACTAGATCCACTCTGTATCAGACTCATGTAAGTGCTATAATGAAAGGTAGTTTTGGCCCTTGGGTACCTTGATCCTGAATACTTCAGAAGGCAACAACTAATAGATAAATATGAAGTGTATTCTTTTGGATTAGTGTTACTAGAGGTCTTGTGTGCAAGGGAAACTCTTAATATTTTTTTTCCTAGGGAACGATTTAATATAGCAGAGTGGGAAATGGACTGGAAGAAAAAGGGAAAGCTTGAAAAAGTCATTGACCCTCACCTTGTTGGGACCATCAACTCTTGTTCTCTGAAAACAATTAGGGAGATTGCCGAAATGTTCTTGGAAGAGAAGGGAATTGACAAGCCTTCCATGGGAGATGTTCTATGGAACTTGGAATATGAATTTCAGCTCCGAGAGATATCCACACAAAATGATCTATATGGTAATAGTATAAATTATATTGTAGATGTTCCTTTGTGCTACCCAGAGCTTGAGACTTTTGGTCCAAGTTTAGTATGAATTCAAATCTTATACGAAAGTTCTCATTTTATAGATTTCATTAATGAGAATGTGGAATATTGGAGTTCTCAACATCCTGCCAAGGGATAATTATCAGAATTTACCTATTTTTTGGAAAGTGTTATCCTTCAGTGGATATGAAACATAGATGATCCATACCTTGGTGCAACAGTTCCTTACCTCGGGATGTTTGCACAAGATTCAGGGCAAAGTGAATGCACAACACTAGTGGCTTTGGTTTGGGAGGAGAGCTACAAGTATCTAGAAGAGATCGAGGGCACACACATTATGTTCCTTTTCACTTCTCAAATCTTGAGACTTTTTATATTAGTGTTATTGGATGAGGTGTTGGTGGAAGTGATGATGATTTAGAAGATGCAACCACAAGTGTTGTGTTCTCACAATTGGTGAATCCTCGTGGGAGGTGATCACAAAACAAGACTCCTTTTCCATGTTCCAAATCTACCAAATTAGCACATGTAGTGAGAACATTGGTGAATGTGAAATGGTTAGGTTCGGTACTTGTTTTTTGCATATCACATTAAAAATCCAGTGCTTCCTCGTAAAATCCTTGCCTCGTATAATCGACCACCATCATAGACGATTACACCACATTTGGTTTAGACATTTAATTAGGTAGGTAGGGTGTCTCTATCTCCCATCGCCCTATAAAGTAATCTGGTCATGTTTTCTTTATTCTATGATACTGGTTCCTCTCTCTCACTCTCTCGAGTCCCTCTCTCTTCCTCCTTCCTCTCTCCCTTTCTCTCCCTCCCTCCCCCTCTCTCTTCCCCCATCTCTCTCTCTCTCTCTCTCTCTCTCTCTCTCTCTCTCTCTCTCTCTCTACCCTCCCGATTCTCCAAAATGCATGTCCATCCTACTCCCCTTTTCTCTCTCCCCTTCCATATTTTATCCACTCTCTCTCTCTTCCCTTCTCTCTCTCTCCTTTCTCTCTCCCTCTCTCTCTCTCTCCATTCCTTCTCTCCCCTCTCCTTCGGTTTATCTCTCCATCTCTCCCTGTTACTCCCTATCTCTCAACCCCTATCCTCTATGTCTCACCAGTCTTCCTTATATATATATATATATATATATATATATATATATATATATATATATATATATATATATATATATATATATATATATATATTATAATATAACAAATTTAATATTGTATTAATATAAATTTATTAAATTTAATAATATTAACATTATAATATATTAATATGAATATTAGAATTAATAATAATAATAATATTAATCTTTTAATATTGATATTAGGGTAAATAATTTTTTTTGCATGGTATTAATGATAATTTGGCGAATGGTATTTGATTCATAGGCTTCACCTAAATAAAACCTCTTTTTTGAGTGTTCGTAAATATAAAAAGGATTATGGAGTAAATATAAAAAGATGTTTTATTTATTTACCATATTTATGGTTTATTTATATTTTATTTAATTACCATACCTCTATTATTTACCATGGTATTCGGCCCATTGGCTTGGTATATAATTAGATGTTGATTTTTAATCCTATTTGATATATTTTTATTTATTTACCATACTTCTTTATACCTCTTTTATATTTATTTATTTACCATATATCTTTTATAAATATGGAATGTGGCCCATGGTATTTAGCCCATGGTATTAAAATAGTATTTTATTTATTTACCAAACCTTTAGTTTATTTATATTTATATTTATTTTCCATACTTTTGCAGTAAGTATTAAAAAAGGTTTTATTTATTTACCATACCTCGGTTTATTTATATTTTTATTTATTTACCATACCTCTTTTTTTAGTGTTTGTAACCTCTTTGTGACATTAGATTAAAAATGTTAAATATTTACTTGCTTAAGTTTTTACTTGATATCTACCCCATTATGGACTAGAAACTCATAAGCATGCTTGTTTAGTGAAATGTTTAATGCAAACCCTTACACATTTTATGAATGTACTTCCAATTTTAAAATCCTTATTTTTAATTATTTAAAAATTTGATAAATAGTGTTTTTTTCATTTTCCCTCCTAACATTGAATTTATTTTTGAATTCTAGATCCAGAGGATGTTGGTAACTCTGAAGTCCGTTAAAAATTTTTCACATTACAATAGTTTTTCTCCCTCACGAGCTCAACATAATAAAAATTTTCTTAGGTTTCTTCATATACGGGTAATATTATTTTGGTACATTTATGTATCTGAACTTCTCTTTTAAGTTGTCTCTACTTCAAACCCCAATATTTTATGTAGAACAGAAGATAATAATTCATTTCTTTGTTAGGATTTCAAAAAAAGAATGCTGACAATGCCATGAGGTTTTTTTGTTGTGTTTTTTGAAATGAAAGAGATTAAATCATTGATTTTAAGTATAAATCTTGAAAGAAACCGGACTGCTACAATGGCTATGGGATATTTTGATCCAAAGATCCTTTTGAAATTTGATATCCCGATTGAGGTTCCGTGCACAAATCCTACATCTCAGATTGCAAGTTTATATCCCCACTGAGGTTGTGTGCACAACCCCTACATATTGGATTTTTTTACTTGCACATAATTTTATTACATAATTTCTGTAAAATAATTATTTTGTGGTCAACCCCAATTTCTTTTTGCCTCATTTTTTCCTGATTGAAATATTAATTGTGCTTGGTTTCCTTCATTACAACCTAATTATGCTTGGTTTCCATGAATACAAATTTGATTTTCCTTTGTCTTTGTGAACGTTAGTTGCAAGTTAAAGTAAAGCATCAAGTTTGATGCTCTTTACAATTACCCAAATTCTTGAGTAGCATAATTTTTGGAGGGAAAGGAAAATATCCATAAACAGACAATATTTTTTCCAAATTCTACGAGAAGGAAATTTGCCTCGGTGAAGATATCATCATTTGAACATTAAGTTTCTTAAATGAGTATGGTTTATTTCTCACCCCAGATCCATAGACCATAATAATGGTTTATAAGGTTGTCTCGGAAACTATTGAGAAATCATTGCATGCAACCAACATATTGTAAGCATTTTATCACATTTGGAATAGCTCACTTTAGTGATGCATTGATGGCCCATGTTTTGTTGAGTATTTTTCCATGAGAATTAAACCCTCAATGTATTTTTTTTGTTTTTTTGTGGGTTCACTTCTTAGGAGCATAATACCATAGTTTACAATTTGTCTTCTTTGTGTATTCTTCTCAAATACACAAAGTATAGAGATTTCAGGATTTAAAAATATTTAATTTCTTTCAACTGAATATATAGAGAGATTTGTGGCTTATAACCTTTTTGTAGTTTGGTTCTTAAGAACTTTTGTACTTTTCCTTTTGTGGAGACATAGAAGCCTATTATTTTAAGCAATGGAAGTTATTATCTTCAACTGAACAAGCTAACAAGTATATTATTGTTCTTGAACCTTAAGACTGTAAACCATGCCACAATCATTCACTCATGATAAGGAAGCCCAAATCAAATACCTTTATCCATGAAAAGACTTGTTCCTCTACATTGGTAGGAAACTTGGGAGCATCTTTAAATTTTCAGTGATGGAAATATTCTATGAATGCATTGTTAAAAATTAGAAGAACATATGCAGAAATATAGATAAAATACTACTAAATTTTTTGTTCAACCATCTAATAGAATGGGTGACATCTACATTTTTTAAATTTACTTCAAAGAAGTATATAGTTAAAATGCTTGAAACTGTCGTTTTTGGTAATGCTTGACTAGTAGGTTTCTAGAAAAAAATAATGAGGGGAACATATATAAGATGTTGTAGAGATTCATTAGAAATTCCAAAAGTAGGTCTCCCTACATATCCCTTGTTTTTGTAGTAAAAGGAAAATTGAAAGAAAGGTTGTAGTATATTGTCTAGAAGTTGTTCAATAGATTTTCTCAATGCATAATATATAATATCTCAATGGTTTTTTAAATATTCCTTAAAGTTAAATTCAATATACAAAATTATAAGTTAGAACCAAAGATATGTGGCACATAGTTGTTTATGTGCTTCTTGTGCTTTAGTTTTTCTATGTGACTAGGTAGGGGATGGGGGGGGATGTGGAGTAATCTCGAATTCTTTATTTTCAACTTAGTTTTCTTTGTCTAATAAACTCATCATATTAATAGATCTATTTATGAGGTAGGTTCATGCTAGTTGGTGCAGATCTATAATAGACAACATGAATTGGGATTACTTGAAAAAAAGAGGTCAATATTCCCTAAGCCCTGAAGGAATTATTTGCTTCTCGAAAGTTGCCAATAAAAAAGATCTAGTTTGGTCTCCTATGACCCCTCTAAAACAATATTGTATCAACTTGGATAAGCTATCAATTCTCCATAAGAAAATATATGGCCTTAGTGTGTTAATCATGTTGGAGGTATTGGTTGAGGAGATACTATTTGCATGTATGCACATGAAACAAAATTAATTGGAAAGTTAAATGGTGTGGCATTTATGCCCTGAGGTTCAAGAAATATTGGAAAAAATACAGGGGTTGGATGAAGGAAATTATTTTAAGTTACTGGATGATCTATTTAATATAGTTAAATAAAATACAATTGTGTGCCCTCAATTGGTTACATATTTCCTCAAATATTGGTTTAAGTGCAAGTGAACCACCACATGAAATAACCCATATCTAAATGGTACTCTCTAATTGTTAAGTTTTTGAGTATAGGCTTGGTTTCCTCAAGGATGATTTTTTTCCAACCAACTACATATATCCTTGACTTATTTTTTCCAACCAACTATAGTTAGTGTATTAACACCATTTTTTTAAAAAGGTTTATAATTTCATCGTTGCAGGTGATATGATTTTGTTTGTCTGTTATGAGAAGTATCATGATATTTTATTTCATGTTTCTACCATTTCAATGGTTGGTATAGTGTATGTAAGTTTTGATTTCTTATTTTTCTCCATTAAGGTAGATTGGGCTTCCAGAATTCATGCTCACTTTTTTGTCCATGTTTTGCAGTTATGCGCTAGAACTATGCATGGTTGTCAGTTAAAGACAATGGTTATCAAGAAACAATGTGAGATTTAAACATGTTGCTCCATTAATGGGAAAATCTCCAATCACAGTTCATTAGATTGGTGGAACTATGGATAGTTTAAAATTTACCAATCCAAAAATTTACCAATGTCACTTTAATGTACTATGGATGCCATCTTTGTTTAATGCACTTTAAACGTTTCAAATTACTAGATTTTCATTGTTGGTTATTTTTTTCTTATCATATTTATTTTTCCCACTCTAATCATATTCTCCATGGATCTTTTTTTATTCCCCTAGATCCATTCTATAAAGGTAGAGGGGGATGAAGTGTGTTTTTGTAATGTGTGGCTTTTTTTTTTTTGAGGTGCTTGTCTTCACACCCCTTTGCTAGTTGAAGTACTTGTGGGAGGACATATTTATCATTGAGAGATAGAGATTACTTTCCTTATATCCATACAATTACATCTTTGGATACTCATGTCTGGTGTGGATTTGGAAGTGTCTGAATTCCCCTTTGATATTTTGTTGGTGTAACATATATTAGCCAAACTTTGTACTTACAATTTTTAACATCTGTTTGGTGGTTACGTTTTAGGATCATTGTTATTGATTGTTGTATTTTGACATATTTAATTAATTAATAACAAGAACCACTCCCAATTAGTTTTCTAGACCCCATAGCCAGTAGTATTCAAGCATGTAGCTCATTATTTATAATTGCATCATATATACTCATTGTTTTTGGCTTTTTGGATGGAATCAATCTTTTAGAGGCAGATTTTTAAGTTGTCGCATCATATTTAGATGATTCACAAGGTGAGAAATCAATATTTGGTGTAATTTCATATTTCATATTTGATAATTGTAGGTCATTTATAGGCTATCAATTTCTTTAAAGTTTCACTTATTATTTGGGTTTTTAATGAAAATTTTGAGTATATTATACATGACTATTTTTCCCTCCACCCACTTTTCATAACTTCCATAACCATTAGGTACAAACTTCAATCCTATTTTCAATTGTTTAGTAAAATATATTCCAGGAATTTACAAAGTTTTATAATTTATTGAAATTTGTAGAATTTACAATTAATAAAGTTTCAAGATCTATTTTTTTAAAGTCTAATTCTTTAAAGGGTGTTAGCTGAATGGAACATCACCTTCTTTACAAGAAGAAGGTTTGTGGTTTGATTCCATCATGCCCTGATATTTATATGGAACGGGGACGATCAATATTTAGTGGTAGAGACTCTTTTGACCATCCCTAATGAGCTGATGGTCACATTTTTTTACCCTCACAAAAATATGAAATGGTGATGGTAAACGAACGCCACCATATATATGCATCAATAGGGATGACCATGAAAGTTCCATCACCATAAATCGATGTTGTTCATATGAAATGGTGACAGTCACTATCCGTCATTATAATTATTATTCGTGACGGACCTTGAATTTCACCACAACACTTATACTTTTGGCGACGCCACATTTGGTGGCGTTCACTTTTTTGGTGATGGAGGTTAAGTTCCATCACCATTTCTCACATGAAATGGTGATGGTGATTATCTGTCATTATAAACCATTATTGGTGACGGACCTTGAATTTCACCACAAAACCTATACTTTTGGTGATGCCACCTTTTTTGACGTTCATTTTTTGGTGACAATGGCTCTTTTGACTATCATCAATGAGCTTATGATGACATTTTTAGACCCTCACAAATTTCCTTTTTCTTGTAGTGTAATTGAGGATCAAGCATTGGTGGTATTGTTGTAATATGTAAAATTCTTGTTTGTATTGAATCAAGTATTTGTTGTAAAATATCATTTAATGTATTATATATTGGAAATTACAAGTATGATAAATATGGGAAAACTATTGTTGTTTTGCATATAAATCTACAAAACATATCAAAACTACTTTTATTTTATCTTTTCATTAAAATGATCACTGATGTTTTGAGTTTTAGTGATTAAGGATGGCCACAGGTGTTCCCTCAAATTGGAAGTTTGGTGTTGGAATTCAGTGTGGGTTTTCCATTCAAGAATCATACAGCAATTGGAATCTGAAAGTTACATTCCAAAATAAAACTTTTTGGGGGATTACTAGTGGTGATTGCTACATATTTCGATGTTGTAAATGCTCCAAATCATAGCTAATATATTGTACCACAAGTGAGGAACATAATGGGAAGGGAATATTCTTTGAAATTTATCCACTTATATTGTAGTGATACATAAATACAAGAAAAACATTAATAATATGATATAAACCAGTCGGCGTATTCATGTGATAATGGACCCAAATGGTGGTTCTTATCTAAAGAAATGCTCGTCATACTTGGGCATTCTTGACATCATCGACCTCTAGCCCTGGACTTATTCACTTAGCGTTCTACATTATCAAGTTATATACATGTATATGAGACTATCCTATTATTGTATGCTTTTCACTTCAATTCATTTTATTCTAGACTTAGCTTTGGAATTTTCTAGGATTTTTGTTTGCACTCCCACATTCACTAGTAAAAAATGATGAAATTAATGACTAGGTGACTAAAAATGTTAGTCATGGCAATTATTTCAAGTGAATTACAACTAGATTTGAGAAATTTTAAGTGACCGAACTAAAAATGACTAAATTAAATGACTAATTTAGTCGAGGAATAAAATATATGACTAGATAATAAGTAAATAAACTAAAAGCGACTAACTTAAATAACTAATTTAGTCTAGGAATAAAATATATGACTAGATAATAAGTGACTAAACTAAAAGCGACTAACTTAAATGACTAATTTAGTCTAGGATTAAAATATATGACTAGATAATAAGTGACAAAATTAATAAGGATTAATGTACATGACTATTATAGTCCAAGAATAAAAATATGACCAAATAACAAGTAAAACAAGTATATGGATTAGTCATTTATGTCAATAATTTTTAATTATGTCACTCCATAAATGGAAAATTGTAATTTTGGTACCGAAGTGTTACATTTCACTATAGGCGTCTTTGAATCCATCTGTAGTGTTAAAATTTAGAGACAAAGGGGTCTTTGAATTTACAGTGTTAAAATTCAGAATACCCTTTTGTCTCTAAAGTTTAACATTGCAAATGGATGTTGATCAACGGTTGTCATTGATGTCAACACAAGCAACACCAGGGGCTAACCCAATATTGAATGAGAAGTTTGACCTACCAAATTAATATATTCTGGGTCAATAATGATTTTTATGGTTTCTACTTATCGAGATGTTTCCGTTGATATATGGCACGCCATGTAATTCTTCACGGTTTGAGAGATATTCATGTTTGAAGTTTGTACCCCAGTTAGTGGACCAAAACCCCATGGGGTTGGGGCATGGGTCATTGAAAAGTCATAATTAATACTTTTTATGCTCCTAAAATCCCTCCCACGTTCACTTGTTGAAGCCCCTCTCAACTTAAGCATTCATATAAATTGTGATCTTCATTTCCTCTTTATGCAAGGGATTCGGCCATCTGAAACAGGTCATCGTGGAATTTGCGCTCTAAATTTTTTTCTACGAAGGCTTAGAACCTGAAATTTTTATGAGGCGAAGCCAAAATCTTGAGGAATCTACAATAACAATTTCAGATCAAGTTGTGCAACATGTTTGGAGATATGATCTGTGGAAGTAAGGGTTTTTGCAGGCTCCTGAAATTCATCTCAAAGAAGTGACCTTGGTAAATTCGTCATAACTCTCTCTCTGAGTATCGGATTGGAATGCCGTAAAAAGTGATGGATATTGCATAGTCTTTAATTTTTTCTCTATCAATTTCAGAAGAAAATAAATAAACAGTGACACGTGTAATTCCGTACAAGTGCGCTCTACTGAAACAATCCATAATTAGGGCAGTGTGAGAAATTGGGTATAACTCTCTCTTGAAGAATCCAAATTGGGTCAGACCTGTAGCATTGGAAAGAAAACTCAGAAGGACTACTACAGGACTAAAAATCAGATATTGAGGATCTGAAATAACAGAGATACACCAGATTCAATATCGAGCTCCTAGAAGGCAAGAAAAAGCTAGATCATGTGTTGTCAAGGATTGCAAAGGACCAGACTTTCTACGGCATAAAAGCAAAGAAAGGTGTAGCAGAGAGTAGCATGACAATATCAGCAACCAAGGTGCATAACAGTAGCAAGAAGTTCATCATATGAAGTCTTCAAGTGGGCAGCACTGCATACAATCATTGTAAAGGTATCATTGTACTTAGTCATTGTAAATACATTATTGTACAATTGTACTAGTGTCTATCTGCCAAGGGTTGAAGAGGCAGTGTTGGGAGGTCTAGGATCGTCATTAGGTGGTTGTGTCAAAGTTGGGGTTATGGTCTAGTATATCTTCTTCTTCTACATCATTCTATATCATTGTAAAGTGGACCATTTTCTCTGGTACGAGAGTCCATTCTTATTTTATTCTTCTATAGGGTGGTAGGGTGGTGCTAGGGTGAGTTGTAGCTCATTGGGTGTTGGTGCATCCATTCAGTGACTACTAAAGAATATCGGGCATTGGAGAATCCATCCAGTGGGAGCTAGAGAAGAATGCTTTTCTAGATTCTAGGAAGTTGGATCTTTATTTTCAATTGGAGTTGAAAAGTATTATTAGAAAAACATTAGGTGGTTTTTATCTCGGAGTGGGTTTCCACCTTAAAAACTGTGTGCATTGGTGTTCCTCTTTTTTGCTGCTATCATTGTACAAAAACTGAATAATAATTGAAGATTAAATAATGCTCTAATTGAAAGGAATACTGATTCACCCCCCCCCCCCCCTCTCAGTATTTCCAACAATTGGTTTCAGAGCTTGGTTCCTTCAATAGCAGTTTATCAGCTAGAAGGAGGTCATGGAGCATACCAAGAATGGTGTAACTCTATTCAATGAAAATAATTATGCACTTTGGAAAGGAAGAATGGAGGTCCATCTCTTGGCGCAAGGTTATGAAGTATGGGACACGGTTCAAAATGGATTTACATCAACCACGGATGAACAAGGTAGGAAGAATTTGGTAAATGATGCAAAAGAAATGAATTTTATTATCAGTGGACTTATTGAATCTGCTTATCATAAGGTGTTGGGTTTTAAAGCTGCCAAAAATGTATGGGAAAAGCTTGAGAATATATATTCAGGTGACTCAAATGTCAAAGAAGCAAAGCTTCAAATCTATAGAGCAAAATTTGAGCAACTCAGAATGAAAGAAGATTGCAACATTGCTGCATACTTCCAATACGTTGATGAAATAACCAATACTCTGGAAGGATTGGGAGAGCCAGTTGACGAGAAGACTATTATACGAAATATTCTTAGAACGCTACCAAGGAGATTCAACCCAAAGGTATCGGTCTTAGAATACAATGCAAATCTGGAAAAACTCAGCAAGGAAGAATTACATGGAGTTCTCATAGCATATGAAAAGAGACTTGATGAATAAAAGGGTACTTCAAATCTAGAAACTGTGTTCGTTGCATCTAAGAAAACCAATAAGGACAAACAACCTTCAATTAAAATGACATGCACCTGCAAGTGTGAAGAAAAGGGAGATGATGGAGAAGGTCTTTCAAATGAAGAATATGCTTACTTTACAAGAAAACTAAAACCTGGTAAGGGAAAATTCAAAGGTAAACTTCCATTGATATGTTTCGGTTGTGGTGAGGTTGGGAATTTCGTAGAAAAATGTCCAAACAAAAGTGATGGCAACTCAAAAGGAAAGAAAGGCCTTAAGAAATTCAACAAGCAAGGCAAAAATAAAGGATCCAAAAGGAACTTTCTCTCTAAAGAAGATAGCTCCTCATCTGATGAAGAAAGTGACAGCAAAGAAGAAGCCAATGAAAAAGTATTGTTTATGGCCAAGCACAATAAACAAGAAGTATCAAACAATGAAGAAGAATGGTTGACCATAGAAGAATTTTATGAGGAGGCAATCAAGCTTATAAAAGAGCTCAATGCTGAGAAGATCCATTCCAACACTTTTGAAGAAAAAGTTCAAGGTCTCAAAATTGAGGTTGAAGAACACAAATGTATTGAAGAGTCACTTCAAAATAAGTTGGAAGAAAGAAACCAAGAAAGGGAAGCATTAGAAGCCGAAGTAGTCTCGCTGCGTAAGGAAGTGAAGAAAGGAAAAATTGTCCAAAACTATACCAACAGCTCAAGGGCATTGGAAGAACTCATCAACAATCAACGATCTTACAACGACAGAACTGGCCTCGGTTACAAAGAAGAAGAAGCATGAACTTCTACAACAAAATACAATGAACTTATGAGATCTGACATACATGAAGAATTCATTGGACAAGATTCGCAAGCACATCCTTGGAAGACGATTCCTCGACGAAGATTTTCATCTAGGTACCAACATATTTTTCATGGCTATTGTTATTCATGTGGAAAATTTGGTCATAAATCTGTAGAATGTCGCACGTACCCTATGAACCAATACAATTCCAAGAGATTCTTCAAATATGAACCTCCCAGGGCTCAACGAAACATCAATAGATTTGAAAATTTAAGAAATAATTTGGAATGTTACAAATGTCATAACTTTGGACACATAGCCAGAGACTGCAGACTTGAAAATCCTCCAGAAGAATCTTCGAAGCCACAGAATGAACGAACATGGAAGAAGAAGAAGACTGATAATTGTGCTCTTGCTCTCAAGGCTCAAAAAAAGAAATATGTGTGGTATGTTGACAGCGGTTGCTCAATGCATATGACTGGAGATAGAAGGAAATTTGTATCTCTGAAAGAGAAGAAGGATGGAACCATATCCTTTGGAAATGATGGATCTTCAAATGTTATAGGATCAGGTACCGTCACTCTTGGAAGCAAAGATGTTATAGCCAAGAATGTTCTATTGGTTGAAAACATGAATCACAATCTGCTCAGTGTTGGACAAATGTGTGATCAAGGACACACAATGTTATTCAACTCCACAAAATGTGAAATCAGGAAAGGCAGGTATGGTAAAATTGTGGCTACAGCAAGTCGAGCTCCAAATGACATATATGTTCTAGATGAAGCAACTAAAGCATGTCTACTAGCTAAAGAAGATTAAAGTTGGTTATGGCACAAACGAATGGGTCACATAAACTTTGACAATCTTGTCAGGATAAGCAAAAAGGAAGCAGTATGAGAAATGCCAAAAATCTCAAAACCTTCCAACACACTATGTGAGGCATGTCGGCATGGAAAACAGACAAAAGTCCAATTTAAAACAAAAGAACACTTTTCATCACATCCATTGGAATTGATACATACTGATCTATGTGGTCCTGTGAGAACAAAAGGCTTAGACGGAGAATTATATTTCATGTTAATGATAGATGACTATACCAGGATGACAGCCGTCAGTTTCTTAAAGAAAAAATCTGAAGCATTTGAGTGCTTTAAGATCTACGAGGAGTTGGTTGAAAATGAAACTGATTTGAAAATAAAGTGTTTAAGATCAGATAATGGTGGAGAATTCACTTCCAAATTATTTCAGCAATACTGTGACGAAAATGGAATAAAAAGGCAATTTTCAACAACACGAACACCTCAGCAAAATGGAGTTGCTGAAAGAAAGAATAGAACTGTACAGGAAATGGGTAGAACAATGTTGAAGGACTCAAAATTGGATGAAAAATTCCGGGTTCAAGCAATTGATACGACAGTCTTCATTATCAACCAAAGTCTTCTCAGAAATAATTGCAACAAGACTCCATATGAATTATGGAAAGGAAAACCAGCTAATGTAAAATATTTCAGAATCTTCGGAAGAAAATGTTATATCAAAAGAGAAGATCAAAATTTGGGTAAGTTTGAATCACGTGTTGATGAAGGTATCTTTTTTGGTTACTCACGCAAAAGAAAGGCCTATAAATGTTATAATCTAAGACGAAAACAGATAGTGGAGAGCATAAATTTTACATTTGACGAAGATGGTGTTCTAGCGAATAATGATGAGGATCTAGAATCTTTGAAACTTGAGACAGAGGCTGAAAAAGACACAGATAAAATTGTAGAACAAGAAGCAACTATCAACGAGGAAGAAGTAAACAATGATCATCAAGATATACCAAAACAACAACAAGAAGCTCCTCCAAGGAGAAAAAAAGAGTGGATTCAAAAGAACCATCCATCAAATCAAATCATTGGTGACATAAATGAAGGTCGACAGCTTTGTTCATCACAACAAGCTCATGTTGCTTTTCTAGCAACCTTTGAGCCTAGTAGTTTTGAGGAAGCCATCCAAAATGAACATTGGGTAGTATCTATGAATGAAGAATTGGATCAAATTGAGAAGAATAACACCTGGGAATTAGTTCCACGACCAAAAGATAAAAATGTAATTGGGACTAAATGGGTGTTCAGGAACAAATTGAATGAAGATGGGCAGGTTACCAGAAACAAAGCAAGATTGGTTTGCAAAGGCTATGCACAAGTGGAAGGAATTGATTTCGACGAAACATTTGCACCAATTGCCAGAATGGAAGCCATCTGAATGTTTCTCGCCTATGCATGTTCAAGAAAAATCAAAGTCTACCAAATGGATGTTAAGTCAGCATTTCTGAATGGAGAATTAGAAGAATAAGTTTACATCGAACAACCTGAAGGTTTTCTACTATCACAAAAAGAAGACTATGTCTGCAGGTTAAAGAAGGCTCTATATGGTCTCAAGCAGGCTCCCAGAGCATGGTATGCTCGTCTTGATGGATATCTACGTCAACAAGGGTTCAAGAAAGGTACCGTTGATAGCAATATTTATGTACAAATAGATAAAGATAATTTAACAATTGTTGAGGTATATGTGGATGATATAATATTTGGTAGCAATGATGATCGACTAAGTAAGAAATTTTCTACAAAGATGCAAAGTGAGTTTGAGATGTCTTTACTTGGTGAGCTAACATACTTCTTAGGGCTTCAAATATCTCAGCAAGAGAAAGGAATATTTATATTTCAAGCCAAGTACATCAAGGAAATGCTCAAGAAATTCAAAATGGAAGATTGCAAACCCGTCCTTACTCCAATGGTAACAGGTTGCAAATTGAGCATAGACAACTCATCTAAGGATGTGGATCAGAAGTTGTACAGATCTATGATTGGTAGTCTTCTATATGTAACAGCCTCTCGGCCAGATGTTATGCAAGTAGTTGGACAAGTAGCAAGATTCCAAGCAACACCAAAAGAATCACATATTATTGCCGTCAAAAGAATTCTTCGATATCTAAAGGGCACAGAAGAATATGGCTTGTGGTATCCCAAGGGTAAAAATCTCATTATTCAAGCCTTTACAGATGCAGATTGGGCAGGAAGCATTGATGATCGTAAGAGTACTAGTGGAGCAGCATTCTATCTAGGTGGTTGTCTCGTATCATGGTTGAGCAAAAAGCAAATTTCAATCTCGTTATCTACATCGGAAGTAGAATACATTGCAGCAGCATCATGTTTTACTCAAGTCCTTTGGATGAAACAAACTTTGCAAGATCTTCAAGTACAATTCAGTGAGCCTACTCCCATATTCTGTGACAACACTAGTGCCATCAACATCTCCAGGAATCCTGTCATGCATTCAAAAACAAAACACATTCCAATCAAATATCATTTTGTTAGAGAAAAAGTTGTTGAAAAGAATATCAAACTTGAGTATGTTTGTACAAAAGAACAAATTGTTGATATCTTCACTAAACCTTTACCTCGTGAAGCATTTGAATATCTTCGTCAAAATCTTGGGATTCTCCCAAGTTCTCGTTAGATTTTCCTTTTTCAGAATATAAAGGGGGAGTGGAAGTGTGTACAAGTCTACAGGATGGTTGTGTGTCAGCGCGAGTGGAAGTGTGTACAGGTCCGCAGGATGGTTGTGTTTCATGGGGAGTTACCCTTTTCCATTGATGTCAAAGGGGAAGATAATGTTGTGGGAAGAGGTGTCATGATCGCAGGGGGATTACTTGTGTTGCCATCAATGCCAAATGGGGATATTGTTGATCAGCGGTTGTCATTGATGTCAACCCAAGAAACACCAGGGGCTAACCCAATATTAAATGAGAAGTTTGACCTACCAAATTAATATATTCTAGGTCAATAATGATTTTTATGGTTTCTACTTGTCGAGATGTTTCCGTTGATATATGGCACGCCATGTAATTCTTCACGGTTTGAGAGATATTCATGTTTGAAGTTTGTACCCCAAGTTAGTGGGCTAAAACCCCATGGGGTTGGGGCATGGGTCATTGAAAAGTCATAATTAATATTTTTTAAGCTCCTAAAATCCCTCCCACGTTCACTTGTTGAAGCCTCTCTCAACTTAAGCATTCATATAAATTGTGATCTTCATTTCCTCCTTAGGTAAGGGATTTCGCCATCTGAAACATGTCATCTTGGAATTTTCGCTCTAAATTTTTTTTCTACGAAGGCTCAAAAGCTGAAATTTTTATGAGTGAATCCAAAGTCCTGAGGAATCTACAGTAAAAATTTCAGATCAATTTGCACAATATTTTTGGAGATATGATCTGTGGAAGTAAGGGTTTTTTCAAGCTCCTGAAATTCATCTCAAAGAAGTGACCTTGGTAAATTCGCCATAACTCTTTCTCTGAGTATCGGATTGGAATGCCACAAAAAGTGACAGATAGTGCACAGTCTATAATTTTCTCTCTATCAATTTTAGAATCAAATAAATAAACAGTGACATGTGGCACGCCATACAAGTGCGCTCTACTGAAACAATCCATAATTAGGGCAGTGTGAGAAATTGGGTATAACTCTCTCTTGAAGAATCCAAATTGGGTCAAACCTATGGCATTGGAAAGAATACTTAGAGGACTACTACAAGACCAAAAATCAGATCTTGATGATTTGAAATAACAGAGATACACCAGATTCAATATCGAGCTCCTAGAAGGCAAGAAAAAGCTAGATCATGTGTTGTCAAGGATTGCAAAGGACCAGACTTTCTACGGCATAAAAGCAAAGAAAGGTGTAGCAGAGAGTAGCATGACAAGAGCAGAAACCAAGGTGCATAACAGCAGCAAGAAGTTCATCATATGAAGTCTTCAAGTGGGTAGCACTGCATACAATCATTGTAAAGGTATCACTGTACTTATTCATTGTAAATACATTATTGTACAAATTTTACTAATGTCTATCTTCGAAGGGTTGAAGAGGCAATGTTGGGAGGTCTAGGATCATCATTAAGTGGTTGTGTCAAATTTGGGGTTATGGTCTAGTATATCTTCTTCTTCTACATCATTTTATATCATTGTAAAGTGGACCATTTTCCCTGGTACGGGAGTCCATTCTTCTTTTATTCGTCTATAGGGTGGTAGGGTGGTGCTAGGGTGAGTTGTAGCTCATTGGGTGTTGGTGCATCCGTTCAGTGACTACTGAAGAATCTCGGGCGTTGGAGCATCCATCCAGTGGGAGTTGGAGAAGAATGCTTTTCTAGATTCTAGGAAGTTGGAGCTTTATTTTCAATTGGAGTTGAAAATAATTATTAGAAAAGCATTAGGTGGTTTTTGTCTCGGAGTGGGTTTCCACCTTAAAAATTATGTGCATTTGTGTTCCTCTTGTTTGCTACTATCATTGTACAAAAACTGATAATAATTGAAGACTAACTAATGCTCTAATTGAAATAAATACTGATTCACCCCCCCTCTCAGTATTTCCAACAATGGATTCATCTACAATTAAAATAATTGCATGTATCACATATCATATTTACACTAATGCCTTCATTATAATTTTAGTCAAATTAATATTTTTATTTTTATTTAATCTTTGGCCATAAATTTTAATTTTGAAACTTCATTGATTTATGTTAAAAGTGTGAATTGTTTTAAATCTAAGTTTATATCTTCATATTTACATTTAATAAATAGATAAATATAACATTGCTTATGTTAAATGTGTGATTTCATTTAAATATAGTATTAAATTGTCATATTTATATTTGATAAATTCTAAATAGATAAACCTAAAATATATATTTATAAACCTATTTAGTAAATAGGTATGAACCTTTATTAATTTAAGTATGAACCTTAATTAATTTTTTAATGATGTATGAACCTTTTCTTTTTTGTAGGTCAACGTCCTATTCATGTAGGAACAAAGGAGTACATATAGCCTCTTAAAAAATAGGTGGTCTCACCCCAACCGGGTTTTTTGACCAAAATTTTCACCATGTGACAAAAATACAAAAGAGAGACTAGGGACATTGTCCATAAATGGTTAGGCCAGAGGCACCAAAACACATATAAAACATAATGAACACCAAATATCATACTAGTCATCCGACGTGATGGATGCACGTTTATCTGGGGTTGTTCCTTGAGGACAAAAGTCACACTGAACATGCCCTTCAAAGTGCACCAACCAAATCTCTAACTTTTCTACTTTCTCAGTGAGTTGATTTTTTCCTTGCCAAAAAACTATCTCCCCCGGACTTAGCACTTTAAATAGTGCATTCGTTCCAATGTTTCCATATGCTCTGCATTCTCCTCATTTCAGACTCTCTCAGTTGTGTCCACTCTTTCCATTAGGTTGTTGATAATTGCACGACAGTTCTCCAGGAAGTAATGTTGGATAAATTTCCCCTCATTTACCTTAGATTGATCAGACCCACGACTCCCTTTACCACCATGGGATCCTCCGCCCCAACGAATTTTCTTTTGAACCTTCAAACCCCCACCCCAGTTATCCCCCTATTTACCTCCTCCACGACCCCCATGCACACCCACACTAGCGATTCACGCATGCCCCATAGTCTTGCCACTGGCGTGGAGCCACCATGATTATTTTCAAGTTTTCCACCCCCACATGGCCATGGACGAAAGGGGAGGGAGAACACCCACACTGCACCGGGCACTTCATAATTCGCCAAGGTGGAGGAACCTCACCCTGTGCAAAGTCCAGAAACCAGACCCCCCAACATAGAAAAAAAACACCACCAGCAAAGGATCCAAATGGCATCACCCACCACCGCAGGGAAGCACAAAGCCACTTCCCACTACTAGATAAAGACCGCCACAACTAGGAAAACCAAATACCATCACCCACCAAACCAACAAAGTAAATTGAACAACAAACGATCACAAAGTAGATGATGCTTGAGCATAACTTCCCCCAGGGCAGCGACCAACCTCAAAATTGTCCACACAGAGACCACACACCAATCCACCAAACACTATCGCACCCACGCTGGAGGGCATGAAATTCGGAAAAGGAACTAGTTTTCCGCCACCACCCTCGAGGTTTCCTGGAGTGGAGATTCTAGCTTCCTCTCTTAGCACGAAAAAACAGGCTCATCAAAATCTAAGAAAAAAGGAAACGAGTGAGCTCACTTCCCTTCAAATTCCTATCCTAAACCTAGACACAAATAATGGCTAAGAAACTGAGCAGCTAGGATTGGTTGAACACACCGCACCAACAAATTCCCACGAAAAATCACACAAAAACCACTCCCTTTGTAAAACTTCTTGCAAAATTTACGCTTCCTCTCCGAAGGCCATCGCCAAGACCAGCACCAAACCAAAGTGAGGAGTTGAATGTCGGGCTCCCTCATCATCCCTTGCCTTATATCCTTTCACCACCTCCGAATTCCAAGGCATAATTATTTTTCACACAGATTGCCAATGTGAAGCCAATACCTCTCCCGCTGCATGCGTTATGGTGAAGGGCTTGTGAGTACCATCCCTCACCCTCGCTCCACTTGTATTTAATCATGCGAGACGTCTTCCACGTGTTTCTCAGACCTCACCCCCATCGGGGAGCATTATATGAACCTGTGTTAATTTAGATATGAATCTTAATTAATTTTTTAATTGTGTATGAACTTTTATTAATTGTTTGATATGAACCTTGGTTAATTTTTAATGGTATTATGAAATTTTATTCATTATTTAGGTATGAACTTTATTTAATTTTTTTAATAATATATAAACTTTTATTAATTATTATAAATATGTAATTCAAAATAATTAAGTATGGTTTATTGTGTAATAATGGATAAATGTGTTCAGTTTTATCAATTTCTATGAGAATTGTACCAATGAATATATTTATTTCATTTAATACATAATGTACATGATTATATCAAGTTAAGCTTTAAATAAAATAATATTATTGGCTTTTATATTTGGTTAATAATCAAAGTAGTAAATCTCTTTTTGCAAAGGAGCTCCCCTCAAGTCATGCATAGTAGGGACTTTGAAGCCCTTTCCTTTAGCTATAATAGTGTCCCACATAGCTTGATAATAAGGTGAGCGAGCAACATTAAATGGGATATATCCATCATACCTACAACATCTAGAAATATATTGAACAGAAGATTCTTTGCACGGTTACAAGACACGCCATATAACCCTCGATGATGGAGAGCTTGAGCTTCACATTTGTGTTTGACAGCTTGGATTTGCAGATGGTGTTGGAAATATTGTCATTGATGGCAAAGGAGCATAAAGGAGCAGCACCAGAATTATCATTAAGGAAAAAGGAGCAGATCAGGATCAACTGGAGTATAAAGGAGAAATAAGTAAAATAAGGCAAAAGTACAATGGAGGAGAAGAAAAGAAGAAAAGGAGTAGCATTATGCAAAAAGGAGGCAAGGAGTAGCATTATAATCATTATTTAAGGCAAAGGAGTAGAAAAGAAGTAAGGAGCAACAAAAGAGGAAAAATACAGCGTCATGCAGCAAAGAAGAAAATTGTCCAGTGCATGGTCAATTCGTGCTATTCACGTTCAAAAAAGTAAACAGAGGAAAAGTGTGTAGCATGGGGCAAGTTGGGTCAATACACGTTTAGAACAATGTTCGGTGGAGATAGATCACATATCGTAATCGCACTGGAACGAAATATCGCAAATTCGTAGAATCAAAGAAAATGAAAAGTGCGAGAAGTGACATGGCATGATGACGTGGCAGTGATGTGGCACCTTGGTGGGACCCGAACCCTTTATCCCAAATCGCATATCGTAGGTTACAAAGCTCAAAAGGGATAACATTCATGAACCATGTTGAAACGCCTAAATGCGAAGTGCGATAAAGAGCCCAGATTCGATACGCTTCAAAGCCAAATACTAAAGGATTTAAATTCCGGCGTGGGACCCAATCGAATATCGCAAATCACAAAGCTCAGGAGGAATAGCGCACAAGAACAATGCTGAAATGTGAAATGCGATAAGAGTACCGGATGCAATGAAGTTTCAAAGCAAAATTCTAAAGGATTTCAAATCCGGAGGGATAAGGTATCCCTTTGAGAAATCACATCAGAGAATGGAAGAGCAATATAGAACGAAATAATAAAAGAAAACCTCAAATGCGATAAGAGACTGGGCGTGATACAGTTCGAAGTTAAAATCTAATGTATTTCAATTCCAGGGCTATGTGTTTTTCTTTAAGAAAACACGTAGGAAGAGTGGAAGAGGGATATATAATAGAGAATAGAGGAAATGAGGAAATGCAATTTGTGAAGCGGATGTGATGCAGTTAAGAAGTAAATTATAAAGCCAACTCAGGCCCAGGTTATGCGGATACGTTTGTTATTAGAAGAAAGTCTGAACGCAAGCAGGAGACTTGGGTAAGTGACCCGACACAGAGCAAAAGGGAGAGTAAGTTGAACGTTGTGGTAATGAGGAGATAGGATCCATGGGTTGAGTCGAGCTCATAAAAACCTCTGTGTAGAGTTAGGTGTTGATAAAAGCAGAAGGCGAAACATTGTAGGCAAGAGAAGGAAGGCAGATAGGTAGATTCGGGCAAAAGGAGATATGTTGGCACTGGTTGAAATGCAATAGCTTGGTCGAGTTGGGAAAAAAGGTATTTATGCAGAACTGTTGGAATATAACAGCAAAAACCAAAAATACAAATGCACAGCGAGCCAAGAAATGAAAGTGTTGAGTGAAATATTGTTGCAACTTTAATGTAAATTCATTGATTATTTTATTTGTGATGTAAAGGAAAGTATCCATAGGCATAGGAAAAAATCCAATGAGTGCTAAAATGATTATTTCTGTATTTTTGTTGATGTAACAACCTGAAATGAAGTGTGAGGAATCGAATGGGTGGAAAGCATAGAGTTAGGCCCGTTCACTTCGTATTCCTTATAGAATGCAAACAGTTAGGATTTATCTATATAAAAGATGTAATATTAGTGTGCATAGGGAGGTTACAGAGCAGAAGTATCAGAGAGAGATGATAGAGATGTTGTGCACATCATGAGATGATATGAAGCAAAAATGAAGGTAGAAAAGGCAGCAACGAAGAAGGAGGATAACAGATTTGATATCTAAGTAAATCAGCATATGATTTTTATTGTAGTGTGAGGGAGTTGGAGCTTCAATATCAAGTTTTAGCTTGATAGATGTCCAGTTGGAGTTGGTTGAGGTAGGAGCTTCCTACAGGTTGTAGCTGTAGAAAATATTTGGGAGTTGGAGGTTCCTTGCAAATTGTAGCCTACAAAAACTGAGGTAGTAGCCTCCTGTAGGTAGGTTCCTGCAGAAAATCAGTTGTGAGAGGGAGTAGGAGCTTGCCTTTGCATCACAACAATAATAATATGTGATTTTCTCCCTTATGGGTTTCCACTTATATCTGTTGTCCATGTGCATGATTGTGATGTGTTGATGTGATGTATTATTTTTCTTATTGTTTGTTATTCACTTATACATTCTACTGATTATTATTTAGGAAGCCGGTTATTAAATGAGTTGTTAATAAGTATAAAGAAAAAATTTTAAGTCCTTGAATGTACTAAAATGATTCACCCCCCCCCCCCTCAGTTTAGCTTAAGGTTCCTTCAGTTAGTGTCAGATCCAGTTCCTTATGTAACAATTTAACCACTAGAAGGAGGTCCTTAGTTCCCAAAAAGGCTAATCTAGAAGGATTCTCTACAAATAAATTCCCTTTGTTTACTGACACAAACTATGATTTCTATAAAATAAGAATGAGGACATACTTAATGTCGCTAGGAATAGAAGTTTGGGTTGTTGTGGAAGAAAAATATGCACCAAAGGAAATTGACACTAAGAAAGAAGCCAAACAAAATTTCATAGCTAATGCAAAAGCAATGAACGCACTCTTGAGCAGTCTGAGTGAGTCAAAATTTATCAAAGTAATGCACATTAAGACTGCCAAAGAAATCTGGGATACATGAGAAAATATTCATGAGGAAGATACAAAGGTGAAGATGGCCAAACTGCAAGCACATAGAATTCAGTTTGAAAACTTAAAAAATAATGAAGATGAAGATATAGTTGCATTCTTCTTAAGAGTTGCAGAAGTTGTGAATATCATAATAGGCCTAGGAGAAGAAATTAAAGAAAGTGTTGTAGTCCATAAAATATTAAGATCTCTACCATCCATGTTTAATCCTAAGGTTTCTGCCATAGAAGAAAAAACAGACTGGGAAACCTTAACCAGAAAACAATTACTTTGGAAACTAACAGAATATGAGATGAGACTTCCTAAAGGGAAGTCAAACATGAGGGAGGTTGCCTTTAAGGTAGAAAAGTGCATAGAAGAAAAGGAAGGTACATGCTCATGCTCTGATGAAGAAGAAGCCAAATTTGTTAGAAGATTGGATAAAGGCACAGGAAAGTACAAAGATAAACTTCCATTTAAGTGCTTTAATTGTGGAAGAGTGGGGTGTTGAGATTCAACAAGATGATGAGCTTAGTGAAAAGATTCGCCTTAACTAAGTGGGCACGTAGGTTATTTTTGGCGCAAGTCTATTTTTAGACTATGTCTATTTTTAGACATATGGAGCATGGTCTAGGAGTTGCGGGATGCTATTCTTGGATGATTGGTCAAGTTGGTAAAAATAGATGGACATCTATTTTTAGACATACAGGTCGAAGTCTATTTTTAGACTGCCTGTCTAAAAATAGAACAGTCAAATATTATTAGCCTTTAATAATATTTGGACTATAAACATTATCTTATCCTCTTGGAGCACTTCAGTTCGAGCTACAGATGTGGCACAAATAGCCTAACAAGGAATTACACTATTCACTGGTTTGATCGAGCATTGCATGGAGGACTCGCCAGAACTCATGCATGAGCATGCATATAGCTTGGAAGAAGTAGTTATGGAGTTGTATTCAGTTTAACTCAGTTAGACTCAGTTGAGCTAGTTGTATCTAGTCTAACTGATTAATACACTAGTGAGAGTGGAGTTAATTAATTAGTTAATTAATTCACAAATAATAACTCATTAATCAACTGAACAATATAGCAGTTAACTACAGTGCATGGCAGTTTCAGTGGATACCAGTGGAGAGATAGGTGAAAGGTAAAGATAGAATATATGTTGTGACTATAGTGATGCATTGATTGCATCACACACTCAGTGGAGATGCCAATGAGGATTGCACAGTCAAGGATGGAGTAATTCAAATTCATTCAGAGCCATTCTTCAGTAGAGATTGCGCAGTGGAGGCAGGCTAGCAGGTGGCATAGATCGGTGCATGGATTTGCAAGATTAGGCCTAATTAGTGTATGACGATTGTACTGTACTGAGAGCTTGTGATAAGCTTTGTATGTTTGTATGAGATCTTCATATGATCTCCATGTTACATAATATATAGTTGGGTTTTTCAGCTTCAGGCTTTCCCGGTTAAAAACTGTGTTATGTGTGATTGATAATTTTTGTTTATGCTTCACATATGTGTGCAATTAATTTTTCCGCAAAAGATTAACATGTGGAATAGATTCAGTATCGTGCATAAATTTAAATAGTGTGAGATCAGGTGGATCTTGGACATATGCATGCTTAGTGCATATAATTTATACATGGTATTGGAGCATTGTTGATTGAATATTGCAATTGTGAAGTGAGTTTGTGCTGGTGGACAATTCGAATTTGCTACAGAAGATTCTTGGTGAAGAAATCGAGTATACATTGAAATGTCTTTCAAAGGGTTGAGATTGGAGTATTCCCTTGATGGGAGCTCAAATTACATAGCCTGGAAGGACATTATGGAGGCAGTGCTGGAGGATAATGAGCTAAAGGAGTTCATCGATAGCGATGTTCCTAAGCCGGGATCTAGTGATGCTGCATTACTTGATGCATGGCAAAAGAAGACAGCAAAGACGAGAAGGATTCTGTTGGAAGGTGTGAAGGACCAAATTGTGTCCAGCCTTCATGGGAAAGACACTCCATAATTAATGGGGAAGGCTTTGAAATATTTGTTCCAAAGCAGAAGTTACTAGAGGAAGTTGGCGCTTAAAGACAAGATTAGAAAAATAAAAATGGAGAAAGGTGACAGTATTCCAACATACCTCACGAAGTTTGTCCACTGCAAGGATGAACTGGGAAGTGTGGGTGTTATTGTTGATGAAGAATACTTGGTGAGCTTGGCTCTCCTTAGGCTTCTGAAGAGTTGGCATAGCTACAAAGACTCTGTCAATGGACGAGAGAAACTGTCGGGATGGGAGCGACTTTGGTCAGATCTTGTGCAGGAGGAGATAAGGCGAGGTACCATGGATGGATCTTCATCGAAGAATGAAGATGAAGAGAATTATGCTTTAGCTGCCAAAGAAAGGAAAGGGAAGGGAAGAAAAATCCTTCAAAATCTGGTGCTAAAGGCAAGAAGAAAAACTTGTCCAAAGTGAAGTGTTTTCACTATCATGAGCATGGACATTTCGCCACGAACTGTCCACAGAAGAAGAAGAATAAGTAGGTTGCTGGATCTGCAGCTGGAGAGGCCTTAGCCTCACAATTTGAGCTGTATTTTTCCTTGATCGCATGCTTGGTTTCAAGCTGCATGGGATCGGTGTGGTGTCTTAACAGTGGTGCATCTTTCCATATGACAGGAGACAAAGAGTTGTTTAGTGACTTGGAGGAGAAGGACCTCCAAATGCATATAGAGATGGGCAATGATGGTCGGTACAATGCGACTGGCATTGGGACCATTACCTTTGAGAGGGAGTCCGGTAATCCATTCTTGTTGAAGAATGTCATGCATGTTCCAGGTCTGAAGAAGAACTTGGTCTCAGTCGCAATGCTGGAAGACATAGGTTATGATGTTGTTTTCAGTGAGGGAAAAGCCTTCCTTCAACATAAAACAACGGGTCAAACCAAGAATATAAGGGTTCGAATTAAGAATCTCTACAAGTTAGAGGTAGATCGATGCACTGCAATGGTAAGCAAAGCAGAAGAAGTGGTGAGCCGGGATGAGGGTGAATTATGGCACAGGAGATTGGGCCATCTTCACCATGGCGCTTTGAAGATTTTGCAGCAAATTTATATTAGACTTCCCAAGGGTGCTCTTGCGCAGTCAGATCAGTGCAAAGGATGTACAATGGGTAAGTTTGTGAAGACCACCTTTCATGAGAAGGAGAACCGTGCTTCGGTGATCTTGGAGAGAATTCACATAGACGTGTGTGGACCATTCTCGGTTGCTTCAACAGTGAAACACAGGTATTATGTGATATTGTTCTATAACTTTTCTCGTAGATGCTGGATCTTCTTCATGCAGAAGAAGAGTGAAGCGTTCTCAAAGTTCTGTGAGTTCAAGGCATTGGTAGAGAAGGAGTCGGAGAAGCAGGTGAAAGCTCTAAGGAGTGATAATGGCGGTGAATACATCTTGCACGAATTCAAAGACTTCTATAGCAAAGAAGTAATTTGAAGAGAACTCATAGCACCTCATAACCCACAACAGAATGGGGTCACGGAGAGAAAGAACAAAACGATCGTGGGTGTTGCACAAGCGATGATGCATGACTAGGGCCTACCGATGCAATTGTGGGCAGAAGCATGCAACACTGAGGTTTATGTGCAAAACCGTTGTCCTCATAGAGTACTTGGCATGAGTACACACACCCGAAGAAGCATTTTTTGGTAAGAAGCCTAATATTTCTCATTTGAAGATTTTTGGCTCACCTGTCTACATTCATGTGACGAAGGATGCCAAGAAGAAGTTGGAGCCGACTGTAGAAGTTGGGATATTTATGGGGTACACAGAAACACCCCATAACTATTGTGTGTATTTTCCAAACAGTCGGATGACTATTATGCGACGGGATATAAAATTCAATGAGGTGAAAGCCATGAAGTTGTCGCTTGAGAGGGAGCTACACTTGCTTTCGGAGGAGGAACTTATTGTTCCCAAAGATGAGCCTCTGGATGTGGATCAGCCACAGGAGGAGATTCATGGAGTGGAGGAGTCCACTCATGCAGAACCAAACATCAGACAAGGCAGAAAGCGTACCACATAATCTGAGAGATTGAAGCTTGATGTGGCACAGAATGTAGGAGTCCCTACATCATAGCGCAGACAGAGACAGTCACCTAACCGATATACTGGATACATGGCTCTTATGAGCAAGTGTATCGTGATAGAGCCATCTTCTTTCGAAGAAGCAATGCAGGAGCCCACATAGGTAGATTCCATGGTGGAGGAGTATGACTCCATTGTCAGAAACAGTGCTTGGGACATTAATCCAAGGCTGGTGGGAAAATCAGTTGTAGGATCAAGATGGATCTACAAGGTAAAGCAAGCTGCTGATGGGAGTGTCGAGAAGTATAAGGCAAGATTTGTTGCCCAGGGCTTCTCACAAATTGAGGGGATTAACTATGAAGAAACCTTTTCACCTGTCACACGGTATTCTTCCATATAGACCATCCTTGCTCTCTCAGCATAGATGGGTTGGCACATTCATCAGATGGATTTGAAGACTGTGTTCCTTAATGGGATCATTGAGGAAGAGGTGTACATTGAGCAACCTGAGGGATTTGAGATCTTCAGTAGCGAGTCGCATGTGTGTAGGCTCAAAAGAGCATTGTATGGGCTGAAACAAGCACCCCGTGCTTGGTACACTCGGATCAATAGCTATTTCACTGGACTTGGCTTCACCAAGAATGAGGCGGATGCAAACCTATACCAAATTGTGGTCGAGGGTAAGCTTTTAATCATTGTACTTTATGTTGATGATTTAATACTAACAGGTGATGAGCAGTTGATACACTCATGCAAGGCTGATCTTGCAAAGGAGTTTGAGATGAAGGATTTAGGCCTCCTTCATTATTTCCTTGGATTGGAAATATGGCAGCGGGAAGGTGAAATATTTGTGTCTCAAGGCAAGTATACCCCGGAGATACTGGAGAAGTTTCACATGCAAGGCTGCAAGCCTATCGACACTCCTCTTCCAGGAAATTGGAAGAAAGAGGATACTACATTGGCAGAGGTAGTGGATGCCACTGTTTATCAATAGTTGGTGGGTTCACTCATGTATTTAGTCAATACAAAACCAAACATATGCTATGTGGTGAACCAGCTTTCACAAGCGATGGTTAAGCCTACCAAGCTCTTTTAGAAGGCGGGCAAGCATGTCCTGAGATATCTCAGGGGCATATCTAAGTATGGTTTATGGTACAAACAGACGGATGAGGTGAAGTTGCATGGCTTCACGGATGCAGATTGGGCAGGAAGCCCAACAGACAGAAAGAGCACATCAGGATGGATTTTTAGTATCGTATCTACGGCAGTTTCTTGGTACAACAGGAAATAAAGATCTGTGGCACTCAGTTCAGCGGAAGCAGAATACATGGCAGCAATTTTAGCTGCATGTGAGGCTATCTGGATGAGGAAGATTCTGATTAGTTTGTTCAGTTCACATTTAGATCCCACGGTGATTCATTGTGATAATCAGTGTTGCATTAAACTCTTGTTTAATCCTGTGTTTCATGATAGATCTAAACATATTGATATCCGGTATCATCATATCAGAGATTGTGTGCAGCGGAAGATCATGTTGCTTCAGTACATTCCCACGGAGGATCAGGATGCAGATATTCTAACGAAGGCACTCACCAGGAGCAAATTCGAATACCATAGAGGCAGGATCGGGGTGAAGGATAATCCCTATCTTTTTGAGAGGGAGTGTTGAGATTCAACAAGATGATGAGCTTAGTGAAAAGAGTCGCCTTCACTAAGTGGGCCCGCAGGATATTTTTGGTGCAAGTCTATTTTTAGACATGATGATCATATTTCAGAAGTTGCAGGATGTTATTTGTGGATGGTTGATCAAGTTGGAAAAATAGATGAAATTCAATTTTTAGAATATTGGGCAAAGTCTATTTATATATCGTCAATCTAAAAATAGATGCATGTTGATTATTATTAGCTCTTAATAATAATCAGACTCTAAACAGCAACTTATTCTCTTAGAGCACTTCATTTCAGTGCACAGATGTGGCACAATATCTGACAGAAGGAATTACGCTATTCCTAAGGGTTTACTGGAGCTATTGCATGCAGGACTCGGTTAGAACTCAAGTGGCAAAGTTATGACACAGTTGGAAGAAGTAGTTATGGAGTTGTATTCAGTTTAACTCAATTAGACTCAGTTGAGCTAGTTATATCTAGTCTAACTGATTGATACACTAGTGAGAGTGGAGTGAATTAATTATTTAATTAATTCACAAATAATAACTCATTAATCAACTGAAAAATACAGCAGTTAACTACAGTGCATGGCAGTTTCAGTGGAGACAAGTGGAGAGATAGGTGAAAGGGCAAGATAGACTATCTGTTGTGACTATAGTGATGCATTGATTGCATCACACACTCAGTGGAGATGCCAATGAGGATTGCACAGTCAAGGATGGAGTAATTCGAATTCATTCAGAGCTATTCTTCAATAGAGATTGCATAGTGGAGGAAGGCTAGCAGGTGGCATAGATCAGTGCATGGATTTGCAAGATTAGGCCTGATTAGTGTATGACGATTGTACTGTACTTAGAACTTGTGATAAGATTTGTATGTTTGTATGAGATTTTCATAAGATCTCCATGTTACATAACATATAGTTGGGGTTTTCAGCTTCAGGCTTTCCCAGTTAAAAATTGTGTTATGTGAAATTGATAACTTTTCTTTATGCTTCCCATGTGCATGCAATTAATTTTTCCGCAAAAGATTAACAAGTGGAATAGATTCAGTATCTTGCATAAAGTTAAATAGTGTGAGATCAAGTGGATCTTGGACATATGTATGCTTAGTGCATGTAATTTCTCCATGGGGCACTATGCTTCAAAATTTCCTCATAAGAAAATAGAGAATCGGTCAAAAGGGAAAGAGAAAAGCATTTTCGGCAATAGTCAGAAAGGGAAGAGATTTAATAGAAAAACATTCAAAGCTCAACAAGATTGCAGTGCATCTAAGAGTTCAGATGAATCCTAGAATGAAGAAGGGACATCATAATTCATTTTTATGGCCAAGGAAGAGCTTGAGGAAGATCTCTTGGAATTTGAAGAAGAAGATGAGGTAGATCTTGAGGGGGAGTTGGTGAGTGCCCTAAAGGAAATTGATAGAATCAAGCTCAAGACTAGAAAATAGAAGGAAATCCTTCTGAAATATGTAAAGGAAGAACCAAACTCTAAAGATTTTATTAAGTTGAAAATTGAACTAGAAGAAGCAAGGAATGTAGAAGACATTCTACTGCAGAAAATAAGAGAGAAAAGTCATGAATGTGGAAGATTGGAAGAAGATGTGGTGAGTCTGAGGGAGAAATTGGAAAAGGCTCAAACTGATTTAACAATGAAAATTCAAAAGTCAAAAGGTGTTGAACAATTTTATAGGATATTAAATTCACAAAGATCTCCTCTTGTAAAGGATGGGATAGGATATGAAGGAGAATCCAACAAGTCGAAGGCAGTGGATAAGAAAGTTATTACATTTGTGAAAGTTTTCCTAAAAGAAAACTTTAAATCCCATCAATCTAAGAACAAAAATGTGGGAAACCCTTCAAATCCTCATGAGCTATAGCAAAAACCCACCACAAGGAAATCCCTGGAAACAAAAAGAGTGAACATCCAAGCAACATTACAACACAGATCAAATGGCTTCCAAAGACAGAATTTTCATATGACCAGATCGCTATATCCCCAAACAACCTTCTCTGTCAGACACAAATACTACTTCCATGGGTATTGATTTTGTTGTAAAAGGTTCGGTCATAAAGCCATGGAGTGTAGATCATATATAAGGAGACTAGAGTATTGAAATATTGTATAAGTAATCTACAACTTGATATTTTTTTCATGTAACTTAGTTGGCATGATTGTGCCTAAAATTTCCTTGATTGTTGAATACTAATTTTACTAAGGTGGTATTTCTATGGTGAAATTTTATTTTATTTGTTTATATGGGTCATTTGGCCACATAGAAGGCATTATTGCCCAACTGAAGAAAACTAGTTCGAGTTTCTTACTTTTATGGGGGGGAATGGCATTGACAATATTGATGATATTGAGGTATATATCATATAAATCATTTATATTCTACTTTAGTTTAAATTCTAGTGTTCATAATCTTTCATGTCTTATATTATGCATTGTATCTTCTTTCTTTTTCATAAAATGAACTCAGTATTGATGGTAAGAAGCAGGAATTGAAGAAAGAGGTGAAAAATAACACTGAAGAGAAAAAATGCAAATTAAAGAGAGAGAGAGAAGAGAATTGGTATAGTGGTACCTATAGAGTCAATATCCCTCATAAGAGAAACACATAGAGATTGATGGTCAAGTCTTCAAAGTTGGTGAACTCACTTGCAATGCCTTGGAAACACAATGATAATGTTTTGAAGTGATGAAACAATATTTCATGTGTAAATTGTACTCCAACCAATATTAAGTTGGAAACTCATATTTTAATACTTGATATTTTATATAATATAATTTATGTGGGTGAAATTATTTATAGTTGCACTTGATATTATTTAGTATTGTAATGAACATATGTAATTTTACGTTTTCATATTAGATGAACATGTACATTGTATGCTAGTTTTTTTTATTTAGTTACAAAATCATACTAATTAATTTATGTTGATTTATAATGAACAAATAAAATCAATATAAAACTACTAAATTAGTGGTTTATGTTTATTAATGAACAAAAATCAGATAAATATATGACTAAATTAGTTGCTTATAATAATTGTTAATGAAAGTAAATGAAATGAATTTAAACTACTAAAGTAGTCATTAATATAATGAATATGAAATTACCAAAAAAAGATAAATGATTACTACAAACGATAAAAAATTTATTACAAATGACGACTAAATTTTGCATACATATGACTATTAGTGGCTAATTTACAATATCTTATATAACGCGACCAAAATTTAGTCATATTTCTTTGGCCATTAATTGGTTTCAAACGGTGACTAAAAATTGCATATATGTGACTATTAGTAGCTAATTTACAATATCTTATAACATGACCAAAATTTAGTCATATTTCTTTGGTCATTAATTGGTTTCACACGATAACTAAAATTTGCATATATATGACTCTTAGTAGCCAATTTACAGTATCTTATAACACGACCAACATTTTTGTCATATTTCTTTGGTCATTAATTGGTTCTCTAGGGTGATCATTTAGTAATATATTTTGTTGTATCTTTGGTCATTAATTGTGACAACTAATGACTAAATATACTAATAAACATAAAGTTGAGACAACTAATTAATGACTAAGCTAAAAGCGACTAAAAGTTGATCGCGTTATAAGATACTGTAAATTAGCTACTATTGGTCACAGGCCGAAAAATAGTCATTTATATGTAAATTTTAGTCATTTTTTTAGTAACTAATTAGTCATTTTGTACTAGTGAAAAGCCTCCTTGGTAAAAGGGTCAAAATATAATTAGGGCCTACATAACAAAAATAATGTAAGGTTACAACAATAACAATAGTGGGCTTCTATGGGTCACAACAATAACAATATGGGGCTAAACTAGTAATCTAAGAGCTTAACATGACATTGTCCTTCAAAAAGGTGGCGTCCTCAATGCTTGAGTAGTTTTGGATGCTTCTGTATAAAATTACCCATCCTCCCATGTGGAATATTCAGCAAGAAAGTTCTTATTTTTAAATTTATTGATTCCTTAGTTGTCATATTCTTGTTTCTTTCATTGCTTTAGGCTCTAATATGATTCTTCCTTCCTTGTCAAGTTCTGGAAATATAGTTTGAATTGGGATCTTGTCACTGATAACCCTCTTTAAGAATGAAACATGGAAAATTGTGTGTACTCACGAAGATGCATGTAGCTCCAATTTGTATGCCATGGTACCAATATTTTGCAACACCTTGTAAGGGCCATAATACTTGGGTGATCATTTATTATTCTTCTTATCTTACTTGAAGGACATTTGTTCTTATGGTTATAGCTGTAAAAATACTCAATCACCCACATCAAAACTTCTTTCACTATGAAATTTTTTTCATGTTTCTTCATTCAATTTTTCATCAGAGTAAAGTTATTCTTTAAGAGTTAGAGAATTTTTCGTTGATGCTTGATTTGATATTCCACTACTTGAACCCTAGAATTCTCTCTTAAAGATGATGTGATGGAAGACAGATGATATCCATAAAGTGCCATAAATGGGGGTCATTTTTGTTGATTGATTCTTCCTGATGATGAGTCTTGGTTAGACTCGAAACATAGACATATATATAAAAATGAATACTGTGGATATTCTGAATCCCCAATCTCAAAACTCACACCACGTAAACCTTCAAACTATCATGGAAGGAAGTGTTATACCAATATTTTTCCATAGGTAACCACTTGACGCATTGTGTTTGTTTATTAGATACAAAGAAATGAAGATATCCTTACAAAAATTTGTTCACTATATTAGTTTTCCCAACATATTGAGGATGATAAGATGAGCTATGAGTCGATTGAGTACCAAGACAAGAAAATAATTTTGTCCAAAAATTTCCAGTGAAAATTGGATCACTATCACTTACAATAATCTTTGGGTTCCCATGTAGCTTTTGAAATGTTTCCACAAATGCAATAGCGGCTCTATTGGCTTTGAAAGGATGAGATAATGCACAAAAGTGTGCATTCTTGGTAAGTCTATCAACTACCACCATAATGACACTCTTTCCTTCGGACTTGGGTAGACCTGTGATAAAATCTATCAACACCTCCTCCCAACATTGACTTGGAATGGATAATTGTTGTAAAATACTTGGGGTCTTAATTGTCTAAACTTTATTTTTTTTCCAAACCAAATTTTTTGCCACAAAATTTTGAATATATGATTTAAGGCCATCCTAGAAAAATTCCTTCTTGAACCTGTGGTAATTTTTTAAAAATCCTGAGTTCCCTCCTATAGGAGAGGTTTGTAATTCCAAAATAACATTTTGTTTGAGTTAGGAGTTCTTACATAGATATAAGTGATATTTGTACCATAGTACTGAATCATTTCTCTAGATAAATGTATTTGATGCCCTTCAATCTTGCTACAACTTTTGAATGAGTGTCCAAATTTCTTTGTCATTCTCCCATTCCTCCCTTGCTTCATTTATTCAATCAGGTTGGATAATATAATGGTACAAAGAAATTCCTCCACATGCTCATCCCTTCTTGAGAATGCATTTGCAACAACATTCTTCTTCCCTTTTTTGTAGATGATTTCAATGTCATAACCCAAAATCTTTGTGACTCATTTTTATTGTTGTTCTGATGATAATATTTGTTCCAAGAAATATTTAAGACTATCATTATATGATTTTACCTTGAAATTTATTCCCATTATGTAAGGGCGTCATTGCTTCAGGGCATGCAATATTGCCAATATTTACTTCTCATAAATAGATTTGTTTAAATACTTTCCCTTGATTGGACAAATTTCAAAAGTAGTGACTCTTCCTTTTTGCATTGAAACAACACCAATGTCATTTCATGAGGCATCACATTCCACAATAAAGGTTTTTGTGAAGTCTGGTGTGGCTAAGAATGGAGCTTGGCACATTGCCTCTTTAAGTTGTTCAAAATCCTCAGTTGCTCCTAGAGTCCAAAAAAATGCATATTTATTTATTAATGTTGTTAGAGGTGCTTCTATTTTCCCACGTTTATTAACAAACTTGAGATAATAGCCTGTAATCCCTATAAATACTTGAATATGCCTTAAGTTCGTTAGTATTTTCCATTCCCTAATGACTTTAATTTTTTTAGGGTCTACCTTACCACCCTCATGAGATACAATATGACCCAAATATTCCACTTCATGTACCCCAAAGAAACATTTGGAGGGTTCTGAATAAAACTGTTTCTCCTCTAATAGTTTGAACACCCTGTCAACATGTTGAACATGATATTTCCAAGAATTTTTTGTAAATCAGTGTATCATCCAAAAATACTAACACAATTTTTCTAAGGAAGGGTTTGAAAGTGGAATTGATCAAACCTTGAAATGTGGAAGGTGCATTAGTATGTCCAAAAGGCATGACCAAAAATTCATAACTGCCTTCATGAGTTCTAAATGTTGTTCTTAGAATATCTTTTGTATTCATTTTAATTTTATGACATCCTAAAGAAATATCCATCTTGGTGAAGTAAATTGATCCATGTAGTTCATCCAACAATTCATTAATGATAGGAATGGGAAATTTACCTTTAATACTGGCCTTGTTGAACTCTTTATAGTATGGGCACATACACCATGATCCATCCATTTTGTGCACTAATACTACTAGAGAAGAGAAAGAACTTTGGCTAGGTTGAATTATACCTGCTTCTATCATTTCTGCAACTATACATTCAATTTCCCTATTCTGGGCATAGCAATATCTGTAAGGTCTGGTGCTTGGAGGAACACTTCCTGAAATCAAGTGAATAACATGATCATGATTGAGAATATGTGGGAGACCTTTGGGAGTCTCAAATACCTTGGAATGATTGTCAAGGACTCTTTGAAGATATTTAGAAATGGATGGCTTAGATGTTTGAACATCTAGTGAACATAACTGTGAAATTACCACTCATTGTTCCTTATTCAAAAGCTTTGTCATGCCATTAGAGATAATTATCTTCCCAAGTTTATAGAAGATACCCATTGATTCAATTTCCCTTCCTTCCCATAAAAAAAGAAAGAAAAATTATTGAAAATTAAAATTTATCATCCCCAAATATTGTAATCATTGGAATCCTAATACAACATCATCACCACCCATTGAAATGGAAAGCATTGGACTATTCAATACATATTCCTCCATGCTTAGATTAATATTATGGAACTTCCTTGAGAAATTTTTAGTTCCTCCATTTTCAACCATCACTTGATACTCTAGTGTTGGATATAGAAATAAATTCAAAACCTTAGCTATCTTACAATGAATAAAATTATGGGTACTGCCTAAATCAATCATCATTATTACCTTTTTCTTCTTGATATATCCTTCTATCTTGAGAGTTTGAGTGGTAACTCCTACCAATGCATTACAAGATATGGTTAGATTCATTTCTTCTTTTTCAACCTTAGGGGTTAGATCCTGGAGTATATCTTCTTCTTTTGATGTTTCTTGTTACTTTTCTTCCGCCCCTTCACAACCTATGTAAAATAATTTATTTTCAGCACACTTATGACCTTTAGTGTATCTTCTATCAAAACTCTAACAAAGCCAGGCTTTTGCTCTTTTTCATCCATTTTTTTGTGGTGTCAACCTTGTAGGTTATGGGAGGTTAGTGATGAGCCTGAGTATTGCAACAAGAATGCTGCAACTCCCAAGGCTACCAACTTTAATTATCAACCCGGGGTTCGTACAAACTTAATAGGTATTGACACTCTATGTGCATCATAAAATGTTCCTTATTTTGTTTATATGATGTAATGGAGGGAATTTCATGAAATCAAAGCCTAAAATAATTGCATAAATGGAAGTGTTTCTTTGAAAAGAAATTAATCCTAGGAAAGAACAACAATTTGTAATTGAGATCCTAAGAGCACGAATTCAAATAAAATTACCTAATCTAATTTGTGAAAATGAATGTCCTAAGTGGTGTTTATTCTTCCTATACCATGTTTTTAGATCCTAGGGATCATGATTCAACCCTAAGATACAAAAACCAACCTTTGGGAGCAAATATGGTCGAGTTTACACATGCTACCAGAGTGCTACTTGAAACTCTTTTTTTGCTACACGCAAGTCTATTTTGGAAACAACTCACAAAATGAATAATTAAATCAATGAAAATGGGATGGGACAATTGATTTTATTAATTATTATGTATTAGGTCTCTATTCCAAGTGGACTCACTCCAAAATACTCCTATTCACACGTACTAAAAAATAACAGAAAATTACTACTCTAAAATTTGGAAATTCAAGAACTAGTGAGCTAGTTAGTCTATAAAATGCCTAACCTAATCAAGTGAAAATGAAATGGGGTAATTATTTTTATCAAATTTAACATTATTATGACCCAATCCAAGTGGAATAAATTCAAATGGATCTCATTAACCCCTTCTAAAAAAATATCAGAAATTTACTACTATTTCGCTACTAGGCATTTCCAGAAATCTTATATTCGTGAACTAGTAACCAAATCCAAGTAGCTTAATGATTAAGATGACCTTCCAAATTTATTATAAAGATGTATAATTATTTTGAACCTGTAAACAACCTGAAAAATAACTCACTTAAATCATCTAACTCAGTCCTACAAAAAGAAAGAAACAATACTAAATACAGAAATATGCAAAAACGAAATAAGAGATGCATGTGAATAAGAAGTGAAAAGAACATAAATAAATTGTGCAAGAGGGCTCTGAGGCTCCTGCGATGGCCAAGCCCAAGGAGGACTCAGATTCCTATGGAATAAAACAAGCCTTAGAAGCTAAAAATGACACCAATCTTCGTTATTGAATCAGTCCAAGTACATCCCTGCAAGAAAAGAAAGTGGAGTTGCCAGAAAACAAGTTTTTTCCACAATAAGACTAAACAATACATGCCCCTAAAGGCCAATTCAAATTGGTACTTATACAAAATTATGAGGAAGAATTCTCCTCTAAAATCCCTCAAATAGTGGATCTAGTTCCCAACACTAGGAGTTTGTAGTAAATGATAGGGAACACATTCCTAGATTTTCTCAATCATCGGAGTTCCAAAATCTCTCCAGAATTGTCTCGATTATTTCATGATATTTTGTTCATTTATTGTCCAATATTGATCCTCAAGTAATAGGGAGCAAGTCCCTAAGTTATCTCCTTCTCCAAATCTTCATAATATGCCCAATATTCTCACAATATTCTACAAAAATAAATAATATTAGGCACGAATATGAAATTATCTTTAAACCTTCATAAGAACATATTAAAGCATAAAAAAACATTATTAAGTGTAGAAGGAGAGATTTAATATATCTTTTATGTGCCTAAGAAAGGTTATATGGGCCTTAATTTATGTCTAATTTAGAGGCCCATCATACCCCCCTACTAAAATTGTTGCTCATCCTCTGAGCAACCTATTCTTCCTCCTTGCCTTATGGTTCTTCATGTATGCTAGCCTATTTCATTCTATGTTTATTGGTCAATGTGTTGCTCCTCCTGTTGATCTTATTTCTACTCTTCTATTTTCATTTCTTCTTGTAGTTGTTGCATGAAGGTCCTTAGGTGCCTTTGTTGGTGTTTTCATCCTCTTAGAGTTTTCTGGTGGTCCTTTAAATCCATCTTCATCAACTTATCATCAGATTTTGACCTTTTTGTGCCATATACATAATTGCTACAGGAAAATTTTCAACTTCCTGTAACAGCCTTCTATCTGCTTCTTGGGGCTCTAGATTGCTTATGGATGAAGGGAAATGGTTTATGGAGGTTAGGGATGGAGTGATGGAATGATTGGAGTGATGGAGAGATAAGGGGAGAGGTCCCATGCCAAGGTATAGGTGATCTAGCTGTTAGTGGCGCAAAATAGGGTTTAGGGAGTGAATCCTTGTGCATGGAGTGAATTGAGGGTTAGGAGTAGTAGGTATAGGAAAAAAATAAATTATCATGTTCTTTTTGAAGTTTAGAAACCTTTGAGAGAGCTAATTTCCTTTTAAATAAGTTTCCTGTTGCATTTACAGGGTTTCCTGTAGTGCTACAGGAGTCCTGTAGCTGCTAGGACTTTCCTATAGCAATTACAGTCAGGAGTAAAAATTGAGTTTTCTGCCTACTTGAAAAGTGAAATGAGTGAATGGGTGAATGCTAGAGTTTTGCATGGAGTGTGTAACAAGAGGAGAGAGAGAAGAGAGAAGTAAAACCACCTTTGATCAACAAAATTTGTCCTTTGTCTTTCCTGTAGAAAATATATTTTTGCCTGTAGCAGCCCTATTTCGCCTGTAGAAACTCTATTTTGCATCCCAAGAGGTGGTGGGTCCACCTTTTATTTTTTCAAAATTTTCTTTCTTTTTTTTCAATTTTTTTCTCTTTTTTCATTACATGCAAAATAAACTCAGAGTTCTTTTTCTATTAACTTAGTTCGCTCTCATTAGTTACCCCTTGGCACTCCTTGTCTTCCATCACAACCAACTGCTTACTACCAAATTTCTTAATTCTTCTTCACTTTTGTCTTGTTCCTCTCCCACATGTGCATGTGTCTTGGTGGAAAAGTGAAGCTAATTGCGAGATAAGGTCGAGGTTGCTCTGCTACTGATTTTGGGTATAAAAAAACTTTCCTTCTCACACTTTTAATGTTTTCATAAGCTATAATAGATTCAAAGAAAGGTTTAGATGATGGAATACCTGAGCCTTACCATTGATTTGTTTTTTCAGGTGATATTGAAGCTGCTGATAAGACTATTGAAGTCGTCTTTGCTGGTTTTGAAGCTGCTACTGCATGTGATATTATGTTGGAGTTCCTATTGTTGATAGCCTTGAATTTGGAGGTCTTCTAGAGTTTATTTTGTTCTTGTTGTTGCTACTTTACATCCCTAAATTAAATTTTGATGCTGAGATGTTCATGATGTGAGTACTTTAATTGATGATTTTGTTTCTGTACAAGTCTTCTTGATGCTGAGTTTCGATGTGACTGTATAGGCTGCTCAGGACAACCCTCTTGTAGCAAACTTGATTTATGCATATATCTCAAACGGAAGAATGGATTGACCTGAATTTTTTTAGCAATATTACTATCATCCTTATTCACTTCCCCATAAAAAATCTCAGCCATTTAATGCACAAATATCGAGAAAAATTAAAAATGGTTGTAGGTGATTAATTTCGATTTCTCACAAATAATGCTCCAGACTGTGCTGAAATTTATTGAGAATTTTACCATCATATATATGCATCTCTCCATGAAACATGTTTTCAAATGGATGCACATTTTTTGAGATATTATAAAAACAATTTTCTGCTAAAAACTAGGAGTTTCCTGTAGTAAACAGGGTTTCCTGTAGCATTTTAGGAAAATGATGAAAATGAATGAAAAAAAGCTTGGAAATGATGGGTGGATGTTGGAAATGGATGAGGGTGATGGATTGGAATGATATAGGTCCTTTTGGAGCATCTGAGTAAAGGAGGAGGAAGTCCAAGTTTGACTTCCTTTGACTAGGGTTTTGACCAACTTTTTCTTTTGGTGCCAATTTGTTTTTTGTGTTGCTCACAAAGGTTGGAGAGAACCTGCATTCATTAGGTAGAGATACATGGATCAAATACATTTATTTTCTTTTCATTTTTTCACCTTTTTTCCTTTTTTTCTTTTAGGCCTACTAGCTACATCAATGAGGTTTTCAACTAGTAGGTCTGCCTAGGCGCCTCAAAGGAGGTTTTCACCTAGGATATTTTATTTTTTTCCAACCCATTGACCACCTCATGGAGGTTTTCAATTATTGAGTCAATATTAGGCACCTCAAAAGAGGTTTTCACCTGATATTTTATTCTTTTTCATTTTTTCTCTTTTTCCATTTTTTAAAAATTTTCTATCCTACTCTACTTGAAAAAAAATTTCTCTTTCAAGTATAGGAATACTTCCAATGAAGCCATTTTCACATCAATATGACAAATAAAAACATGTGTACACTTGAAATACATTCTTTGATATGTACTTGAATATGAGAGATGAATTGCTTTGACTGAGATTGTATCAAGTATTGTTGAAGAAGAGTGTGTTGTTGCAACTTAATGACTGTCTGGAACCATATTTCAATATAACTTTGATGCCCTTGGTTTTCTTGCTCATTGGGAAAATTATTCATCTCTTCTTCTACCATGAAATTCAAATCTTCCTCTTTTTGCTGATCATTCTCTTGAACATATGGAGGATATGATGGTGAACATGAGGGAACTTTCTCAATGTCTGATTTCGATGTCTTCTCTTCAACAAGGTCAACCCCTGATTCTTTGATATCTTCATTTGAATATTTTTCTTCTTGCTGTTGTCCTTCAATGACATCAAGAGAATCTCTTGTTTGAAATATATTTCTTGAGATAAGATGGATACCATTTATATCAAGAGGAGATGTTTGGAAATGTTGTACATCAGCATTGTAAGTGGGCTGAGTTACTTCTTTGTATGGGTTTGGAAATGGTGGTACAGTTAGTTTAGTGGGAGTGGATCTATGAGATGGATGTGGTTGAGGTTGTGGTTGTGGTGGAGGTGGATGGGAAGGATATACGGTGGATTTGGGTATGGAGGATATTGAGGAAAATATTGAGGATGTTGTGGATTTTTCCCATAAGGTCCTTGCCAACCTTGTTTCCAAGATTGGTTTTGGGGTTGAGATGGCCAAGGTTGCCAAGGAGGGAGTGTGCTCCAATTAGTTTGAGATGGATTTGAGTAAGCTTAAAATTGTGAAGTAGGCCCTTCCATCATATCAAGTTGACTAGGCCGCCATGGTCTTCTTGGAGCTACATAACGTAGCTCAGTGTGGTGATTGAATTGCTCCATTGTCTTCTTGGTAAACTTCCTTAAACCTTGGTAATGATGGAAAATATTTAGTAGCATATGATTCTGTATGGATAACATAACTATCAACATTTTTTTTTCTCATTTTTCATTCTTAACATTTATACTTATTCACTTAGATTTCTAATAATTTCTGTTTTAAATTTATCAAGCAAATTTCCAAGTTCATCTTGACTTACCAATGTTGATGTTGATTTACTTACTCTTGCCCTTCCTCTTGATATGCTCTTGCATGTTTCAAAAATTTATTCAAATGATAATTGGTATACATCTCCTTTACTCATGAGATCAAGGAGATCAATCCACTCATCCTTAATTGTTCTAAGTAAGAGGGTTTTTAGTGTGTCAAATCCTAAATGTTGTAATTTTTCCTCTTAACATTAAACATGAACCTATCTATTAGATCCTCAAGGCTCTCATTTTATTTTTTATTCATTCTAAATATTTCTTCCTTAAGATCATGGTATTTATATTTTTCTAGAAATATTGTTTGCATATCATTCCATAACCTTATTGGATTAGTACCTAGACTCATGAGCCATTTAAGATCTCTATCCTTCAATGTTGCAGGAAACAATCTCGATTTTTGAGTGTGTGATAAGTAGCCATAATATCTACAAAGTATTTCAAATTTAAAGATAAAGGTTTCCGGATCCTCTAACCTCATACCATGGAAGTTGGGAAGGAAAGATGGAGGGATTCTCTTCATATGCACACTAACATCAGTACCTTGAATGGGAAATCTAATAGGATCTTCTTCATTGTCATCATCTCCATCCAGATATTCTACCTTATCTACCACCTCTTCTTCTTCTACCTGCAAAAGTGGATAGTGATGTGGCTCTTACTACACCACGTGATCAAGTGGGGGGTTGGTGTTGGAGAAGTATTTTTAATTTTTAATTTTTTTAATAAGAACGCTAATGCAATGTAATTTTTTGTTTTGAAATAAAATATGCCTAATGCAATTTTTTTTTTTTTGCAGAAATAAAAGAAATGAATAAACTAAGGAAGAAAATAATGCATACTTTGACACATCCCAGACAACGGCGCCAAAAAGTGATGAGCCTAAGTATTGCAACAAGAATACTACAACTCCCAAGGCTACCAACTTTAATTATCAACCCAAGGTTCATACAAAATTAAGAGGCATCGGTACTATATGTGCAGCATTGATATGATGTAATTGATGGAATTTAATGAAATAAAAGCCTAAACTAATTGCAGAAATGGAAGTGTGTAGAAATTATATGCACTAAGCATGCATATGTCCTTGATTCACCTGATCTCACACTATTTAACTTTATGAAAAATATTGAATCAATTCCACTTGTTAATCTTTTGCATAAATATTAATTGCACACACATGTGAAGCATAAACAAAATTAATCAATCGCACATAACACATTTTTTAACTGGGAAAGCCTGAAGCTAAAAACCCCAACTATATATTATGTAACATGGATATCATATGAAAATCTCATACAAAGCTTATCAAGCTCTCAGTATAGTACAATCGTCATACACTAATCAGGAACAATCTTGCAAATCCATGCACCGATCTCTGCCTCCTGCTAGCCTGTCTCCACTACACAATCCCTTCTAAAGAATAGCTCTGAATAAATTAGAATTACCCTTGCCTTGACTGTGCAATCCTCATTGGCAACTCCAATGTGTGTGTGATGCAATCAATGCATCACTATAGTCACAACAAATAGTCTATCTTGCCCTTTCACCTATCTCTCCACTGGGTCTCCACTGAAACTGCCATGCACTGTAGTTAACTGTTGTATTGTTCAGTTGACTAATGAGTTATTATTTGTGAATTAATTAACTAATTTATTCACTCCACTCTCACTAGTATCAATCGGCTAGACTAGATACGACTAGCTCAACTGAGTCTAACTGAGTTAAACTAAATACAACTCCATAAATACTTCTTCCAACTGTGTCATAACTCTGCCACTTGAGTTTTAACTGATTCCTCCGTGCATTAGCTCCAATAAACCCTTGGGAATTGCGTAATTCCCTCATTCCACTAATGTGCCACATCTGTGCACTTAACTGAAGTTCTCTAAGAGAATAAGTTGTTGTATCTATTTTTAGATCAACGATCTATAAATAGACTTTGCCCAATATTCTAAAAATAGAATTTCATCTATTTTTCCAACTTGATCAACCATCCACAAATATCATCTTGCAACTTCTGAAATATGATCACCATGTCCAAAAATAAACATAGTATAAAAATAGACTTGCGCCAAAAATAGCCTGTGGGCCCACTTAGTGAAGGCGACTATTTTCACTAAGCTCATCATCTTGTTGAATCTCAACACTCCCTCTCAACAAGATAGGGATTATCCTTCACCCCGATCCTGCCTCTATGGTATTCAAATTTTCTCCTGGTGAGCGCCTTCGTCGGAATATTTGCATCCTGATCCTCCGTAGGAATTACTGAAGCAACATGATCTTCTGTTGCACACAATCTCTGATATGATGATACCGGATATCAATATGTTTAGATCTATCATGAAACATAGGATTAACCAAGAGTTTAATGCAACTCTGATTATCACAATGTATCACTGTGGGATCTAAATGTGAACCGAACAAACCAACCAAGATCTTCCTCATCCAGATAGCCTCACATGCAGCTTGACTTGCTACCATGGATTTCGCTTTAGCTGAATTGAGTGCCACAGATCTTTGTTTCCTGCTGTACCAAGAAACTTTCGGAGATCCAATACTGAAAATCCCCCCTGATGTTCTCTTTCTGTCTGTTGGGCTTCCTGCCCAATCTGCATCTGTGAAGCCATGCAACTTCACCTCATCTGTCTATCTGTACCATAAACCATACTCAGATGTGCCCCTAAGATATCTCAGGACATGCTTGCCTGCCTTCCAAAAGAGCTTGGTAGGCTTAACCATTTCTTGTGAAAGCTGGTTCACCGCATAGCATATGTCCGGTCTTGTATTGACTAAATACATGATCGAACCCACCAACTGTTGATAAACAGTGGCATCCACTACCTCTGTCGATGTAGCATCCTCTTTCTTCCAATTTCCTAGAAGAGGAGTGTCAATAGGCTTGCACCCTTGCATGTGAAACTTCTCCAGTATCTCCCGGTCATACTTGCCTTGAGACACAAATAGTTCACCTTCCCACTGCCATATTTCCAATCCAAGGAAATAATGAAGGAGGCCTAAATCCTTCATCTCAAACTCCTTTGCAATATTTTCCTTGCATGAGTGTATCAACTGCTCATCACCTATTAGTATTAAGTCATCAACATAAAGTAAAATGATTAAAATCTTACCCTCCACCACAATCTGGTACAGGTTTGCATTCGCCTCACTCTTGGTGAAACCAAGTCCAGTGAAATAGTTGTCTATCCGAGTGTACCAAGCATGGGGTGCTTGTTTCAGCCCATACAGTGCTCTTTCGAGCCTACACACATGCGACTCTCTATTGAAGATCGCAAATCCTTCAGGCTGCTCAATGTACACCTCTTCCTCAATGATCCCATTAAGGAACGTAATCTTCACATCCATCTAATGAATGTGCCAACCCATCTGTGCCAAGAGAGCAAGGATGGTCTGTATGGAAGAATACCGTGCGACAGGTGAAAAGGTTTCTTCATAGTCAATCCCCTCAATCTGTGAGAAACCCTGGGCAAAAAATCTTGCCTTATACTTCTCGACACTCCCATCAGCAGCTTGCTTTACCTTGTAGATCCATCTTGATCCTACAACTGATTTTCCCACTGGCCTTGGAACAATCTCCCAAGCATTGTTTTTGACAATGGAGTCATACTCCTCCACCATGGAATCTACCCATGTGGGCTCCTGCATTGCTTCTTCGAAAGAAGATGGCTCTATCACGATACACTTTCTCATAAGAGCCATGTATCCAGTATATCGGTTAGGTGACTGTCTCTGTCTGCGCTATGATGTAGGGACTCCTACATTCTGTGCCACATCAAGCTTCAGTCTCTCAGATTATGTGGTACGCTTTCTGCCTTGTCTGATGTTTGGTTCTGCATGAGTGGACCCCTCCACTCCATGAATCTCCTCCTATGGCTGATCCACATCCAGAGGCTCATCTTTGGGAACAAGAAGTTCCTCCTCCGCATGCAAGTGTGGCTCCCTCTCAAGCAACAACTTCATGGCTTTCACCTCATTGAATTTTATATCCCATCACACAACAGTCATCCAACTATTTGGAAAATACACACAATAGTTATGGGGTGTTTTTGTGTACCCCAAAAATATCCCAACTTTTGCAGTCGACTCCAGCTTCTTCCTGGCGTCCTTTGTCACCTGAATGTAAACAGGTGAGCCAAAAATCTTCGAATGAGAAATATCAGGCTTCTTACCAGTAAAAGCTTCTTCGGGTGTACTCATGCCAAGTACTCTATGAGGACAACGGTTTTACACATAAACCTAAGTGTTGCATGCTTCCGCCCATAATTGCATCGATAGGCCCTGTTCATGTAGCATCACTTGTGCAGCACCCACGATCATTCTGTTCTTTCTCTCCGCAACCCCATTCTGCTGTGGGTTATGAGGCGTTATGAGTTCTCTTCGAATTCCTTATTTGATACAGAAGTCTTTGAATTTGCCCGAGATGTATTCACCACCATTATCGCTCCGTAGAGCTTTCACTTGCTTCCTCGACTCCTTCTCCACCAATGCCTTGAACTCACAGAACTTTGAGAACGTTTCACTCTTCTTCTGCATGAATAAGATCCGGCATCTACGAGAATAGTCATCAACAAATATAACATAATACCTGTGTTTTTCTATTGAAGAAATCGAGAAAGGTCCACACACGTCTGTGTGAATTCTATCCAGGATCACCGAAGCATGGTTCTCCTTCTCATGAAAGGTGGTCTTCACAAACTTACCCATATTACATCCCTTACACTGATCTGATTGTGCAAGAGTACCCTTGGAAATTCTAGTAGAAATTTGCTGCAAAATCTTCAAAGCGCCATGGTTAAGATGGCCCAATCTCCTATGTCATAATTTTCCCTCATCCCGGCTCACCACTTCTTTTGCTTTGCCCACCATTGCAGCGCAGCCATCTACCTCTAGCTTGTAAATATTTTTAATTATAACCCCTATCTTCTTGGTTTGACTTGTTGTTTTATGTCGAAGGAAGGCTTTTCCCTCACTAAAAACAACATCATAACCTCTGTCTTCCAGCATTGCGACTAAGACCACGTTATTCTTCAGACCTGGAACATGCATAACATTCTCCAACAAGAATGGATTACCGGAATCCCTCTCAAAGGTAATGGTCCCAATTCCAGTCGCATTGTACTAACCATCGTCGCCCATCTCTATATGCATCTGGAGGTCCTTCTCCTCCAAGTCACTAAACAACTCTTTATCTCCCGTCATATGGAAAGACGCACCACTATCAAGATACCACACCGATCCCATGCAGCTTGAAACCAAGCAAGAGATCAAGGATAAATCAAGCTCAAATTGCGAGGCTAAGGCCTCTCCAACTGTAGATCCAGTTGCTTACTTGTTCTTCTTCTTCTGTGGACAGTTAGTGGCGAAATGTCCATGCTCGTGACAGTGAAAACACTTCACTTTGGACAACTCCTGCTTCTTGCCTTTAGCACTAGATTTTGAAGGATTTTTATTCCCCTTCACTTTCCTTGCTTTGGCATCCAAAGAAAAATTCTCTTCATCTTCATTCTTCGATGAAGATCCATCCCTGGTACCCTGCCTTATCTCCTCCTGCACAAGATCCGACCAAAGTCGCTCCCATACCGACAGTTTCTCTCATCCATTTACAGAGTCTTCGTAGCTATGCCAACTCTTCGGAAGCCCAAAGAGAGCCAAGATCACCAAGTCTTCTTCATCAATAATAAACCCCACACTTCCCAGTTCATCCTTGCAGTGGACAAACTTCGTGAGGTATTTTGGAATATTGTCGCCTTTCTCCATTTTAATTTTTCTGAGCTTGTCTTTAAGCGCCAACTTCCTCTGGTCACTTCTTCTTTGGAAAAAGTCTGTTAAAGCCTTCCACATTAAGAATGGATTGGCTTTCCCATGAAGGCTGGACATAATATGGTCCTTCACACCTTCCAACAGAATTCTTCTCGTCTTTGCTATCTTCTTTTGCCATGCGTCAAGTAATGCAGCATCGCTAGATCCCGGCTTAGGAACATCGCTATCGATGAACTCCTTCAACCCATTATCCACCAGAACCGCCTCCATCCTGTCTTTCCAGGCTATGTAATTCGATCTCCCATTAAGGGCATACTCCAATCTCAACCCGTTGAAAGACATTTCAATGTATACTCGATTTCTGCACCAAGAATCTTCTATAGCAAATTCGAATTGTCCACCAACACAAACTCGCTTCACAATTGCAATCTTCAATCAACAATGCTTTGATACCATGTATAAATTATATGCACTAAGCATGCATATGTCCTTGATTCACCTGATCTCACACTATTTAACTTTATGCAAAATACTGAATCAATTCCACTTGTTAATATTTTGCGGAAATATTAATTGCACACACATGTGAAGCATAAACAAAAATAATCAATCACACATAACACAGTTTTTAACCGGGAAAGCCTGAAGCTGAAAAACCAAACTATATATTCTGTAACATGGAGATCATATGAAAATATCATACAAAGCTTATCAAGCTCTCAGTACAGAACAATCGTCATACACTAATCAGGAACAATCTTGCAAATCCATGCACCGATCTCTGCCTCCTGCTAGCCTGCCTCCACTGCGCAATCCCTGCTAAAGAATAGCTCTGAATGAATTCGAATTACCCTTGCCTTGACTGCACAATCCTCATTCTAAACTCCAATGTGTGTGTGATGCAATCAATGCATCACTATAGTCACAACAGATAGTCTATCTTGCCCTTTCACCTATCTCTCCACTAGGTCTCCACTGAAACTACCATGCATTGTAGTTAACTGTTGTATTGTTCAGTTGATTAATAAGTTATTATTTTTGAATTAATTAACTAATTAATTCACTCCATTCTCACTAGTGTATCAATCAGTTAGACTAGATACAACTAGCTCAACTGAGTCTAACTGAGTTAAACTAAATACAACTCCATAACTACTTCTTCCAACTGTGTCATAACTTTGCCACTTGAGTTCTAACTGAGTCCTCCATGTAATAGCTCCAGTAAACCCTTAGGAATAGCGTAATTCCTTCTGTCAGCTGTTGTGCCACATATGTGCATTGAACTGAAGTGCTCAAAGAGAATAAGTTGTTGTTTAGAGTTTGATTATTATTAAGAGCTAATAATAATCGACATGCATCTATTTTTAGATTGACGATCTATAAATATACTTCGCCCAATATTCTAAAAATAGAATTTCATCTATTTTTCCAACTTGATCAACCATCCACAAATAGCATCCTGCAACTTCTGAAATATGATCATCATGTCTAAAAATAGACTTGCGCCAAAAGTAGCCTGCGAGCCCACTTAGTAAAGGCGACTCTTTTCACTAAGCTCATCATCTTTTTGAATTTCAACAAAGTGTTGCTTTGAAAAGAAATTAATCCTAGGAAAGAACAACAATTTGTAATTGAAATCCTAAGATCATGAATTTAAATAAAAAGGCCTAATATAATTTGAGAAAAATAATGTCCTAAGTGGTTTTTATTCTTCCTCAATCATGTATTTAGGTCCTAGGTGTCAGGGTTCAAGCCTAAGAAACCAAACCAACCTTTGGGAGTAAATCTGGTTGAGTTTACACATGCTACAAGAGTGCTACAAGCAACTTTGTTTTTGCTATAGGCATAGTCTATTTAGGAAATAACTCACCGAATGACTAAGTAAATCAAATGAAAATGGGATGGGACAATTTTTATTATTAATTATGATGTCTTAGGTCTCTATTCCAAGTATAAGCAATCCAAAATACCCATGTTCACATGTGCTAAAAAATAACATAAAATTACTACTCTAAAAAATGGAAATTCAAGAACTAGTGAGCTAGTTAATCTATCAAATGACTAACCTAATCAAGTGAAAATTAAATGGGTTGAATTTTGTTATCAAATATAACATTATTATCACCTAATCAAAGTGGAATCAAGTCAAATGGATCTCATTAACCCCTTCTAAAAAATATCAGAAACTTACTACTATTTTGCTACAAGGCATTTCTAGAAATCTTATATTCGTGAACTAGTAACCAAATCCAAGTAGCTTAATGATTAAGATGATCTTCCAAAGTTATTATAAGGATGAATAATGATTTTGAACCTATAAAAAACCTGAAAAATAACTCACTTAAATCATCTAACTCAATCCTACAACAAGAAAAAGAAATAATACTAAATACAGAAATATGTGAAACAGAAATAAGAGATGCATGCAAATAAGAAGTGAAAATAACATAAAGAAATTGTACAATAGGGCTCTAAGGCTCCTGAGATAGCCAATCCCAAGGAGGCTCAGAGTCCTATGGAAGAAACCAAGCCTTAGAATCTAAAATTTTTGCCAATATTCATTATTTGAATCAATCCAAGTACATCCCTGCAAGAAAAGAAAGTGGAGCTGCCAGAAAACAAGTTTTCTCCATAATAAGACTAAATAATACATGCCTCTAGAGGCCAATTCGAATTGGTACTCACACAAAATGATGAGGAAGCATTCTCCTCCAAAATCCCTCAAATAGTGGATTTGATTCCCAACACTAGGATTTTGTAGTAAATGACAGGGAACACATTCCTAGATTTTCTCAATCATCGGAGTTCCAGAATATCTCTAGAATTTCTCAATTATTTCATGATATTTTGTTCATTGTTCTCCATTGTTGGTCTCTCGATGTAGGGAGCAAGTCCCTAAATTATCTCATTCTCCAAATCTTCATAATCTGCCCAATATTCTCACAATATTCTACAAAAAGAAAATTATTAGGCATAAATATGCAATTATATTTAAACCTTAATAAGAACATATTAAAGCATAAAAAAACATTATTAAGTGTAGAAGGAGAGATTTAATATATATTTTATGTGCCTAATAAAGGTTAGATGGGCCTTAATTTATGTTTAATTTAGAGGCCCATTAGTTAGGAGAGAACAGAATTCCATCTTTATAGTTATGAGTGGTAGAACTCCTTTTTGCCATAATTTTGATTTCAACTTTTCTTTCCACCCTTAATGAATTCTCCAATGAATTAGGTTCCCAAAGGCGAAACTCGTGTTGTGTTACAAAATTATATATTATAGAGCAATGGAACACATAAAAATATGCAGAAATAAAAACATAGAAAACATATAAAACAAGAGAGACACAGATATATGTGGTTCACCCAACTTGGGCTATGTCAACGGAGAAACATCCAGTCCTTCCTTTGTATTATCCAGCAAAATGAAGAGACATAACCTACAGTAGATCCATTGTAATATCCTCTACTCTCTCACACAGTCCCCCTTTCTCTTTCTCACTCGGAATACACTCTCCACACACAACCGCAATAAAAATTCCATCATACAATAAATGTGTTTCCTTATAGGGAAAAAAACCCTAAATTAAACATAACTTATACCTTCAGATCATCCCGCTAATGAACGACCGAGATTGACTACGAAATCACAATATTTTACAAGGCAATTTTACATCTATTTTTAGCTTTGAGGGCGCTGCCCCCGGATGCCCCAGTCGGGGGAGGGGGGGGGTGTTATAGCATCATTTATCACCTATATATACTTGGTCACTTATGAATTAGCCTTGGGAAGCCCTTCCATTTAGACTTGATCTCACTTATTAAAAAACAGTATTTTAAAATCCATATGCGACTCTACCCAGTTTTATTCGTGTGCACACATGGGTCAATACATAGCTAACCCGTGTATGTTATTTAAAAGATTAAAAATATATAAAATTATCTTATTAAAGAGGCGGGGTTTATGGTTTTCCTGTAACTTAACTACCCCAGAACATGGCCTAACTGTTCCCCAACTAAAAAAACTAATTTGAGGAAGTATAAATACACCTCAAGGGAATGGCCTAAGGGAGGAGAGAGAGAATATTATTGATATTATAGCATGTTATAGCCCTTATCAAGTTTGATATTTCCTTGTGCCTCCTACACTTCCTAGGTTCAGGAAAACCTTATTTCCTTGTGATGATCACCCCCATTCCATGTGACATCCTTTGTGCACCATTTATGGAAGAAGCTTTGTGAGGCTAGGGCTTGATGAATCCGGAGGACGGTTTTGCTCAAGGTTGGCATATCTCAGGTGATTTATCCACTTTCTCTGTAAATGTTATCAATAAAAGAAATACCATCCTATTCCTGATGTCTATGTGTTATGTATCTCTTATACATGTTTAATGAACTTGAATGGTTTATTTCATGTTACCTTTATGAGATTATATATGCTAACATGCTGACATCTAGGACATATATGATTTGCAACTAGTTTGTGTGCTTGTTATTGACTGATTTGCAGGTTATGGAGCACGAGGAGTAGCATAGGGTCTGCACCCTACGGGATCGATCTCAAACAAGGATAAACGGGTAAGGTCCACAATCCTCATTTTTCTAGTTCAAGCATAAAACAGATAATTAGAGTACTTCTTGTGATGATATGCCATCCCCTCTGTTAGGTCCCTCAACCTAGGCCATGATAGGGTAGCTTTTCCCGTAACAGGGAGATGCATACATTAAGCTTCCAACTGCTAATACATTTGGAACTTTAGACATATAATCCTTACTAAGTTTGAAATGGCTAGCCAAAGGTGTACTAATTGGTTTTGCATTCTACATATTAAATATTTCCAACACCTTTTGTATGTACTCATTCTAAGACAATGTTAATTTGTGATTTTCTTATCTCTAGTTATTCTCATACCAAGGATTTTTTTCCAACTCCCAAATCCTTCATTGCAAGTGAATTTGATAATTTCCCTTTGAGTACATTTATTTCTTGCATGTTAGACCCTGCAACAAGCATGTCATCTACATATAATAACAATATAATATAGCTAGCATCATTTCTCTTTTTCAGATAAACACAATGATCAGAGTGACATCTAGTATAACCTTGTTCAGACATAAAAATGTCAAACTTTAGATACCACTACCTCAGAGCTTGTTTTAAGCCATACAAGCTATTCTTCAACCCACATGCTAATTTTTCCTTCCCTTTTACATCATTTCCTTGTGGTTGCTTCATATATATCTCTTCCTCAAAATATTCATGGAGAAAGGTTGTCTTTACATCTAACCATTCAATATGAAAATCTTTCGTTGCTACAAGACTTAAAATAGTTTTGATTAAAGTCATTTTAGCAGCGGGAGAAAATATTTCATCAAAGGCGATACCTTTCTTCTATGCAAACCCCTTCACCACAAGTCTAGCTTTGTACCTCTGTTTTCCTCCATCTTCTTCCTTCAACTTTAATAATCCATTTATTCTTCAATGTAGTTTTACCTACAGGCAACCTGACTAAGTCCCAAGTCTGGTTATGCATTAAGGAGTCCATCTCTTCTTCCATGGCTAGCTCCCACTTCTTCCTGCTTTCAACCTACATTTCTTCTTCATAACATTCGGGTTCACTAGAATCAGTCAACAATAAATAATATAATGAAGGAGAGTATCGTTCAGGGGGTCTACTTATCTTGGTAGATCTTCTAACACCACTTTCAGGTTTTTGAGGTGCCTGTTGCTATTTTGGTGGTTGTTGTTGTTGTAGTTGTGATCCAAGTGGATATCGGTGGCCTCCCACCTATTCTATTTGGACCCGCAGCATCAATTCTTTCATTTTTTCAACTTCATCACAGCTTACTAGTTATAGCAGGTTTTCGGGTCCTGCACACCCGGAGCCGTTTTAGGGCATTAATAATCCAGGTGGATATTGGTGGCCACCCATCGAGTCCATTTGAACCCCCACCATCAGTTATTTCAGTTTGTAAGTTTCGGCACAACTTACTATTTTTAGCAGTTTTTCGGGTCTTAAACTTCCAGAGCCGTTTTGAGGCCCTAAACGACGTTTTTTGGGAATCGTTTTACCGGCGATTTTGATCATCAAATTCAGCCCGAAAGTTGTGGTCCTCGGATAGATCTTTCTAACGAGCTATTGAGCGCATCAAACGGAGATCGGATGCCAAAGTTACGTCCCCGGGAAGTTGAACCACCAATTTACCCAAACGGGGCCCACAGTTTTGGCGCTTCATCTCCTACGGTTTGGGTTTTGGACGTTTCGGATTCTACATTGTTTCTCAACAATAAATAGGCCCTCGAGCCTCATTGTAACACAGTTCAGGGGGCTGGGAGCCGATAGATCTCTTCTCAGAGATATGCTGCCAGTACCCTAGCTCATCTATTTCCATTATGTCTGTAATAGGCCTGCGAGCCTTAATGTAACACAGTTCAGAGGCCTGCGTACGCTACATCTCTTCTCAGAGATACGCTACCAGCGCCCTAGCTTGTTTCCATTATGTTTGTAAGCTCATTGCAGTCATTCTTTTATTAATAAAATGAAGCATTATTTCCGCTGCATCTCTGTATTTATGGTTATGTGTTTATTTTGTTGCGTTCCTGCATAAATCCGGATCAGGTTGTTGATTATTATTATTTTCAAGCACCTTTACTTTTTATGTGATCTCATCAAGCACTGTTTATTCTATGTTTTCTTTATCATGTTTCTTTTCCTTCATCTGATCCTTATACAAGACCTTTTCATTGAATATGACATCTCTACTCCTAAATATTTTGTGATTTTCATAATCATATAAGCGATTACTAAAATCATTAACACCATATTCGATAAAGTTACATTTCTTGGATTTTGCCTCAAGCTTTGTTCTATTTTATTTATTAATATGGACAAAGGCCTCACAACCAAAAGGCTTTAAAAAAGAGAAGTTCACATTTTTACATGTCTATGCCTCTTATAGAATACCACCATCCAAGGAACTTGAAGGCCCTCTGTTTATTAGATAAATAATAGTATCTACAACATATTCCAAAAATTGTAAAGGCGTTCCCACTTGAAATCTCATGCACCTTGCACGCTCTATGACTATCATGTTCATCCTTTTTGACACATCATTATCCTATGGTGTTCCTGGAACTGTCTTCTCTCTATGAATTCCATGCTCTAAACAATACATATCAAACTCTTTTATGAAATATTCACCTCCATTGTCTGATCTAAGACACTTCAACTTCTTTCCTGTCTCAATCTCAACCAAATCTTTCCATTTCTTGAAAGTATCAAATACATCAGGTTTATTCTGAATACAATAAATCCAATTTTTTCTCGTTGCATCATCAATAAAGGTAACATAATAACGAGAACCACTGAGAGATGAAACCTGAGAAGGTCCTATTGTGACCAGCAACAACCCCCCTTTTTATTTATTATTAGTAATAATACTAAATAAATGGGGACCCTTAGTTAAAAATCCAAAAAAATCAATTAGGATTTGTTTTCCTTTACAAATAAAACTTTCTATCATAAACTTATAAAATCCCTTAGAAAGAATATTTAGAAACACTTAAGTTTATGATAGATTGTAATAAAATTGCTTTTGAAACAAGATAGCGCATTCATAACAAAATAGTATATATAAAACGCATTGATCGCAGATCGCATAGCGCAGAAAACAGAAATGATTAATAAAAATCTTTTGCACTCTTATCAATTCTGCGCTTTTGCGATTCTGTGCTTTTGCGATTGTGCGCTTTTTGTGATATGTGCTTTTGTGATTTTTGCGATATGCGCTTTGCGCTATTGCGCAATTACCGTTTTTGCACTATTTTTATGACTGTGATGATTTCATTTTGCGATATTGCGACATTGCGATATTGCGATATTGCGCAGCAAATCGCAGATCGCAATGTCACAGATTCATGTAGGTGCACTATCCCAAGGCAATCTTCCCACATGTCAAATCCGTTATGCGCTTTAATGATTATATTAAATGATTGGATTGATTATTAATGTGAAAAGAGATTGTGTTTAGATTGAAAGTCGTTTCATAATTTAAATATTATATTTCATCCGCTTTCACATTCAAAACAGCTTAAATTAGATAGTTTATTTCAGTTAGTTTAGTCCCATTTCCACCCATTCAATCCAATCCATTTAGTTACAAGGAAACTGGTCCTTTAAATCCAGTCGGAGCCACCACACCAAATGGAAAAGGAGCTGTCTTAAGGTCCCGACCGGGTGGTTTTCCCCGATGTTTGAAGGAGAGATTTTCTAGGCTTCAACAGGTCCCTATACATTTGTATGCATAAGATATAATTTTTCACTCTTGTTTTATTTCCCAACTTTAAGAAATTTGACTCTCTTCTATTTTCCATAAACACAATTCTCATAGAAATCCAAATCAGTATTCTTCAAACCTGGCAACAAATTTCTTGAGTGAAGAATATCCATCCCCTTCTCACTCATGTGTCCGAGCCTATGAATCCATAATGTTGCATCTGCTTTTGTGGAGTTTAAAGCATTAACACAATTAGAAATACCATTACACAAATACAATGTACCAACCTTTCCTCCTTTTCTATTACCAAGGCTCGTTTAGTGACCTTCTAGGTTTTATCTATAAAATTTGTCACACAACCTTCACTGCCTAGCATGATCTGCAACATGCCTTACCTCCTTTAATAACCATTGGTTTCCATTCTGCCGTTTTACAATAACTTTACCCATTCCAATGATTTTATAGAGTTTATCATCACATAGACGAACCTGTCCAAAATATCCTTGAACATAGTCATGAAAATGTTTCTTATCAGGTGTGGCATGGAATGAGGCCCCTAAATCTACCACCCAGACATCAATAACATTTTCTAAATAAATAATCAAAGCATCTTGTAACACATCACCTGTCACATTCACTTCATGATTGTTTTCTTGTTGTGCATCTCCTTCTTTTCCAATCCGAGACTTTTAGTATTTCTTTAGGTGTTCATTTATCCCACATTTCTAGCACACTATCCATGATCTGGAATTGGATCTTCCTTTCCTTAACTTACTGCGATATCCTAGGATATTTCCTCTTTCCATTTTTCTTCCCCTGGTCTCTGCACTCAAAGCATCACCTGATGTCTCACTCGATATGTTATGTTGCATTTCCTCGCTAAGGATGGCATTGACAACATCATGAAAATTTAAAGTACTATATCCAGAGACAAAGTTACTAATGGCCATAACTAAACCATTCCAAATTTCTGTCAATGAGCATAGAAATAACAGAGACCTAACTTCATCATCAAATTTTACCCCTACAGAACTTAACTGATTGGTAACCATATTAAATTTATTTAAATGGTCTGCAACAGATCCGCCTTTCGACATTTTCATTATACTAAATAAATTCTTCCTAAGAAATTCCTTATTTGAGGTTGATGGTTTTTAATATAGTCTAGCCAATGCCGTCATTAAACTGTCTATTGTCATTTCCTTTGAAATATTAAAGGCTACCGATGCCGCCAGGCATAATTGTATTGTTCCAAGTGCCTTTTTGTCGAGAATCCCCCATTATTCATATGTCATACTCAACAGCTTCTTTGTTTTTCCGCTCAATGGTAGGTATAAATCTTTCTGATACAAATAATATTCCATTTGCATATTCTACAGCTGGTATTTTTGGCCATTAAATTTCTTGGCCCTAAAACTTTCATCTTTTTCCATTGCTCCTACTTGAACCAGGAATCCTTCTTTACTGCGAATTTATCAGCCAAATATACCTTCGTCTTTGATACCAATTGTTGGAAAATTATATATGACAGAGTAGTGGAACACATAAAGATATGCAGAAATACAAACACAGAAAACATATAAAACAAGAAACAACCAATCCTTCCTTTATATTATACAACAAAATGAAGAAACACAACCTACAACAGATCCACGGTAATATCCTATACACTTTCACGCAGTCCCCCTTTCTCTTTATCGCTCAAAATACACACACAACACACAGCCACAATACAATTCCCTCATGAATCGAGGGGTTGCCTTCTAGGGAAAAAAACCCTAAATTAAACATAACTTCTACCATCATATCATCTGCCTAATGAACGGACCAGATTTACTATGAAATTACAACATTTTACAAGGCAATTTTATATCTATTTTACAAGTCCCCCCCCCCCCCCCGATGGAGGAGTGTATAGTCTTCCTCAGGTATACATCCACCTGAAACAAAGACCTCTAAATCAGGATGATAATCAGGCTCCACACCCACAATGTTGGATGTTATCTTTTAATGTCCCTGTGAGGACAATAGCTTTATGCTCCTCCAGAATATTAGTTAGTTTTATATTCAATCTTTGGAAGTCCTCAATGTGCTCCCCAACTGAAACCTTTTTTTTGAGATTTATCAATTGGATAAATAAGGTATTACTCTTTGTATCTTCATAATGTGCTATCAATTCCTCCATAAAAACTATCCCAAGTGATAAGTAATTTATGAGAACAAAGTCATCGATACCACATAAACTAATTGGGTTATAAATATAAATATTCAATGCATACCTATTGTGTGTGCTGCACATCATGTTGATCAAATAAATACTTCATTTGTAGTATCCATGTTACCGCATCCTTGCCATCAAAATTCCTCATATCGATTTTTGGAATATGGTTGGTTTTCCACCCAAAGTTAGAGTCTCTAAAATCATGATTCAAATTTCTTTTTTTCTCATTCAGAGTTCAAGGAATACCTTATCACCATTAGGAAGCATTTCTTGTAGCAACTTTATCGAACCTTCCTTCAAACCTTCCATGTTTGATTTTAGTTTTTCTTCTAAACCATCCCTCTTAACATTAATTACTCCCAATTCATTTTTGGTTTCTGATGCAGGAGCATTAAGGTAGAGTCAACAATGTGACAAGCTGGTCACATGTTGTGGCTTGGGAAGAGGACTAGAAGTCTTAATAATAATATGAAGATTTTAGTTTTAAATTATTTTGTTTAAAGTTAATTTGGGCTAACATAGCCATTATAATCTGTAGGTTAAAAGAATAGTTAGATTAGGATTAGTTAGGCATTTAGTTGAATAAATTGTTCTAAAACTGAATAACAGTTTATAAACCATATGGGGATTTTGGGAAATGCATAAAACAAAACCAAATCCACCATTGTGGGGTTCTGCCTTCCATAGAGAGAAAGAGAGAACGAGAGGGACATAGGTGTGAGAGAGGGTTGAATAGAGAGTAGGAACAAATGTAAAACCAGCCAACCCAAGGCTTGGGTTCTATGTATTTTCATTTTTAAATTAATTCCAAGTGTTTTGGATTGTGATTGGGCTCTCTGTTTCAACCCATTGGTTTTATTTCCCTGTCGAAGTTAACTATTGCATTTATGTGCTATTTTATATGCATATTATATTTCTATTAATGCATAGACAAATTGAGCATGAGGAAGAATTTCCTGTGAACTTCGCATAGGCAAAGCTGGGATGAGAGATGAAGAAATCTAATTGGATTATTGATGCAACGAGGCTGAGCGAGAAGATGAAGTTTCTAAGGACTTATTATAGATAGATTTATGGTAGATACCAAGGGATAAGAAATGAAGAACAAGTTTAGGAGTGGTAACGATGAAAAATTCCAAACAAAATAGGAAGGAATAGTGGAGGAGTGGCGCGGAGGAAAAATTGTTGCAGAGCGGCAACAACTGAAGAGGAAAGATCGAACAAAGAACATAATACTCAGAAGAAGTTCCAAAGGAGGAATCAATGGTGGGGATTGAATCACATATTCAAAAGTTTAAATTTCGACGGTGGAGATCAGTGTGAGCATAAGGGGCGAGAAGAGTCGAGAGAAGGACGGATGTGATTAGATCGCAAATTTGAAAGAAGAATAGATCAACAGTGGACGACAAGATGATGTTTCACACTTCGAAAATTATAGTGGACACCATATAAATTCGCACGAAATGTTAAATAAGTTACGATGCGATGCGAGAAGGGTGAAGGATGCGATGCGACAAGGAGTAGCCACGTGTCGACTTGGTGCACGAGCGCACATCGCATATGATAAGTTTTAACTCTTATCAGTATAACTTTGAAGTTGCAGGCAAGTGTTTTGCGATGAGACAAGGGTCATTGGATATGGTGAAGATCGACGGTAGGGTTAGCGTTGCACTTTCGGATCGAAGGAATCACAAGGTTGTGGATTTAGGCTGCTTGGTAGACTTGTGAAATGCAATAAAATGTGATTGGCTGATATATTGTGGGACCTGACTCCTGCTCCGCATATGTGTAGGTAATGGGTTGAGTTATATGGTTGATTTGTTTATAAAGTGAAGCACTGTTGATTTTCCAATGTATGTATGTTAATAAACTATGGGTAAAGAAATCCGCTATGATCGCTTCGTGTATGAATGTTAATAATTCCGAATTTGAAATTTCGTTGTGTATAAGAAGATTAGGTGGGTCCTAACCCACAGTCCATGACTATAAGTTAATTTGCAGCTATGGTTGCATCAATTGGTATCAGAGCAAGAAGATGTGAGAGGCGATGTGAAGGACTTTGAACTATGCAAAGTTTAGAAAGATTGCTCTATTATTTTAATCGAGTGAGGTAAGACTGTGGATTGAAGACTTATGAAAAATCATAAGAGCTACAACACCATGGATGAAGAATTAGCGTAGAAAATAAGGTAAGAATGTTTTATTTCAGTTTTATTTTGGATTATGAAACTAACAAGTAAATTCTCACACTCATAAGAAGAGCATAAGAGTTTAATGGAGGTAGCAGTAGGAGTAAAAACATCTCAACAAGAAGATTACAGCCTTTAAGGGTAGTGATGAAGGAAGCTAGCAATGGTTTTTTTGAGGAAAAATAAGTGTGGTTAGAACCCAATATTTCAGCTAAGGTTGAAATATAATAGGACAGTAGTGTTCTCAAGTGTAGATGAGTTGTGAGGGTGAGCCTAGAAGGAGCATAGAGTGCTCAAGGAGGGTTCTAGATTGAGGACCCATACTTGCCACACCTTTTAAGAGCTTGATTTTTAGCTTGTTGATAAGGCTATCCTTAAAACTATTGTATCTATGTGATTTTGGCCTCCCAAGGTCTGAACTTGTGTCTTGAGGTAGCCCTATGTGTCTTCTTTCCAACCCCACTAGTTATACCGAGATTGGATTCTTCAAGATGAAGTTATGCCAAATCCCCCACAATGACCTGATTATGGACTCGTTCAGTAGAGTGAACTTATACAATATGCCACGTGTCATTGTTTTAACCTTTAGCCCTGAAACTAATAATAAAAAAACACAGTCCATGCGATTTTAGTCACTTTTTACTAAATTCAAATTCAACTTGAAAAGAAAGTTATGATGATTTTCCCCATGAAACTTGTTTGAGACTGAATTCTGGAGCATGCAAAAATCCTAACTTCCTTGGACCATATCTCCGAAAATATAGTGAAACAAGGTACGAAATTGTAACTAAATGTTCATAAAAAAATTTCCTTCACATGGTTTCAATTTCAAGGTCTTAAGCTTCATAAAAAAAATTATAGTGAAAATCCCACAATGGCATGTTTAAAGCAGCAAAACTCTAGGATCCAAAGCTTTGATACCAAATGTTATGTATCTAGATCAAAAATAGAAAGAAAACATAAGAAAAGATAGATAAATGACTAGATAATAATCCACTTCAATGAGCAACCTCCCTTTTGCATTACATAAATGAACAGTTCTTGGATGATTCAAATCACAAAACCTCCTTGGTATATATAGGATTCTAAAGGGTCAAAATATAATTAGGGCCTACATAAAAATAACAATGTAACAACACAACAATAACAATATAGGGCTTCTATGGGGAACAACAATAACAATATAGAGATAAACTAGTATTATAGGGACCTAACATAGTAATATACATGATCTCACTACCAATACTTCACTCATCCAACTAGCACCAACAACGCACTCTCAATATCAACAACATATACTCACGTATTATCAAACACTGACATCAATAAAACTTGTCAAAACCAACACATAAACCCTAACAACAAACAAAATTCCACTCTCAGTTATACCACACACTAGAAAACCTTAGCAACAACATATAACAATATATAACAATGACAATAAAAACGTTATACATATGCTACTTAGCATGCAAACTCACTCACTCTCTCTCAGCATTATGACAACAAATAATACTTTGTCCTCTCAGCAGCATACACACAACCATATACGTGGAAATACATAAAAGCTACAACAATAGTATATAAAGCCTCTTTGCAAATAAACCTAGGATTACACTCAGTAATATAACCCTGACATATTTGTCACTTCGTCTTGCCAACACATCACAGTTGCAGGCCACCGCTCCTACATATTCATTTGATTAATATTTCGATCCTCATGTAATTTTTTAGTGTCAACCATTTACTGGCCTCCAATTTCACTTTGTGTAAACTTATCTCCACTCCGGCTTCTACAAAGATTTCCACATGTACACTTGCAATCAATCTCACACACTCTGCAAATTCATGCACCACACCAACCCTGGCACAGGACAAGGAAACTGTATGATACAACTCCTCATTTCTATTAGCAACTACAACTTCTAAGATGCCTGTCAATCTCTGATATTTGCTTCAGCGCCCTATTGGATTGCATGCACACCAATGTTCAAATAATTTGGCAGACACTCGTAGAAATAAAAATTTCACTTGGATGAAATAGATTTCATTGTGATTTTTTATCAACGCATACACACTTAGACTTACACATTACACACAGAGATAATCGATTTGGATCCCATAGATCAAACTGCACTTCAATTCATACTCACCAGATGTGACAAGAAAACAATTACCAGATCATATAACACATTGAATCTTCCACGTTGTCTAGTGCCTACACAATAGTCAAATGAAAGATAGCTCTTGATATCACTCTAGTTTAACCGTTACAAATCAATTTTGTTTTAGTGCCGAAAATAAAACAAAATACACTGCACTCATTATGTTGTTCATGCACTTATGATCAATGAACACACCATGAAACGCACGTACTTATGATCACACGTAGATCCACAGTGTTGCACACATTATATTTGTGTTAAACTATATATCATACCATAACCAGAACACTGATTTCACGGGAACCTAACTAGAACACTGATTCTACCAGAGCAAAAGACACATTACACACACATCAAGGTCTCAATCACTGAGTCACATACATCAGATTGATCCAACCGGATCCACAATCACGTCAACGTAATTCAAATTATGATCTCCATAATTTTGTCACCACCGAAATTATGATCTTCAGAAATTTTGTCACCACCGAAGCTCAAGGCTATTCTGGGATATGAATCAAACCAATCCACCAATGAAGCTGCAAATGTCAAACCATAACCAAGAAAAACACAAACAATTTTAGAATTCAAAATTTTTCATTTCAATTGAAAAATCGATGGAATCATGATTGTCGAATATATAATCGACTATGAGGTCCCGAGGTCATAAGAGGGCCGACTGGGTCAACTTTCTTTTATTATTGTTTTTTCTAGCCAAACATCCTTTACTTGGATTATCACTTAATTTGCGCATGAGTGAGCCACATAATTTTTTTTGTGTTGGATTTGGGTGAATTGGCCTATGCATTTGGGCATACAAACTTCAAATGAACATATTTCCTCATTTGAGAGGATCTGACATGTCATTTACCATTGGAATTGGCATGACAATGACTAATGATGATGGTATTGCATGCAAATTCATAGTCCTTCCCATTCATTTACCACAACAAGTGTGAGCCATTTTGATTACATAAACTAGGGATTATAGGCTTTGCTTTAAGCTTTCTTTTATTTTTTCTAGGGATTCTTGTCCATTGGTACTTTCAATTGGTGCAATCGACTAAATTATATTAAAAATTTTCAAGATAAAGAGTTCCTTTTTTCCTTCATTGCTTCCAAGGAGGATGTGTTCATGGCTGACTTTGACATCAATGGCAACATCATTCAACATCATTGAGGATATATATATATATATATATAATCAAACAAATGCCACAAGTCCTCATGACTGAAAAACTAGTTGGTCGCTCCCATCCTATCACCTCACCATCGTCCTACCAAGACATTGTAGACAATACTAAGGAAGCATTAACCTTGTGGTATGAAATTGGAAAATAGAGAAAACCCACCCATGATCTAGATCCTAGTTTTGAGGAATTGCAGATAATTTTAATGACGATGGAAAAATTTGGTGAGAGTGTATTAGAATTTTGAGAGATGGTGTAAGTGGTAGTGATAGCAATAGTACGAGAGAACTGGTCCTCAAGAAATTTGTGATATAGGATGAAATCGAGTGATCCCCCTTGATGTGAGGGCATGGGAATTTATACTACTCTAGTCTGTCGCTTTTGTGCCTCTTGGTATGGTTGAGTGGGCACTGCCCAACCAACTTTTCCTTTTCCCACACTCTAACTCTTCGGTGTTGCAGGGGGATATAGGATGGGAACAACCCAACCATATTTCCCCTTCAAGCCATGAACAATCAACGGTACTTCTGACTCTAAATAGGCCCAACTGTCGACTTTAAAAAATAAACTCAGTAACATTTAATACAGATTCAGCTAGAACATGGGATAAAGTGGTATGCCTTAATTTCAATGGATAAAGGGGTACATATTTTCAGAACACAATCAAAACCTAACAATATTCCCTCATACGAGGGATCCATGCATTCCAACCTTCAATCGTGTTAATTAAATTATATTTTAATTAATTAATATTAATTATTAATTAAGTTTTTGACTAGTTGTGGTTCTCTCCATGCTGGTGTGGTTGTCACTGTGACGTTTAAAATAGTAGGGGTAGAAAAAGGGGATGTTTCATGTTGTTTCTCATATAAAGAGGTAAGAAGGTAGTCATAAAGAGAGAAAAAATACAACATTTTTCCTCAAATGAGGAACTAAATTAGGCAAATGTTGAAGGTAGTTCTTATCCACTAATTACAGTTGTTGGCAAGGTAGAAGGTCTCTTGGGCAAGAACCAGGTTCAAGATGGAGGCCAATAAGGTTTTCCGCAGTAGTCTATCACAACAGTGACATTTTCACCCTACTTCGAAGAGCAGAGAGTCTCACTCGAGGCGTGTTGTGACCTTACTAAGGTTAGGATTAGATCAGGTATCGATCAAGCATAACATATATCCTAAAACGGACAAGACTAAGTGCTCCAAATAAGTGTAAATACTCTGCAAATGACAATAATCATGAACTTATTCAGGGCAAAAAATCAAAATTTAAAGTAACCCGCACATTCAACTGAATCAAAAACACAGTATCGAACTTAGAACATCAAACCCAGATCATAATATATTGCATTAACAACAAGAGATAGTTACATTGCTCCTTATAGTGATCCTGGTAGAACTGATTACAATAGTGTCACATATGATAGAACAAAATGAACAGAGAGAGAGAACAGAACGAACAGAGCTCTCCTACGGCTCCTGTCCTTTGATCCCTACTGTGCTAACCTCCTGTCTCCACTGGTCGGTTGCCTATTTTTTCCTTTGCCAACGCGACAGACAGTTCTCCCTTCCTTTCTACTCTGTCGTTTTCTACATCTCCCTAATCACTGGGAGTTCCACTACTTGTTCTCTGTCGCTTCCTTCTGCCATCTGTGCTTGTTTCCGCAACATCTGCGCCACCTGCTCTTTAGTTCTTCGCAACCATGACATCTCTCTGTCTACCGTGGTTGCGTTCTGCCACCTGTTATCTGCAACTCAAAAACCATTTATTTCAAAACAAGGGCCCCAACAGGCCCCGACCACATCCTATTAACTCGTCCCGAGTCAATTGTTTTCTGTTGCCTCAGTCTCTATCGGTCCGCTTGCCTCCATGGCCAGTCCTGTCTTCTCCTTTTCTTCTCCTTATCCAAACAAAGGCCCCAACTCGGGGACCTTTTCCAGCACTGATGCTTTGAGTTCTCTAAAGCCGAAAATGGCATGTTGCCATCCCTGCATTAGCAGGTCTATCTCTGCAGTGACTTGTTCTGCTTCTTTATCCCCTGAGACGGTCGGCGGCTTACCAAAGATGTCTTTAATCTTAATGTTGGCCTCAGCGGCCATTTGCTGCATTGTTTGGGTAGTAAGCTTGACAGGCTACCTTAGCTCTCGGAGGGCCTATTTGGTTGTTGTTGAATGTTCCTCAATTTGTTGTATCTTTACCTCCAGCTCTTCCGCTTGGTTGCACAATTGGTCAAGTCCATCGGGGCTTGGTTGTATAATTGGTCAAGTCCATCAGGGTCTGTGGCTTCTTGAATCTCCTTCAACACCTATTGCAGTTGTTCCAAAATTGGCTATGATTTCAAAGTGAGCGAGGTTGAACACTCATGTAGATTTTTCAAAAGGTCATAGGCTTCCTTTACTGCAGTGCTTAGTGTTTCCTGCATCCCGGCTACCTGCTTATGTCTTTCTGTTATCTTCTCCATGTAGATGATCGTTGGGTTTGGTAGCATAGGCGTGGTTGCTAGTGTTGCTTTCACTTCCCTATTTTCTCGACTAATATTTGAACATGCCACCCAGATGTGGATGGATTGGTCGACTATGTCACTAGCTGATATGTCGTCCAGTATCTGATCACTGTGAGTCGTTACTGTGGGCCAGGAATCCTTGAAAATTTGTGTCACTATGTCTAGTTGGCCCTGCAAGTTGTCCTTCTATATCTTTAGTTGTTTACACTCTTCAGTAAGCGTGATGATCCGTACCTGTTGCTGCTCAAATTTCTGTTGGAATTCTATGTGAATCCATTCGGCCTGCTATGCTGCTTGCTGAATAAAATTGTACAATTGCATCTTCCCTAGGTCTGCATGCTCTCAGGTCCAGATCTATCTTGATTTGGCGGTCTCTCTTGGAGTGGTTGACCGCTCGCAATGGACTTAGCTGAGTGCTCCTGCAGTGATTGCAGCGGTGTTGATTGCGACAATGGATTATTAGGGTTACCCATGTTTAGAGTGGGCTGCATCTGGTGAAATATCAAATTGGCTTGTTGAAATGGGTTCAACTCGGTAAGCAAGGGTGTTATATCTGTAGTAAAGGATCCCCCTTGACTTAAAAGGTCCTAGAAAGTGACCTGTTCAACCAGTTTGGTTAACCTCAGGTACCAATGTTGTACCATAGTTAACTTTCGCCTCGTTATCTACGTTTGTTTTACTCTTTGCTCTAACTGGGTCAGATATGGTGGCTGATGTGGAGGGTGTTCGAGTTGGATGGTCTTTAGAGATGAATGAGGTGTGGACCAATGAGTGGTGAGTGTGAGGTGGAGATATACGGATATTTAAAAAGGAATATGGGTTGAGTAGAGGTAGCTCCTGAGTTACCTGGGGTTTTTTCAATGGCTCTTCTTAGATTGGGGCCTCGTGTCCATTGGTTTCGTTTGATCTTCCCCCGTGAGATCAATGACCTGGCTAAACACTGTAAATTTTGCCATCTTGGCTTTTGGTGTAGCTATGGGTGGCTTTGAGGCTTTACTCTTTTTGACAAGAACTGTGGTGGTCGTTGCTGGTGAATTAAACAAATTAAGTGGTATGGTCATGACTATGGGGACTGTGATGGAAGAGGAGGCAAAATTGGAGGCCTGAAATTCCGTAAATGTGGGAAATAATGAAGAATCACTTGTTAGAGTTTGGACTACCCGGTTAAAGCTTTGTACCTTTGTGTTCATCTCCTCGATGATTGGTGTCAGTTGTAGTTGTGACATTCTGGTCATCGCTTCCTCTAGTGTTTCCCCGGTAATGGATCCGGCAGCATGCCATCAAATGAAGAGAAATAGAATCCGCTTCTGACCTTCATTCCTACCCCTAGCCATGAACATACTTCAGTGTGGAAAGTTCTTTCATCAATTTGAAACTTCAACGACTTCATCTTAAAGGTCGATTCCAACACACATGTTGGCCTGATGTAGGTTTGTTTATGGCTGACTCCAAACCATACTTGTGAAGAATAATTGTCCAGCAAGCTCCTTGGGATTCTCTGTTGTCTCATCGTGACGTCAACCATCTGGTTGTACCAGAACTTGAATGTTTCCTCGTTCACCTCCTTAGTGATGGGGTCCCCTGATGCTTTTCAGGGTGTGAACTTCATTGCTAATGGTTGACCTGTTGTAATTTCCAGAGGTTGTTTGATCCCTAGGAATGTCCATTTCCACATCGCTAATGCCATGAAAAGATAACTGTAGATGAACCCAGTGGCTTCTTGTAGTTATCCTCACAAGCTTCGAATAACGCATTAAGTATAAATGAACACCAATTTAGTTGTGCCCCCTAGATACAGTGCTCCGCAACTGAGATGGTATCCAGCGTACACTCCCCTTTTGTGTAATGTCTCATAGTTTTTCTCGCAATCATATAACAGGAAAAATTGACCACTGGCTTGTTGATCAGGTCTATCTTGGCCCCTTTTCCTCCTCTCTTGGTGTCATACTTCCTATAGCAGTCACCATCTCCTGCTTTCTTCGCTCTCTTTGACACATTTTGGAATTCCGTGGAGATGTCTCTTCCTTCTTGTGATAGCCCGGTTAACCTGTGAATGTCTTCCACATTAATTGGTATTTCTCTTCCTAGCCATAGCGACCCATTGTGGATTCTGCTCAGTAGGAACTTTGTGCACTGCATCTCGGCCCCTGTGGTGCCGAACACTGGAATATTTCTGAGGTTCAGTATGGTGGATTTCTGGACACCTCTGAACTCTGGGAGTACTCTTGCTACTTCTTATTCTGCTTCTGTGGCATAATTTTCGATGTAGACTTGTTTCTTCATCGCTGGGAATTGGAAAGAAACCGTCCGGTCAGTATCGATCAGCGACACACTATCATATTTTCCCACTAGCGACTCCATCTTTTGGATTCTTTCATTGAGCTCCTGCTCAACGACTACTGGCGCTCCCTTGGTAATTTTAGCTCTTCCCTAGTACACTTGTAGAGCTACTCCTTCTCTTTCCTTATAAATTCCTACCTCTAGATGCCCCCTCTGAACTTGATGTTTCTTTTGCTACTTTTGTTGTTTTTGGTTCTAACTCAGACTTCTTCGGCATTCTCGCGCTTTCTTTCATGCAAGTTATGTAAGTAACCAACACGCATGAGGTTGATAAGACCCCATAACTAATTAATTTTCCATGCCTTCCCCCGTGGCTATAATCGTGTGATTGGTTACTAGGATGAGGTGGGTTCTGAAAAATCTGATTATGACTTCGGGAGTTGGGTAGACGCAATGGGTAATGATTATGGGCTATTATGGAAAATTTATTGCAGTATGGATGATGCTAATTATGGTAATTACTTCTCAAATCTCGGTAATCCTATGGACTAACATGGGTACTATGAGTCATGATGATGGAATGATATTCGACATGCTTTTTCTCTGACATAGATGACATGCTGGACACTACCCTCCTTCCGACCACAATCAGTTGCGTTGTGGTCTCTGCATCGCAACTCTGAGTTTTTGTTGTTATTTAAAATTTCTTTATTGGGATTTCTATCTAAGCTCTTCTCAGGTGCAAGAGAGTTATTGACTCTATCTAATATAAGCTACCCTATTGACTCCTCTCGGTTGTGAGAGTTATTGAAATTTGAAATGTAGAACTTACTCGTGATAGGGCTTCAGGCATGTGCCATTCACCCATCCTGGTAGTATCTGGCCATCTATTTGTGCTAACCGAACTACTCCTGAATCTTTGATTTCTATTACGTGGTACGGTCCTAGCCAATGCATTATCAGTTTGCCTGGGAACTTCTGGAACTTACTGTCATAAAGTAAAAAATTTCCGCAAACCAAGAACATTTTATGCTTGATATGGCAGTCGTGCCAAGCTTTTCGTCTCTCTTTCTGGATAGTTTGGTGGAACTCCGCTAGAAACCTGTCTTCTTCCAGCTCCTTCATCACCCTTTCTCGCCACTTCTCAGCAATTTGTGCCCTCTGATGTGCTCGTCATTCCCTCAACCTACTGGAGGTCTCAGCATCCATATCCCTATTTCCCTTTCCAACGTACTTGTAGCATCTCTCCCTCAGCTCCTTCCCCCAGTACTGGATTTTTAGGTCTCCATCTCAGATTTTTTGAACTCCATTAATCCTTTTTCCACCATCAAAGCTTTGATTCACAGAGGGATCTCCTTCAACAAATCTCTACACAACCATAATATCTCCTCCACTTTCAAGAAAGACTGGTAACACTCAGCTGCAAACTCCACTATGTATCCCTCCAAGGAAGATTGCACCCAGAAATCTACCTCTCGGGTCAAATCGGTATCTAACCGATGGAGTACTACCAAATCTACATGAAACCACTTGCGACAGACCTTCTGCGAGCTTCTTTTGACTGTCTTGGTATGTAGTCTCCTCAACCAGTTGTAGAGCTCCTCTGGAAACTTTCCCCAAAAGATCTCGTAGATATCATTGGCGGATTCAAAGAATAGAACCTGATTCTTAACATCTTTCTCCCTTTGTTGTCTCAACTCCGCTTGCTGAGCTATGGACTGATATAGGTGGTTATCCCACCAGTTTCTTATTTCTTTCTTGAAGATCTGTGATACCATGATCTAATTCCAAAATGGAATTTAGGGTCCCGGCAACAAAACCATTTTTTGGCAAGGTAGAAGTTCTCTTAGGCAAGACCCAGGTTCAGGATGGAGGCCAACAAGGTTTTCCGCAGTATTCTAGCAAAACGCCGACATTTTCACCCTACTTCGAAGAGCAGAGAGCCTCACTCGAGGCATGTTGTGACCTTACTAAGGTTAGGATCAAATCAGGTGTCCATCAAGCATAACACGTATCCTAAAACAGACAGGACTAAGTGCTCCAAATAAGTGTAAATACTCTGAAAATGACAATACTCATGAACATATTTAGGATGAAAAAGAAAATTTAAATTAACCCACAAATTCAACTAAATCATAAACACAATACTGAACTCAGAACATCAAACCCAGATCCTAATGTATTGCATTAACAACAAGAGATAGTTACATTGCTCCTTAGAGTGATCCTGACAGAACTGATTACAATAGTATCACATATGATATAACAGAATGAACAGAGAGAAAGAACAGAATGAACAGAGCTCTCCTATGGCTCCTGTCCTATGATCCCTATTGTGCCAACCTCCTGTCTCTACTGGTCGGCTACCTATTTGTTCCTTTGCCAACACGACTGACAGTTCTCCCTTCCTTTCCGCTCTGTTGTTTCCTGCATCTCCCTGATCACTGGGAGTTCCACTGCTTGTTCTCTGTCGCTTCCTTCTGCCATCTATGCTTGTTTCCGCAACAGCCACGCCACCTTCTCTTCAGTTCTTCGCAACTATGACAACTCTCTGTCTACCGTAATTGTGTTCTGCCATTTGTTATCCGCAACTCAAAAACCGTTTTATTTCAAAACAAGGGCCCCAACAACAGTCCAATGTGAGTTTAAACAAGAAGATCGATGTTATAAGATCTGGGCGAAAAAAAATATGATGAAGGAAATTAATCATGTTAAATTCATTGAATATTCAATAAGAGTAGCTATGAGAAAATATGAAATTGCACCAACTTCACTGTATTATTGATTGAATGGTCACACACATACACAGAGGAAAGAAGCTTGTGATATTTTTAATCAGAACAAGAGTAAGAAGAATAGAGAAATGGTTGAAATGGGCCATGGTTTGGAGTTGATACAACTAAATGTAAACATTGACCAAATTTCTCAATCAAGGATGAATCTATTCCAATATGTATTTCTTTCGAAATCATGGTGGAATAATTCATGGAAAGGCAGTGAGAGCTTGTATTACAAAAATTTGACGACTTGGATAGAGACATAGATTTATATTTACATTGCAAAATTGTGACCAAGTTCTATGAAAATATGTCCAAGGAATATGATGCATATTTTTATGGTCCATACAATGTATGGAATCGTGATGATATTGGTTTACATGATAAAATGAATTTTGGCATGCATATTACCAAGAAAGGGAGTATAAATGTGTTAGAATTTATCCCTAAGAGAAAAGAGTGTATAACTCTATTTCGTTATGTAAATGGAACATGGCTATCATTCCCTAGTTTTTATTTGTTCAAGGGGAAGAAAAATCTAAAGAAAAATAGCAAGAGTTGTGATGAATATGGATTGAAGTAGCATTACCATGCTTTCATTGCCTCCAATTACAAATAATGATGGTTTTCCATTATTTTGTGGATGTTGGAGCTTAGGCATGAAATAACAAAGTGGATAGAAGGTGATGAAGGATTGAATGGAGAAGACGAGGAATAAGAATCATGACTAATAGATGATCCTTATTTTTATTTTTATTTAATAAAAATGAGGATTTGTATTAATAAAAATATGTACCCAGAACAGGAAACAAGTACATCAAAGTGACCATTACAAAGAATATTTCTTCCATGAATCTAAAAATAAAGGAGTTAAAAGCAATCCTCCACCCAAAAAAGAAGGGGGGGGGGGGGGGGTGGTGGTTGGGGGTAAGAAAAGATCTAATACTAGACCTTCTAAAGCTTTCACCTACTGCTTCTTGAGAGCATGAGTACATTATTACAAATTTATTGCACATGATGATGTGAAATTTATAAGTTTTTAGCGAAATCAACCTACTGCTAGACCCGTGGGAGGAAAGAGAGTTATTGTCACTAGATTTCGCGGTTTTATTGTTTCAATATTTCCTACTTGTTAAAATAGGGGAATAGCATAACTTATTTGTTAGCACACATGAATAGGAAGGATAATAAGAGGGGGGTTTCTCCTCCTCCTCCTCGATTCCAAATTTTTATTCTTTATTTTATGTAAGAGGAATTTTGTCAATATCTATGGATGAAGACTTTCCTCAATGAATGAATTAATATTCATTGGATACACTTGATATGAGACTGACTTATCAACTTGGGCTTAATCACCCATAACATCTACCTCTAGGGACTCCAAAAATTCATATCTATTACTAGAGGGGGGATTTTGATGATATTCAGGCTTACTAGCATGCGACCTCATAGTAAAATTCTTCTTGTGTTTCAATGTAGTTGGTTTGAATTCTCCTTACTCGTCATTACTATGAGAAGATGGTGGAGGATTAGAAAAAATTTGAGAAGTTGGCGCCTTAGGACAACTTTTTGTAAAGTGCCCATTCTCATGATAAAAATTACATTTAAAGGGAACCTATTCATAATATAGGGCATGAAGATGGGACCAAATGTCCAAGTTAACTTGAATCACCTAAGGAATTCCTTTTGAAAAATTCATTTCAATGAAAATTATAACACGAGAATTTATTCTCCTTGTTCGTATCACTAGAAATAAATCATCCAAATTTATTTCATATAACCTTGAAAATACCTTCACTCAATTAAAGAAGGGGTATATACGGAACTTTGATACACACTACTGTAGAAGAAATTTCCATCATGGGATTGAAATCCAGAGACCAGTGGGTGAGAAACATTCCTCTTTTTCACATTAAATAAGGTATAGATCTATAGACTTGATCCCTATCGTCCTTATTTTAAAAAAGAAAAGCATAATAATCGTTTCCAAAATAGAGAATACCAACATGATCATGATTTAACCAATTAATAGAATTCCATTGTAAAACAAAATCATAGCTAGGCCAAACGAAAATGAACTTACCAATCAACTCTATTTCCTTCAATCTAGTCATATTCTTCTTCGTAGAGGAGGAAAACCCAAATCAAGAGAGGGAATGGAATTTTCCTTTTTAACAAATCTGCTTGGGAGACCCATTGAACAAGAAATGATCTCAACCACTCAAGAACTAGAGAAACACCACCAAATCATAGTCTAGTAGTAGGAAAAACCATAATGAGTTGCAAACACACATAACAAGAAAAGAACATCCGAGCTGATAGTAAACTGAGCCAACTGAAAACCAAGACAAACCTTGGTTCAATGACAAAAATCCATATTTACCATGAAGGTTGAAAAAATATGCACTTAATTACAAATGAAACCTCATATCTATAGAAAATTATCAACATGAGGGGGAGGAACAACAATAAATAGGAAAACCTAGCCAATCGCTCCCACAACATCTTCAACTCCATTCTCTTCTTCACATATCATGATGGTTGATATTCATAACTATGATGACTTCTATATGATCCTTATTATCACCCAAGTAATGGTCCATTTGTGTCATAATTCCTATTCAAGCTACTAATGGAGAGACTGATAGATAAATCAAAGACACAATCCAAATATTTTCTTCGATCAAGCATGAATTTCCAACTACTAACTTCAAAGGATTGTATGAAAACCCTTGGTTGATGCATACGAAAAGAAAAAAGAGATGTTGGAATTAAAGAAAGAGAAGGAGGATCTTGCAAATAATAAGAGTGTTGCAAGGCTTATTGAAAATGAGCAATAAAAGAAATAAATGCTTCAAAGAGAAAGGGAAGTGCAATAAAAGGAGTAGAAAAAACAATTGGTAAAGCATGACAAAAAACAACAAAGGGAGCTAGAAAAACATTTAAAATATAAACACAAAAGGGATAAGGTCAAGAATAATACAAATGAGTTTGAAAAGATGAGAAGGTTGAGTGATTTAGTGGGTCAAATTCACATCTTCAAATACCTAATAATCATTCATATCCCTACGTATCATTTTTTTTGCAACACCTCCCACCTCCCTTCCCACTATTTTAAGGACCATTTTGTTAAGTTATTTTGGAATAATTTCAATTCTTCTATGGGTTATTGAGCACAAGTTAGAACTATAGTTTTACAATGCTACTTTTTATGCAAGAGAGAAAATGATATTCAATCATAGATCAAGAAAATGCAAGAAACTCAACCTAATTGGGCAAGCAAATGTAGGAAAATTGACATATTTGGAAAATGAATATACTAATCAACATAATTGATTAGGGGATTTCTATTTATCCTAGCTACATGCAATGTGGATTTTTCATTGGTTTATTTTTCCCTCCTTTTGCATTATCTCTTTATTCGTATGCATTTTGGCCCAATCTATATGACCAATTTACTAATTTATTCTTAGATCCTAGTTTCCTCTTTAATTTAAGATGTATTTGAATATTGCAAATATAGATGGAAGTATTATTTTATATACCTCAAATATTAAATTCACATTTCATTCTAATGTAACAGCATTTCCATGAAACACAAGGGACACAACTATAACTACTAAAGCTAAGTGAAATTGCAATTCTAGTAAGGGATCAAACCTAAGGAACTACAAAACACTAAATTTCTCCTAATAAGTTACTGAAATTCTAACCAATTGTTAGGCTAATTTCGGTGCATAAATTAGGACATAATATTTTTATCAAACCAGGTATTCATAAACTTAGAAGTACAATAAAATATGTAAGGAGATACACTAGATTGGTTGCCATGCCCAAGACTAAGTACTAAAATTAGCTAAATAAGTTCAAGATCTAGAATTCTAATTTAAAAGACTAAACTGAGAAAACAAAACTTAATCTAATAATATTTCTTGGAAGGTATTTTGAAAGTTTTTACATAGAAATCAAATGCTTGTAAGAGTTTAGTTTAATGGATTGGTAATATACAAGGGCCTTTTCCACTAGTGTAAGAAGACAGACACTCTGGTAGTTGTTTTCAAATCTAATAAACTCAATCTAACACTTCTTAAAAAGTAAAAAATTCACTTTGGCCTTCTCCACTTGTAAGAGAGAAAGTGGATGCACACTTAAGTACTCTTTTACTCAACTCATTAGTTGGTATATACTTAAGGCATTGATTTAATCTAGGAAAATAAGGATTTAAATAAAGAAAGCAAGGAACTATGATGCTTGTTGATGCAATACTAAGTGAGAAGTTGTGATAGAGTTAGGGCCTTTTCCACCGATAAAAGTCATGAATATATCCCCTTGTCATGTACTTTAACTTATCAATTAGCTTGTATGCAAACACATAAACTATTTTGATAACTATGGCTCATAAGTATGGACAACAATATATAACAAAATATGGATAACAAGTTTATATGTAAACCATAAGCAAAATAGCATAAAATGAAAAGTATGAAAAATATACTTGAGAAGAAATAAAAATTTAAAGTTATAAAGTATGAACATGAAAGAAACACATATAAGCAAGATATACCAACATTTACAAGATGAACAAAAAATGAAATGGAGTGTACAAGATTAAGTTGTGGGGCCTCCATGCCTAAACAACACACCAATAAACTACCAAAAGTTGGGAATCAAAGGAGCTACATATATTATATGAAATAAAGCTAGAGCAAAGCTTCAAATATGAAGTCTAAGCTCACCAAATATTTTTGGGATGTTTTGAAATTACAAAACTTATTAAGCAAGCACCATTTGCTTACTTTTATAGGAAATTTTGAAAATGAAAACCTAAAATTCCTCCTTGCGGATTATTATGGGATATCCTAGCACTGTAAATAGATCAAATCGACCTTATGCAAGGCTTATAACATGGTGAGAATTAATAAAAATCATATTTGAGCAAAAATACAAAATTGCCTTGCATTTTTGTTGTTAGATTGGCCACATTAACTGGGCATCTCAGGGTCGATTCTAGTTGAGAAGATAGGTATTCATTCATCTCATATGCTTGGTGACAAAACCCATGTCACATATTTCGCCCATGTGGCATGCATATAGGAGAATGAACGGCCAATTACAAAATTTACTATAGTTTTGTAAAATCATATTACAATGTAATATTTCATATTTAAAATAAAATAAAATAAAATCAACTCACAAAATACCTTGGAGGATGTATTTATTAGGAAAAGTATGGCTAAATGCTATCAAAATAAATTCGAAATGGAAACTTAAGGGGAAGTGTAGTGATAAACCACAACAAAATTAAGTCGTAATAAGGGATTGACACCTATCTCTAAATAATATTAAAATTGTTCAAGTGGGCATACAAAAGTTGCTAGTCTAATTTAGAAAGAAGATACTTGTTAGTTCTTATGGAGGAGTCAAGGTGATCATTGTGTTAAAATTTGAATGCAAGGGATAATTTCTTAACATGATAATTACTTGTGACTATTTATGTATGTTTTCCATTTAACATTTTACTTCATTCATTAGGTAATCAGAAAATTATACAAATACAATGCACAAAAAGACAAAGAAAACTAGAAATTAGGCCAGTGGCCAGGGAAAAACCCAAAAATACTTTCCTTATAGAATATTTTGTCAACAAGAGAAATCCAAGTTATAGATAAACTGACCAATAATCGAAGTGACAAGTCAGACCTCTTCATGTCATAGAAGTATAGTTCCACAGTGACTTCAAATTCCGCAGAAAACATTAGAGGAAATTTTAGACTAAAAGTGGCCTCCTAAGGAAAAATAATAAATAATAATTAAAATAATAATATAATATATATAAATTTTGGAGGGAAAATAAGAAAACTACTTTTTTTTAATTGTGTTTTTGGCTTATATCCTTATAATTTTACTGAAATTTCAAGTTTAGACACTCGTTGGATGCGGAATTAAATTCTTCATCCAAAGAGTACCCATCATGCATACTTTTGAGAAGACCCACATTGATAAAAATTGCAGATACATTACACTTGAAATTTGAGTAAACCTATAAGGAAATCAGCCAAATATACAATTAAAAAAAAGTAGTTTTCTTTTTTTCCTTCCAAAATATTTACATGTACCTCTTTTTAAATTTAAATGATTTTGATTGGTTTACATATTATGACATGGAAGCTATGTGAAAATTTCATGGGCACTTTTAGGCTAAAATTTCTTCTAATTATGTTGCCATAATAATCTTGGATACCATAGATATATGTTGCCACACTAGGTTTGTATTATCACAAAATATTTTCCCTCAAATAATTCTCATATAACAGAATATAAGTGCCTCAGACGAATCTGAATCGTGTCCTCCACAGAAGATATATGAACTAGTTTCCAAGTGATGAATTATATATGTTTTTGTAGCTCCTAGAGGAAGCCTTGAGTTGCAAAATACCAATTCCTAGGACATCTTAAAATCAGAGGTTAAGTATGGACAATTGCATAAATGTCGCTGGTCAAATATGGGTCAAGAGAATAATGATTTTGGTGGTTCAAGAAAGGAGGAGACCATTTGAGCCTGATTCATGTGAATTCCCCAAGCTGTGAGAGGGCTCGGGAGGTTGTGAGGCTAGATGGATTTTAAATGGGCTAAGTATAAAACAATGAGCATAAAATTTTAAAAATATGTAGAGGTGTTGAGAAAGAACAAAGAAGGAACCCACAAGAGGCAGGCTTAACAGGAATAAGAATATGTCCCCTGTGAACTTAGAGGAAACAAATATGAATGAGATATGGACAACAACAAAGGTTCGTGGAGCATGAATTAAGGGAGTACAGCAAGTTTAATACATGAGCGTTAACACCTGAGTGTTATATAGACACGAATTCATGAATAATGTTTTAGACTACCGACAACTACATTACATGAAACCATCAAAGCAGCATAGCATGAAAGGTGATTACACATAAAAGGAGATTACTAATAACAGAAGGAAACATATACATACTACTCATTGCTCCATCTAGAATCCAAATAATAGCCCTATATCAAAATAAGTTTAAACATCTCTCCCATATATGTGTCTCAGAGCACAGGGAGCACAATCATACAAAACTACAACATATTTCTTCAAAATTTCAGAACCTTTCTTTCATCTTAGAACTCACTACATATAGAGTTATCCTTGAGGGTTTACGATCGAATATTTTGTCATGATCAACCCACACAGGTGAAACCAAAATATACTAAAAAACTTTCAGAGCATGCATCAAGAAATCACTCCTGCAACAGAAAAATCAAAATATAATTGGGTAAAATCTAGATTTTACCAGCAAAACATCACTATCTAATCAATAAAAAAAAAACAAAACAGTTGGCCAGGGACGCCCAATTCTAGAATCTTCAAAGCAGTGGCGAGAAGTGGCTAAGAAAAGGTGAGTGGTCTGGCCTTCATCATGTAATTCCATATATTGTTCGGCATCCTCCACTCCCTAACTCTCATGATTTAAACTTCCCATTGCGGAATGGTCGGTTGTGATGTGCATGCTGAATTATTTAGTGGGGAGCACTTGGAGGGACTGAATAAACTGTAACCACATGCTCTACCAAAATATCTTGCTGTATTTGAAAACCGGAAACCGGATTTCAGAGGGGGTCTTAAGTGGTAAGCGATATCGTAGAAGGGGGGTGAGAAATGATGAGAGGAAGACACATGGAGGAGTGAGTTGTAATGGATACCACCTATTTCGGACACCCCCCCATGGTAAAAGTTTAAAGGTCGAGGGGGGTCTGAAATGTGTTAAGGATCGTCGGATGCATTGGGGTGAAGTGGAGGTGACGGAGAGATGCGGAGGGCTTAGCGGTGATGGGTTGTGCGAAGACCGGATGGAAATGGTGGAAGGCATGGTGGGACCAAACCGCATCGCAACTCGCAAGCTTGAATTTTTTATTATAAGCAAGGAGGAGGTGAACACCAAAAAATGTGAAGTGTGAAGTGCAGGGGGGAGGTAAGTGACGTGGAGGGAAGGTGGGACCTGACCGCATCACAAATCGCAAACTTTAACATGAAGCAGTAGAGATAAACTCTAACCGGTGCGAAGTGCGAAGCGCAAGAAGGAGGGAAGTGACATGGAGGGGAAGTGGGACCTGACCTCGGCCTGCAGATCACAAACTTTAAGTTTTAGTTTATAAGTGTAGAGGTAAACTCTTAAATCCGCGAAGTGTGAAGCGTGGGGAGAAAGGAGGTGACGCGGAGCGTGGAGCCCACTACATTGGCAGAGTTATAATGTGACGAATGGTTATGCGGTAAGTTTATGAGGTTTCATATTATATGACACGTATTGCAAGCAGCTAGAAATGGGGGGGTAGAGCTGCTATGGTGGGGCCAACCGCATCGCAACTTACACAAAATACTTTGTGGGCGCTTAAGCGGTAAGTTATAAATTTTGCAAAATGTGATATGCGACACACTAAATGCTACAAAGTGTGAAGAGGAAAAAGGTAAGGAAAATGTGGAATACAAGGGTTTGCATGCGGATTTGGGTGATATATAAAGGTTGGATGGGTCCTGCTTCATCGCATCAGCGAAAAAAAAGGTTTGGCATAAGTCTTAAGAGGTATGCTTAAAACCCTGTGGGCTGTGAAGTGCGGGCAACAGGCAAGGCTTATATGTGCACCACGGGTGAACGGGTCCCACCTCATCGCAAATCTCATTTCTCTCATTTTAACATTTACCCTTGTGCCCATCCTGAAAAACTTGTGATTTGCGTTGAATCTTCGTCATTGATCGTTGCTTAGATCCAATGGTCCTCACTGCTCCCTTACTGTGGTTTTCTGACCTTGTCTCTTTGTGTGCGCCTAGTCATTTCTTATTTTTTCATGGAAAACTAGCCCCGCGTTCACGACTTGACCTGCTTTAGCATTCACGACTCGACCCAATCTCGTTCAGGACTCTGCCCTGTGTTTTCCTTATAGGGACCACTTCTCCATGTTATGTGAGGTCACAGGCAAACATTGGCTCCTACTGGGGACAACGTGTTGTTATGAGTGCGTTGAGAACCTGCAAACCTTAATTTCTATGCCTTATTGGGCTCATGTAGTCGCAAATGCATACTGTAAGCCTGAATCAAAACTAGAACTGAGCTATGCACTACCACCTATCAAAATGGAAATCACTGCCACACCCTGAAAATTTTGAATGTTGAAATATAAACTATGTTGAAACTACAAAAATGTTCATAGTACTGAGCTTATTGGCACTCCTACCTACACCTAGTATGATAAAAAACTATCCCATCAAATAATAATCAGACTTCCAATGTAACCATTCAAGCAAATGAGTGCTTAACTCAAATTGGCATCCCATTACTGTAGCTAGAGAAATGGTTTTAAAACGTGGCAACTTATCTCTTCCACTGAATTTCATAGCTCCATTGATGAACCTGGAAAATTATTCCTTCCCTGATGGCTGCAATATATTACCCAAAGGATCATGGTAAACATGCAACATGAGTTTTTCTTAAGTATTTGTAACAAGAAAACAAACCTCATTCCAAACTGCTGCTTTTCTTGTGTGTTTCCTCTGATTGTCTTCAGGAAGCAAGGATGACTATTGTTTCCTATCCGTTTCCATTATAATCAACTACTTTTTGTGCTCTTCATCATTTCCTTTTTCATACAGAGGCTTGAATAGGAGCTACAAACTCTTGATCATCTCGGGTAAAGGATCTCGATTAATAACAACATATTGTGTTTCCTCAACATCCCATGAAGAACTTAATGATGAAAAAATTTTATGAAGGTCTCCACACTCAAAAAGAATATTTAAGTGATCTTCAATCAACAAACCTGATTGGTCTTCTTTTGGCAAGCTTTCTTCGCTTTCACTAGGCACACTTGATTGGTGTTCAATCTCTGAATACAACACTACTGGCTGAAGGTGCTCTTATGGATCTATACAATTAAGCTTTGCTGCTTCTATTTCCGTAACACTAGACTGTTGTTGATTTTTAGTGTTGTCCTCTGGGAAATATTTCAGCTCTTCCCCTTCTTCGGGGAGGGTAATCTCACCTCCCTCTTCTTCAGCACAAGCTAGAAACCGGTTTTCTACATTCGGTCCAAAAACCACCATGGGTTTTTCTTCTTGGAGATTGAAGGGCGTGGGCCCTTTTTCTGTAATGTCTTCTTCAAACTACTCTTTAGGAGGGTCGGGCGGTTTCAAGGGTATAAATGCGGGCTTCTTATCCTTGGGAGGATTAGCTCCTTACTTTGTGGAAGTGGATGTAGTGGCCTCATGAGGGGTTGACTCTTCTAATAGATTCTCCCCTTTGCCAGTGAGACTAGGAGGGGTTTTTTCTCTTCATATCGACTCTTCATTTTTTTCTTACCCTCAGGTTCTCTTTCTGGAGGACCTAAGGTCATACTTCTTGTGGAATTGGGCTTGCATGAAATCCACAAACTGTTTGCAGTAATTGTCAATCTCTTGATCCTCTAGAGGGACTTCTTCTTTTTCTTGTTCCCCTTTCAGGATGGGTTCTCCCTCCTCATCATCAGAGTAGGCGAGGAATTGATCTTCTTGGTTTTCTATGACTTCCTCGGCCTGTTGTAATAGCTGTAGAGGGGGCCTCCTATATTAATGATTAAACCCCTGGTTAGGAATCATTTTGTTGGAACGAGGAGGGGGATTCTGGGCCTTTGATTCAATCTTAACCAAATATTTGAGATGTTCTTTATCGGCTTATTCATTTCTTCAAGTCTATACTCCTGTGATTTCCTCTCCTAATTTGAGGTAGAAGCCTCCTCCCCCTTCTTTCTTCTAGATTCATGTTTTATCTTCCTTTTGAATTTACCAGTAGAAGCAAATTTTTCTTCTACCTCCAATGCATCAGTCTAGATCTGATACAGATATGTGGATCCTCTTTCTCTTAAGGTGAACCCAAAATCAAGCCTAAAATATCCTGCGAAAACCACCTTATCAGCTGCTTGGGGAGGCTTTATTTCAGCGAGGATGTTATTATAGAGCTTATTGAACCTCTTTATAAATTATTGATAATATTGAACTCTATGAGGACATATCCATGGTCCCTCTTTTCTCCCCATTTCAATGTGAAGAAATTTTCCATTTATTTCCAAGTGTGGATTGTGTTGTTGGCTAGAGACTTGAACGATTTCCGGACTTCTCCCTCCAAGGATTAGATGAAAAACCTTAATACCACATCTAAGTTCTCTACATTTACATTCTTAGCAAAGGTGTAGAATTTTTCAATGTGTCTCTGCGTAGAATTACTATCTTCCCTAGTGAACCGAGGTAGGAGCTTTAAATAATCTTGTGGAATATCATTTAGAGGCTGAGGGAGGGCCAAGGGGGCATAATTTTTCAAAAGTAAACTCGACACAACCATTTTATTTAGAGCTGGAGGTAGATGGTGGATCTAAATCTGGTGTGAGGCCTAATGAAAGCAAATATTACTTCTGATTAGGACTATTTTACTGTGGAGTCGCCAAGGTGAGGAATATGCAACTCTCAACCCTTTGTGCTCACCTAATTGAAGGGTGAACATAATGTCGTATCCCAAGGAAAATATTTCTTCATTCGTTTCTCAGCAACATCGCCAAAAATATGTTTTAGCTCCTAGAGACAACCTTGAGTTGCAAAAGACCAGTGCCTAGGACATCTTAAAATCATAGGTTAAGTATAGAAAATTGTATAAATGCCTGATAGAATATGGGTCAAGAGAATAATGATTTTGGTGGTTCAAGAAAGGAGGAGACCATTTGAGCATGATTCATGTGAATTCCCCAAACTGTGAGAGGGCTCAGGAGGCTGTGAGGCTAGATGGATTTTAAATGGGCCAAGTATAAAACAATGAGCAGAAAATTTTAAAAATATGTAGAGGCATTGAGAAAGAACGAAGAAAAAACCCACAAGAGATAGGCTTAAGAGGATTAAGAATCTGTCCCCTGTGAACTCAAAGGAAACAGATAGAATGAGATATGGAAAACAACAGAGGTTCGTGGAGTGTGAATTAAGGGAGTGCAGCAAGGTTAATACATGAGCGTTAACACCTGAGCATTATATAAACATGAATTCATGAATAAGATTGCAGACTACCGACAGCTACATTACACGAAACCATCAAAGCAACATGGCATGAAAGATGATTACACATAAAAGGCGATTACTGATAACAGAAGGAAACATGTACATACTACTCATTTCTCCATCTAGAATCCAAATAACAGCCCTATAATAAATTAAGTTTAAACAACTCTCCCAAATATGTGTCTCATAGCACAAGGAGCACAATCATACAAAACTACAACAGATTTCTTCAAAATTCTAGAACCTTTCTTTCATCTTAGAGCCCACTACATATAGAGTTATCCTTAAGGGTTTACGATCAAATATTCTATCATGATCAACCCACAAATGTGAAACCAAAATATCCTAACAAACTATTAGAGCGTGCATCAAGCAATCACTCTTGCAACAGAAAAATTAAAACAAAATTAGGTAAAATCTAGATTTTACTAGCAAAACATCATTATCTAACCAGTAAAAAGAAAAAAAAAAGTTGTCCAGGGAGGACCAATTCCAGAATCTTCAAAGGAGTGGTGAGAAGTGGCTGAGAACAGGTGAGCGGTCCGGCCTTCATCATGTAATTCAATCTATTTTTTGGCATCCTCCACTCCCTAACTCTCATGATTTCAACTCCCAGTTGCAGAACGGTCAGTTGTGTTGTGCACGCTGAATTATTTAGTGGCGAGTCCCTATAGGGACTGAATAAACCGTAATTGTGTGCTTTACCCAAAACTCTTGCTGTATTTGAAAACTGGAAACTGGATTTTGGAGGGGGTCTTAAGTGGTAAGTGGTATCTGAGAAGGATGGTGCGAAATGATGAGAGGAATACATGTGGAGGAGTGAGTGGTAATCGATACCGCCTATTCGGTACCTCCCCCCCCCCCCCCCATGGTAAAATTTTTAAGGCCGGGGGGGGTGTCCGAAATGTGTTAAGGACTTTCAGATGCATTGGGGTGAAGCGGAGGTGATGGAGAGATGCAAAGGGCTTAGCAGTGATGGGATGTACGAAGACCGGATGGAAATGGTAGAAGGCATGGTGGGACCAAACCACATCGCAAGTCACAAGCTTTAAGTTTTTGTTACAAGAGAGGGGGAGGTAAACACCAAAAAATGCGAAGAGCGAAGTGCGGGGGGGTGGTAAGTGACGTGGAGGGGAGGTGGGACCCGACCACATCGCAAATCGCAAACTTTAACATGAAGCAATAGAGATAAATTCTAAATGGTGCGAAGTGCAAAGCGCAGGAAGGAGGGAAGTGACATCGAGGGGAAGTGGGACCCAACCACAGCGCGTAGATCGCAAACTTTAAGTTTTAGTTTATAAGCACGGAGGTAAACTCTTAAATCCGTGAAGTGTGAAGCGCGGGGAGAAAGGAGGTGACATGGAGGGTGGATCCCACTGCATTGGTGGATTTATAATGTGGAGAATGGTTATGCGGTAAGTGTATGAGGTTTCATATTAAATGACATGTATTGCAAGAATCCAGAAGTGGGGGGGGGGGAGGGGAGGAGCTGCTATGGTGGGGCCAACCGCATTGAAACTTACACAAAATACTTTGCGGTTGCTTAAGCGGTAAGTTATAAATTGTGTGAAATGAGATATGCAACATGATAAACGCTAGAAAGTGCAAGAGGAAAAAGATAAGGAAAATGTGGAATACAAGGGTTTTCATGCGGATTTGGGTGATGTATAAGGCTAGATGGGTCTCGCTTCATTGCATCGGAGAAAAACAAGGTTTGGCATAAGACTTAAGAGGTAAGGTTAAAAACCTGTGGGTTGCGAAGTGCGGGCAACAGGTAAGGCTTATATGCGCACTATGGGTGAACATGTCCCACCTCATCGCAAATCGCATTTCGCTCATTTTAACATTTACCCTTGCGCACATCCTGAAAAATTTTTGATCTGCGATTTGAATCTCCGTCATTGATTGTTGCTTAGTTCCAATGGTCCTCACCACTCCCTTGCTGTGTTTTTCTGACCTTGTCTCTTTGGGTGCGCCTGGTCATTTCCTATTTGTTTGTGGAAAACTTGCCCACGTTCATGACTTGGCCTGCTTTAATGTTCATGACTCAACCCAATCTCGTTCTGGACTCTGCCCTGTGTTTTCCTTATAGGGAACACTTCTCCATGTTATGTAAGGTCACAAACCAACAAATGCCAACATATAGTTGTTCGTTCATGTGAAGGGAGACGTCCTTTGAGTAGGCTAACTTGTTTTTTGGAGGGTTGACTTGGTCAACTTGGAGACGCAAAATCATACTTAAAAATCCAATTTTCTTTCTTTTAAATGTCCAAATGGGACATGATAAAATAAACTTTTCTTTTGACTCATATACATTCTTTTTTAATTTTTAAAATATCATACTTATGAAGACCGAACCTAGTTACAATTTCAACACTCCCTCTAAACTAGGGATGTATTCATAATGACTCATTAGGATATTATCAAGTTGAATATTTCTATAAGGAAGGATTATCAAGATTAATATAATCATCATCATCAATATTACCAACATCAACCACATTTCCATAACCTATTCAATATCCCTAATGTATGGCACATATGCATCGTTTGGTATCCACCAAAGCAATCTCACTCTAGACAGAGATCAGAGCAAGATGCCAAAAACAAGCTTGTTCTAGAAAGAGATCATAGCACAATGCTGGGAGGCTCTTTCTCACTCTAGAAAGAGATCTGAGCGACCTCTAGGACTATTCTCCAACCAAGGTCTAACCTACACAGGGAGGATATCCTCTATCAAACCAAGGTCAAAGTGACATAGGGAGAATTCATTCTCCAACCAAAGTCAAAATGGCACAAGAAGAATTCCAGTCCACTAGCCATTCTTGAACCAAGGTATATGTACTTGAAATATTGATAACCTCCCTAAAAATTTCAAAGTACATGACACAAGAATATTTTGAGTCCATGATGCTATCTAATTTTTCAAACCATTATCCATCCATGGTCATAATGGCAGAGGAAGAACTTCTCCAACCAAGGTCAATATGCCACAGGGATAATATTGGACCATTCTCAAACTAAGGTCATGAATACACAAGGGTAATTTCCATCTCATTGACTCTCCCTCTCAATGAGAGAGGTAATCTCCATAATCCCAAGCTAAGTCTGCACTTTAACTTCTCAAAACATCTGTGACCAACTGTACCATGCTGGTAACACATATTGATCAACACATCTTGGCTTGACCATAGACTATTATGTTCTCTTCACTAGATCACAAATGCTTTCTTGATATCCAAGCTGGATGCTCCCTCTCACACCGACAGTCCATCATCTAGGAATTTGAGGTTAACTTTATTTTAGGTCATAAGAGGGCTTTCTAATGGCTTCCTATGGAGGAAATACCTTCTCCATATCTTCTCCCTATAACATATGATTCATTCTTCTTTCGTTAGAAACAAGTCATATCAGATCATCAACTGATGCAAACATGTATTCAAGATCCTCTCCCTCTTTCTAAGGGAACCTTATCAAATTCATGCTAGATATTGAATTCTCTTAGGAACAATCAATGCATACTTCAAAAAATCCACTCCCTCTAAACTTGGGTCTTATCTAATGCAATATCCTTCCAATATCAATTATGGAAAGTCCTCTTTCTTTGCTTCATTCTTGCACTTCTTCTAATCATTGTCAAAACCTTGGAAACTTTTATTATGTTCATGTAAGCCTAACTAGGATGCCATGGAGAAACAACTACAATCAAGCAAAGAATTCAAATACAAGAGGCTAACTAATAATAAAATAAAAACATAGTAATAATCAAACAAGAGATATAAAATACTTATCTTTTGAGAAGAATGTCAACTCCCTCTTGACCTTAGCCTTCTTGCATCTATCTTGAAACTTTATTATCTTTTACAACATCATCATCATGATGTCATTGCTTCCTTGCATGAGCGAGGGTTTCTTCTTTCGACATAAATTTTCAAACCTAGGTATTTTGTGCTAGGGATTTCTTATCCAATCCTTGTAGCTTGCTAAGGTTTACAAACCCTAGATTTCAAAACCTTATTGTCTAATTATCCTTGAATAGTGCTTTAGCATTACGAATTCAAGCCTTTTAACCCAAGTGGACAAGCACATTAAGTTCTACAAGTTTCACATCTTCCTTAAGTTGACTTTAGACTTTAATCTTAACAAGGAGCTCAACCTCTTTTAAAGTATACTTAGTGACAACAAATGCTTTGCAAACCCAAGATTCTGCCCCTTTGCAACATCTTCAAGCATTCAATATTGTGTGTTATTACTTTTATCAATATGATGGCTTCTCATCTTATAATAGAGTACTTTTGGTGCTTTATACACAATTCATATTATATTATTTATCCTCAACATCTTTATCTGATTTTTGTAAGGTGGCATTGACAGGACATTAATAGATTTCTAAGTCATTTCAATACATGATGTAAGTCTTCACTCTATATTCATTGACAAAGCTCCTTCAAACAAAATTGTAGTGATGATATCTATACCTCATATTCCAAAGACTCTATCACTCTTCAAACTTTGTTCTTGAACATTTCACATTGTATGCTATGTATGTAGACTTGTTCACTGTAGGAGCCAGAAAATATAACTTGAAGAAATACTCTAATTTCAATGCTACTTTTGAGAAAGACTCCAAAATTTATGTGTAAACAAACTTCAGTGGAATTATATTTAGATTTGATCTTATCACATAACTATGTTGTCAAGAGAACATGACCTCAATCATAAAGTATTGTTAGTAGATACAATCCTAGATTTCTTCGCTTTCTGGTCTTAAAGCTTCAAACCTTTGGACAAGAGGAACTTCAAGCTTCCTTTTAAGTTCCTACCAAGGTGACTTTGGCTTCAACATTGATTGGTCCTCTTGAAGTTCCTCGGTCTACTAGGATTTTTAGACCCTTCTTCTTACTTAAATAGAGACAAGATGATCTTCACTATCATGATCAATACCATTATCATAACTTACAAAGCAAGGTTGTAATCTGGATCTTTCATTATCTTGGATGATTAAAATCTCTTGAGATTTATCTTAATATATCCTTTTTTCTTTTAATGGACTGACAAAATTTCAACCTTCTTCACAGAGCCTTTTGATCCTCTGAAGAAATAGCTAAAAATATCATATTTTTTAATGGAGATTACTTGGAATTTAAGCAAAGGTATTACCTTATTGGGCTTACTATAATTGTATATACTTTATCTCTTGTAAATGTGATTTTTATCTTCAACAATTTATCCTTTTTTGAGATGATTCAGACCTCTGAGATAAGATCTGAGGTCCTTTGGAGATTCAAATTAGACATATTGAAATTGAATTTGACTTATTCAAGGTCTAAGATCATTCGACCTACCTTCAATACAATCTTTGAACTTAGATCTTTTTACAAATATAAGGAGTAAAATTTTGATCTTTAACTAGGGTTTTTGACCCTGTAATAGATAATTTGATTAGCTTTGACTTCTTATTGTACTTATGCCCTACTACAATATGGAGGACTGATACTAAAGCTTATTGTAACACTCCTTGGACAAACATTAGATGATTTCACCCAACACTTTCACCATCGGTTCTAATACCATGTTGAAATTAAAATGCAAGAGAGATTTTCTTAACATGATAATTAATTGTGACTATTTATATATGTTTTCGATTTAGCACTTTGCTTCATTCATTAGGCCATCAATTAAATATATAAATTCAATGCACAAAAGATGAATAACACCATAAATTAGGCCAATGGCTAGGGAAAAACCCAAAAGGGAAACCCTAGCAATCCTTTCTTTATAAAATCTTTTATCAACAAGAGCATTCCAAGTCATAGATATATGTTGCCACAGTAAGTTTATATCATGATAGAATATTATCCCTCAAATAACTCGCACACCATAGAAGATAAGTGCCTCAGACAGATATGAATCGTGTCCTCGATAGAAGAGATACAAACTAGTTTCCAAGTGATGAAATATAGATACCAATAAATAGTTGTTCATTCATCTAAAGGGACTCGCCCTTTGGGTAGGCCAAATTGTCTTCTGGAGGACTGATTTGGTCAACTTGGAGAAACAAAATCATACTTAAAAAATCAATTTTATTTATTTTAAATGTACAAATGGGGCATGATAAAATAACTTTTTTTTTTTACTCAAATACATTCTTTTTGAATTTTTACAATATCATAATTATGAAGACTGAACCTAGTTACAATTTCAACATGTTGCTACATCCATTATCAAGCACATATAATAATCATATTGGAAAGTTGAGAGATTACATGCAAATCCAAACCTTCTTGTGATATTTAAGTAAAAAAATATTGAATTTTAAGCCATGTAATAACATTAAAACCTAAATTCCTAAAGATAAGCAAAGCAACTCAATCCATTCTTGACAAGAAATTGTAGAAAGAATGCATGAAGGTTGAAAAAAGGCAAGTGCAAGATATGTCTCATGCATAGGGGCACACTTGACTCTAATTAACATAATTCCACATATGATCTTGAGCATGAAAATAAAGGGAAGGATGCTTCTTAACTCTACAAACCATCAAGAAGGAATAATAAGAACTTGATATGCAATATAACCAAAAACATAGTGAAATTGAGTCCATGAAGTAGCACATAAATTCAAACACTTACAGAGAATAAAATTCAAACCCTTACATGGAATGAACCACCCAATCCATTCTCAACCAATTGCAATAAACATGCATGAAGATTGATTGAAAATTAGTGCAAGGTATGTTCCATTCATAGGGGCATGGTTAATGCCAAAGAATAGACTTCCTCATACAATTTTGAGCTTTAACATAGACAAAATGGTGCCTATTAATTCTATAAACTCATAAAAGGGAAGAAATGAAACCCTCATGTGCAATATAACAACATACCTAGTGACTTTAAGTTCAATAAAACATGCAAACCCAAACCTAAATATTAGGAAATAATTATTCACAAGCATAGTAACTACATCTATAAACTAGTGTAAAAACATATTTGCATGACAAATTTATTATGTCGAAAAACATAAGAAGGTTCATGAAGTCCATAGGAATAAATTCCCACTAGGAATTACTTTATCATTATTCATCAACATAGACATGGGTTTTGATAATCCATGTCATACTCTTCCAAGATTTTAATACAATATAAATCCACCCTTAATCATGTATCAATGAAGTAAACTTCCACACAACACATTAATATTAAAGAAGAAGGTTAAACAATCTACATTTTTTACTTTTTCTAGTTTGCAATCACCAAATATAGTTATATAAAATTAAAATTTTGGATTTGATGAAATATAATTTTTAATGTAGAAATAGATTCAACACCCTCAGATACTCCTATATGACCCTATTATGTAATGTTAGCATCTAATATGTGAAATTCCATAAATCCAAAATAATTCTTTGTAACTTGTTCCACACTAGAAAATACAATGAATATAAAAACATGCACTAAATTGCAGCCAAGCATTTTCACACATGCAGACACAAATTTACTCAAATAGAAATAGGTCAAAGGGCTATAGAATAACAACCATAAAACTGAGCCATTTTATTGATTTTAAAGCTAGAATTGAATACAATGAAGTGAATAGATAGAACTTGGGCTTGCTCATGCAAGCATGCAATACCCAAGTGAGAAACTAAGTGAAATCTCCAATTGAATTGGACTCCCCAAATTACCTAACTAGGGAGACACTCTAATTTCTATGAAATTATGGTGGAATTTCTGCTTGGAAATTTCTTGTGCTAAACAACATTGGTTGATTTGGCTAAGAAGCTCGAGCAAACTCTCCAATTTTGAAATGAAATACCAAATAGAATGATCAAAATGAGGTTCTAGCATTCCTTTTATTGTTGCTTTCTCTTTCTCATACCCATGGTTCAATTTCTCTCACACAATGGTTTGATACCATGGTTTGATTCTTCCCATGGTTCGATTTCCATTTTGGTAACCTCCATAACTTATCTTCACTTTAATTTTCTTCTTTTCCTAAGTCCCAACCATTTCCTTTTATCCAAAATTTATTTAATATCTCCACAACTTATTTCTCCTAATATATATATATATATATATATATTAATCGCAAAAATTGCAAAATTGGGAATTTCCCTTAGAAAATTTATTAATTGGGGACGTGACAGTCCTCCCCGCCAAAAAATGTTTGTCCTCAAGCAATTCCTAAACAAATTCCCTTTCTGACTGTTGATCACCATTGTAACTGCCAATAATACCAGGGTCCCAAATGTGCCACTAAGTCATCCCCAATATTAGCATTGTCTTGAGATGAAGTAATCCCTCGATACCAGGATCCCAAGCCATCTTGATCAATGTGAAGTAGACCTTGCTCCACTCGTTGTCTAGCCATATATAAGTTCCATGAGCCCTATTCATACTATCAATAAGTAGATCATCATGATAATTTAGGACTCTGTCCAACTCCCCATGAAGTTTCCCTACCGAATATTCCACCTCATGTACTCCAAGAGTAAACTCTTGAAAAAACAACATAATCCCTTTGGGGATGAAGTCTATCTAGTATGAACTTCCCCTAGTATTCTCATTCTGACCAACCTGTTATGTTGAGGAAGTATCCCATTCTATCAACAAGTCACTAAAGCCCCAGGGAAGATATGAGTGATTTCCCCCTATAGTATTCAACTCATTCCTAAAGGTAGTTGAGTTGTCAAGTACTACGATTCCAGGGTCCCATTCCCATCGTAGAAAAAAATGTCCTACTGACCCTACAACACTCTGGTCATGACTGAATTCCTACTATGCTCGTACCAGAACCTCCTCTCTTGTAATTCTCGACCATAATATATGTGATGAATGTGTCTAAGCTTAACCTGCCAAGGTGACTTAGCATCGCTCATGCCTATCACTCCCTAGATGGCCCCGATCTTGAATAACCACCTACCTCGCCATATGATGAATAGCTTAGTGATCCCCCATGTGTCAACTTGATAATGAACCAGATCACCTGTTATCCTGACTGTACTCACTAATTAATGGAGTGTCCCACCAATCAACTCGATCCCTAGATTCCATAGCCATACTATAAGTCCAAAACTCCCAATCCTCACTACCTGCTATTGTGACATGTTACTAGATGTTGGGACCCCTCTATGCCTCATCTATGACCCCTGTATGTATCCAATGGATGTGCACCCAACATAAATAATTTTTTCTACGTATGAAAGATTTCTCTACTCTTTCCATATCACACAACAAAATATGTTATCCCATCTCCTAATGATGTACCCAGATATTGCTTAGAGCCTAGGCATACTCTTGCTAACAAGTACTATTATCCCTTGTACCTCATGCTCACATAACACCTTAGCTTGTCCAGCTGAAATTGCACCCTGCAGCTCATTCACGGTCACCTCCCTGAGTGTGAACTCAGGGGTGGAGCATACATTACTTTTGTACCAACCCATGTACTCCCCAAGCATGTACCTTTCAGTGTTTGCCTTGATCAAATGCCACCATTGAGAATTATCTCCATGGATACTTTGTGTCCCAATTAACTGTCTTGAGTGAGCCTCCCACTTCTTGTTACTTGCGATGAAGGAATTGAGGGACAACACCCAACTTCATCGCGCCTGCAAAAAAAGCGGCAGTGATACAGGTGTGCAAGACCCCATGGATATCATTAAATTATGTTCATCAGTGTCCCCACCAATCCTAAGTGTGCTACACCCAAGGGTATGCTTTTCGTCCCTATTAGGTTATCTCTTTAGAGGTAGCACTCCAAAATCCCATGGGATGGCATCACACACCAATGCATACGACCAAGTATCCCTGTGCTCCTCTACATATAAACATGCACCTTTGCCCTCCTTGGTTAACAATTGCACCCAATTTCACACCTTTATGCACTGATGGGAACCATTACCAGCTACCATGTCATCATGAATCAGTTGATATCTCTCTTGTGATGAAGTAGTTGTCACTCCATGTGAAACCTCAAGGTGGTGTGAATCGCTCCTACTCCAAAATGAAAGCCCACACAGCATGACACTCCTCCATACACCACTTTGCTCCTCTGGAGAACACTGAAATTTGTGGCATGACTCAGTGCACACCTGAACAACTACATCAACTACTACACCACCCTATATCATCAACCATCCCATATGCGTTAATGCATCCACTACTCTGCTAGTGAATCCACCATGATGTGGGCTCCACCTCCTCATCTTCCCTGGTAAACTTGAGTGACCTGGCTCCTCACATGCTAATTGGAATGACACTATTGTGCCTAGCCTCAGTAGCTCTTACATACAATATGCCAATAAGAGAACATTGTATCCATAAAATGCCATGTCTGATGGCCTACCAATTCCACCTCCTCCGATCAACCTCTGCAAGAGTATGTTATTCTCCCTGTGACTCCATGGATAACCAACGTGCCCAAACAACTCGTGGCGTCTACTTGCTCCCTTATCAATCCAACCCATCACTAATTCTTTTGGATATTTTAAAGTGTGTGAGTGCTCAATCACTGAATCTGCCATATTGCCAATGCCCTGACTAGCCAAATCCATAATGAGGTGGGGAATCTCACCTAGATCAAAATAACAGTATGGCCTTCGGGCACCACTTGTACCCCATGAACCCTGTTGGACTATGATCCTAGGCATGGATACTCTAGGCACCTAGCTAGTTCCACTGGATACCAACTCAATATCGCTTTTCATCCAACCCAAAGAGAGGGGTCGAATGCATGAACACTCATTCACAGGACAATCCCTCCATCCTGCGAATGCTACACACTACGTAGCTCATGTCACCTTGTCTCACTAGTCTGGTCAACACATATAATATGACTAGGTAACTCTCTTCTCTCTCATCAATGTGTAGAGGTAACCTATTATTGCTGCAAGCCCCATCTATATATGCTTGAATAGCATTGCTCTGACGCTCCAATGTGTACTCCTCTAGTTGTGCCACTAGGGAATCCAACCATTCTCCTACATGAGTTAGTTTTACCATTGATTAGGAACAAACCATTCTCATGCCCTCCAATTCCTCATTCAGTTGCAGAATGGTCTATCAAACTATTGTGGCCTTCCTTTTCAATGCTATAAGGTCATCCTGGAGCTTTCAAAACTACTATGGGTGACTATCATCTATAAACTCAATCATAACTCTGGATACCTCTATGTCTCCTGATACCTCATTAAAAGTCGATATGTCTCCTGGTACCTCATCAATGGTGGATACCTTGTTGTCTCTTGGCACCTCATCAACTTGCTATAGGCAGTCATCATCTGGAAACTCTATCACAACTATGGTTGCCTCATTAACAGTTACCTCCTCAACGGATGGCCCTATAGGTGTATGCTCAATTGTCTCCACCAAGGTGTCAACCAGAGTTATCAAAGTAATATCCAACAAGGTTTACTCCTATGTCACTTTGGGTATATCTACGTGCTCCTCATGTGTGCCATAAACCTCATTCTTCATCTCCTCCTTCGGCTCCAATTATAAAGTTAGGTCTCCTCCAACAACAGTCCCTGATCTATGCTCCTGAAATGAGACATCCCTCCTGATCCTAAGACCCAATGCATCATACTCATCAATCCTATTCACGATGGACCTCATCAAATTTGCAAAGGTGTCTGGTTTCCTTTACTTCTCTGATTCATCCAAAGAATGAGGCATGGTGGGTTGCCTAGGCTGGCCATTGGTATCAATTTGCTGGACTGCGTGTGAATGTGAGTGGCATATCTGCTAGTTATGTATCAACATTACCATTATTTGTTTCATCCCCTCTAGGGTCTATTGGTTTTTACTCACCAACTCCTCCATGATCCCTATTGAGAGTTTTAATTAACGATTAAACCTCCTAATATTTAATTTTCAATCGGGGACTCGTAAACACTATTTGTACTACGTTTTTGGCTCAACTTAAGGTCAGAGTATACAATTTTACTTGTTAATGATCATTAAGTGCATAATGATAAAAAAAACTCTTCTATCAATTAAGTAAATTAGCACTCATCTCACTCATAAACAACAAATATCATTGTGCAAACCATCCTAATTCTTCAAGTAACATAATACTTATTTGCAAAAATAACACTCTCTATTAATTTAAAGAGTTTACTCATTGTAAAATTTAAGGTTAGATATCATTTTCTTATTAATCATAGTATTGAAATATATGATAAATCATTATTTGAGCAAGGATATCACTATTGGTAAGAGAACCTCTTGATTACTATTGATAAAGAAACACACCATTCATTTGTTGGGAAATAAATCTCTATTTGCTAGAAGTAATTACACCAATCAATTTCTGAAAAGTAAACTTCTAATTACACAAATCAATTTATGAAAAGAAAACTTCTAATGATAACAACTCCTACCTACAAGATCCCATTTTATAATTTATAAAAAAAATCTTTAATTCAAGACCTCTAATATTAATCGAGATGAATTATTCAAGTACAAGCTCACTTCCCATATTTAAGGAATTCATGATCAAACTCAAAGGTAAATAGAAATAAATCAACCAATATCAAATTTAAGATTTCTAATTACACAATCGAATTCATGTACATGCCTGCTTCTACAAGAGATAATTATGCTATGTAAAATTGAGAAAACCTCTAGCTAAAAGGAATTCTACTTGTTGGGTTGAACTTCAAATGAATATTGTTTCAATCAACATAGCATACCTCACACCTCTCACACTCATACACTGGCAGCATTGGGAAAGGAATAAAAAATCTAAGCTCTGTTATTAATTTAAATGATAACAATCAAACCTTCAAAGAGTTCTTAACTAAACCAAACAAATTATTCCAGAACCAATCAAATTAAATTTCATTCAGTTTTGAATTCTTAAAAATTCCTCACAGCAACATGACATTATAAATTTTGAAAAAATGAACAGAGTATAAATCTATTTCATTATCGGCCTATTGGTAATCAATGCTAAATTTTCTTTCAGATCATAATTACTTTTCCAAGGTCTGCATTCCTGAAAGAAAATCATTTATATTTCAAGCATCATAATCTTAGCATAATTTCTCATCAATCCTTAACGTTTGAAGAGTGAGTTATGGGGTATTTAATCTTCAGATTTACAAAACAGAGTTCTTAGTACACCAGCCTAGATCCATCTTAACTCTGGATCTATCAAGCTTCGAGAGGGATCAAATCTCTCGAGGTGAAAACCTCTTTTTTGAGTGCAAAACTTGAGGAAAGGTTTTCACCTCGAGAGATTTGATCCCTCTCGGCACTTGATAGATCCGGAGTTAAGATGGATCTAGGTTGGTTTCAGTGGTGTGTTGCCAAGGAAAATCTATCGAAGATATGATTATTTTGATCAATAATATGTAAATATATCAAATATTAATATAATAATTTTAAATATGCTAAATATTTCTGAGATTAACTTGGTCATTTTAATTTTAAATTTTCTTAGTTACCTTAGTTTGTTGAGATGATAAATATTGTTAATAAATTTAATGATGAAAAATGATGAAATAATTTTTTTGAATGCAATGTGACAATAATAATGTTGAAAGATAGAAAATGTGAATAATAAGAATGTACTCATGTTACAAATAGTCTTCATTGTGATCAATCTCAAACTATTCTCTTCTACTATTCTTATTGTCACCCTTGTTAGTTTTGTCATCTTTTCATATCGATTATATGAAAAAGAAAATTTAAATTGTAAATCGTTTAAATATTTAGCTCGAGCTGTTGTAGTAAACATGATACCTTATCTCTCTTCCTCTCCAATATTAATAGGTTAAGTTACTATAACACAAAAATCAATGTGAATTGTTAATATTTGTGCTTACACTAAAATCAATGCGTATTGTTAATCCAATCACTTTAAAATTAATGTACCACCATATATCCAATTACATCAAATAAGAAATCAACATCTACATTGAAATCAATGCATTTAATGCAAGCAATCAAATAATATTAGAAAATAACTTCTACACTGAAATCAATGCATTTAGTGCAAACAATCAAATAGGATTAGGAATCATCTACATTGAAATCAATGCATCTAGTGCAAGCAATCAAATATAATTATAAATCAACATCTACATTGAAATCAACACATCCAGTGCAAGCAATCAAATAGTATTAGAAATCACCACCTACACTGAAATCAATGCATCTAGTGCAAGTAATCAAATATCATTAGAAACAAATATCTACACTAAAATCGATGAATCTAGTGCAAACAATAAAATAGGATTAGCAATCACCATCTCCACTTAAATCAATCCATCTAGTGCAAGAAATATTCTTCCCTCTCTCCACCCTCCATCCATATCTATATCCCCCTCCATCTCTTATTTTTTTGTCTCTCTATCTCACTCCCCTAAAGACACATGCTCTCGCACTCCATATCTATTAATCTCTTTGTCACTCCCTCCCTCTTCCCATCTCTCTCTTCTTCCCTCTCTTAACCTTCCATCTATATCTCTATCTTCCCCTTCTCTCCCTCTTCCTCGCTAATATCTTTCTTTCCTCCTTTTGTCCTCTCTCCCTCTCTCTCCATATTCCTTATCTCTCTCTATCTCTCTCTCTCTCTCTCTCTCTCTCCACCTTTATATCTATATTTCTTTCTTATTACCTCCCTCTCTCTCCCCCTCCAATTCCATCTCTCTTTCCCTCCCTCTCTCTACTCTCTCACATCCTCTCTCTTCCTTCTGCTCTTTCCCTTTCTCTCCCATCTCTCTCTCTATCTCTATCTCTTCACCCACCAACTATGTTACTATATCCCTCCCTCTCTCCTTATCTCTCATTCTCTCCCCTTATCTCTATCTCTCCTTCTTTGTCTCTTTATCTCACCCCCAAACATACACACTCTCTCTCTCTATCTCTCCCTTGTCACTCCTTCTCTCTCTCCACTTCACACTCTCTATATTTTTTATTTCCTACCTCTCTCCCCCTCCAACTCCATCTCTCTATTGATCCCTCTCTCCTCCTCTCTCTCGTCCTTCCTCTCTCTCCCTTTTTCTCCTACCTCCCTCTCTCTTCCCTAATCTCTCTCTCTCTCTCTCTCTCTCTTTTCCCTCCAATACTCTCTCTTCCCCCATCATTTTCCTCCTCTCTCTCATCCTCCCCCTCTCTCCTTGTCTCTCCTACCTCCCTCTCTTTTCCCCATCTATCTCTCCCTCTCTCTCTCTCTCTCTCTCTCTCTTTATCCACCCCTCTCTCATTCTAACTACATTACTATATCCCTCCCTCTCTCCCTCTCCCTCTCTCCCCCTCCAACTTCTCTCTATCCCTCCCTCTCTCAAGTACTCTCTCTGGTCCTTCCTATCTCTCCCTTTCTCTCTTACCTCCCTCTCTCTTCTGCCATCTCTCTCTCCATTTATCTCTTACCCCCCTCTCCCTTCCACCATCTCTCTCTCCTCTAATCCTATCATTATCTCCCTCCCCCTCTCCTTCTCTCTCTCCCTCCTCCATATTTTTGTCTCCCTCTCTCGCTCTTCATTCCTCCTCTCCCCTTTCCTTTAGTTTATCTCCATCTCTCCCTTGTCAATCCCCCTGTATCTCCACCTCAATCACTCTATATCTTTGTTCTTCCCTCCCATATATATCTAGAGTTAATATATATAATGATACGTTTATATATATTATAATATAATAAATTTAATATTGTATTAATCGAAAGTTATTAAATTTAATAATATTAATATTATAATATATTAATATGAATATTAGATTTAATAATAATAATAATAATAATAATAATAGTTTAATATTATATTAGGGTTAATAATGTTTTTTTGCCTCATATTAACAACAATTTAGCCCATGGTATTTGCACCATAGGCTTCACCTAAATAAAACCTATTTTTAATTTCATAATATTTGTTGCAATACTGACCTTCCTAGCCTTTTAAGATGTCAAAATTATAGTGAGCTCGGGAGGCTTCTCTCCAAGCTTTTCGAGCATAGGAATAAAATCTTAAATCAAACTAAATAACTCTTTTCTTTAGGTCCGATAGACCAAAGATTGGTCTCAGTAAATGTTAACCAGCATCATCATCATCATCATAAAAAGAAGTTTTTATTTATTTACCATACATCTAGTTTATATATATTTTTATATATTTACCATAGCTCTGGAGTAAGTATAAAAGTAGGTTTTATTTATCTACCATACCTCAGTTTTATTTATATTTTTATTTATTTAAATTTTGAAATATTTCAATTTTGATGGGGAAATATTTATATCTTTAAAGATTTTAATTTATTCATACAACATGGGTTTTTTTTTTTTAAGATTCATTTTACAAATATTTAATTAAAAGAATATTAAAATATTTTGGATTTTGATTGTTTGTGTTGAATTAACTCTTTTCTTTTGATTTAGGAAATGGAATTGACTTTAGTAAAGTGTAAATATGTTTAGAATTTTACTTAATTTGTAAATTCAATGTGGTAAAATTTTTTGTTAAAGGTAAATTTATGATCCATTCAAATTCACGTATATAATAAAGAAATTATTAAATGGGTGAGATAATTTACTATCAATTCAAATTATATAAATAATACATAGTTGTATTTAATAATTAATCTCTACCCATTAATAAGTTGAAAAAGTTATATATAATCTAAATATTCAAGTTATATAAAATTAAAGATTAGGTTAATGCTTTGGCCGACATTAGCAAAAATAAAATTTATTATTTTTTGAGGACATGACATACTTGACATCGGAGTCATACTGGGCTATAGATTGCGCCTCTCGGTGCAATAATAAAAATCCACACTTTGAATACAAATCCTAAAATCTAAATAAGTTATAGAACTCGTTTCCAGGTGATGGTGGGCCCGCGCCACTCGTGGAACAAGTTCAAGTTAATTCAATTTGCTTTAAAAATCAAAATACATCAACACTTACACAGATTAAATGTCGAATATGAGATTATGGAATTGGCAAAAACTGATTTCATACAACAAACACATTCAAATCTCCAATGTCTCATGAGAGTGAAGCTTTTACAGCAAAATTACATAATAATTATTTCTAACCCTCTATACATAGAGATCATCGGGATTTTATAAATTCCAACCGATGCAAACTATGAATAAAAAATTAAGTAGAAAAATTAAATAAAAACATCAAGGCTAAAATTAAGTTGCACAAAATCTCTTGGAATAATCTTCAGATGGAGCTTCGTTGAACATGTCCTGATCATGGCGTGAGGGTTGAAACCAATTCATTTTTTTGGGCACAAAGAAACTCACAAAATTCGTGGTCCTCCACGTTCCTGCTAGCCTAAACTGTTCAAACCCATTCAGACATGATTCTGTACTTAAAAATGCATTGGAATATTCCCATGACCGTAGCTCTGCATGGTAATGAATTTTTTCGAACGGTTTCTAGGTTACATGAAAGAGGGTATTCTAAGCACAAGGCAAGTCTCAAATGTTTATATTCTTAACCATTTAGTCAAAAAATTCATATTTCACCTACAAAAATCTCATTCCGTACTCAACTCTGTAGTAACTAGTTAAACTGCCTTGTGAATAATTTCAACGATGGAACTTTTTAGAAAATGAACTTAGAAAAACCATCATTAGTAAATCATGACAAAATCATATTTAATCATAAAAAATATAAGAAAACTAATGATAACCAACCATAGAGTGTAAAATATGTATTGGCAGCAAGTTACGAAGTTAGGGTATGAGACGAGTTAAAAACATAGGATTTTAGGGTATGAATGGTGATATTGAAAGATGAAAACATGGGAATTTTTAAGGCCCAACATCTCCCCATGCCTGAGGATTTGCATGTTCTCACGCAAACAAGTACTTTGCTCATTTATGGATTTTATGGCATCATGGCTTTAGGCAGGGTTGGTTCTTGTGGAGCAACACCATTCTTATTTGACTACCATAGATTTAATTGTGAGAGTGATACAAATTGAGAATAAGAAATAGATATGGTATGAGAAAATTATGAATGAGATGATAGATGATAATGGAAATGGTGGATGAGATGAGGTGGTGATGGAGATATTGGATGAGATGAGGTGGTTGCATACACTACTCTTGTGAGGCTAATGCTTATGGATGGTTCCTTTATGAAGGGCAGCAATGACTTCATCCTTTCTTGAATACATTCAATTGAAAATATTTGTGAATGTAGGAGGGGAAGACACTATAATTTTTACTTTTCTTATATGAACCAATATCTTTTTTTTTCATGACTGTGACCTTATTAGAGTAGCATGCATTCTATTAGGAATGAGGAATTTGCAAATGGAGGGTATATGGAAAATGGAACATGTGGTGGTTAATTATCAAATATTTCTTTAATCTTTGATGAATTAAAGAATCTTAAGCCAACTTTACCTTAGGTTACCTTTACTTTTGATGTACTTGCTATTGTAGGATGAAGTGGAAGATGAACTGGAACACAACTCAAAGTTGGAGTTGGAATGATTGCTGATCTGGAGATGGAATGGTTGGATCTGATGTGTATATTGATATGGATCTACTGAAGAAGGCTTAATTGAAGATATTAAAGAAGGCGAAAAAATGAAGGTCCCCTTCTCCCCCATGCCGGAGGAGTTTTATGTCCCCAAAAAAGAAGGAAGGTGACTGCTGCAAATGATGATAAAGCTGCTATATGGAAACCTTTATTGAAACAAGATGACTTCTACAAGAAAAGGAAATTCTGGTATAAAGAACCAAACTGCCGCAAACTTGTGTTGAGATCTTCAAAATCAAATAGTCTTCAACCGGTACACACCCATGTGCAATATTTCTTATGTGAATAAATGTTGTTGATGTCGAACATAAGCAAGAATCATTGGATTACCGACCATTGATGATGTCGTTAACCAATGCGATTTATCCCACCCTTGATGTCAATGGGAATCAAGGCACCAGGTACATTCTACTAGCCATGAATAGATTTTTAGGAGTCGAATGGATTGCAGAATTCATCCACCAAGAAACTTTGATGTATTTCCTTAGTAGATGACAAGCATACCTGCAATTAAGCCATGCAGGCTCCCAGGTACCTTATCTAACCCTAACATTAGTCCCAGATAATGTGTTGATGTCGATGGGACAAGGCTCGTTGGAAGTTGGGCCTTAAGGAATCCCACATCAACCAACTCGAGTACAAACATAATAACTTAAAAGATACATGATTTGAAGAACTCATACAAATTTACAAACTTTATTGGAACCTTGCCCGCCAGTTACCTGGTTTTGAAGAAAATTCCCTGTCCAGTTGTGCCATACAAGCTGGTTTTCACAAAAGGACTTATTTTTCTCCTTAATATTTCATTTATTTATTTACGATACTAACTTTCCTACTATACTGGAGAAAATATGTCCTCCTTCAAGTGAAAGATAACTTACAATGAAGCCATGTGAGGATCAGGTACAAAGATATAATCATGCCCAAATTTAACATATAAACTTTAGAAGGTATATGAGCATGAACAATCAACAAATTTGAAAGATGTGATACAAAGAGTATTTAAAGATGAGAGTGGTACTTTGACTGTATTGTAATCTAGAACCAATGCTTGATGTAATCCTGGTGGTATTGGCTCACTTCTTCTTTTGGACCATCGAAAGTCCTCCTCAGTCATGCTAAGAAAACTTGTATAATTGGTCTCTAGAATGCATACAAGGCTTGCTGCTAGACATGGTGAAAGTTCTTCAATCTCAGGTTCGACTAGATGCTCCCCATCAGATTTGGTACATGATTCATCGATCTCCTTGGTAGATAGACAGGAGGAATCAAGGGAGACTTCTAAATATTTTTCTAGTTGTGGAGAGATAGATAATTTCCTGAATGTGGTCAGGATTAACTCTTCCTGAGAGGAAGATACCCCAGCTACTACTAAGATTTGAGAAAGTACTTCGAGGGACATTATCCAAGCTCTGAATTTCTCCTGTTGGTTGATGATCCCTGTCTCGCAACATGGATTAGTACCCAGGGGTTCTTATAACACCTAAAAAATGATATAACGTTAAATATTGGAATCTGAAGATAAATGAAATTAAAATCTATTGGCTGAAATAAATCTCACCACACTCATAAAATCCGGATCATAGTACTATTCAACCTATTGAAGGCGAAACAATTTGGAAATTAAATGTCTCACAGAATGTTTCATACTATTCTATGATAAAGGAAAGGAAAAAAAAAAGTTCAAAGATAAGCAAAAAGCGATCAGACTTTGGAGCAAACCCACCATAGTGGATGCATGGCTCTTCACTCACGTCTTACTGTACTCTCTCTTCCCTCTGACTGCCCTGCAATACCCTTGAAACTTTGTAATAAAAATCTTACCTGAACCAAAATACAACTCCCCGGCAACGACGCCAAAATGTTGAGAGTTTTAATTAGTGATTAAACCTCTTAATATTTAATTGTCAATCCGAGACTCGTAAACACGAGTTGTACTACATTTTTGTCTCAACTTAAGGTCAGAGTATATAATTTTCCTTGTTAATGATCGTTAAGTGCATAACGATAAAAAAAAAATCTTCTATAAATTAAGTAAATTAGAACTCATCTCACTCAGAAACAATAAATATCATCATGCAAACCATTCTAATTCTTTAAGTAATATAATTCTTATTTGCAAAAATAACACTCTCTATTAATTTAAAGAATTCATTCATTGTAAAATTTAATCTTAAATATCATTTCTTACTAATCATAGTATTTGAATATATGAGAAATCACTATTTGAGCAAGGATATCACTATTGGTAAGAGAACCTCTTGATTACTATTGATAAATAAACACACCATGCATTTGCTGGGAAAGAAATCTCTATTTGCTAGAAGTAATTACACCAATCAATTTCTGAAAATTAAACTTCTAATTACAAAAATCAATTTATGAAAAGAAAACTTCTAATGATAGCAACTCCTACCTACAGGATCCCATTTTCTAATTTATAAAAAACAATCTTTAACTCAAGACCTCCAATCTTAATCGAGATGAATTATTCGAAATGAATTATTCAAGTAAAAACTCACTTCCTGTATTTAAGAAATCCATGATCAAACTCAAAGGTAAATATAACTAAATCAATTAATATCAAATTTTAGATTTCTAATTACATAATCGAATTCATGTACATGCCTGCTTCTACAAAGAGATAATTGTGCTATGTAAAAGCGAGAAAACTCTAACTAAAAGGAATTATATTTGATGGGTTGAACTTCAAATGAAGATTGTTTCAGTCAACTTAGCATACCTCACATCGCTCACACTCATACATTGGTAGCGTTGGGAAAGGAATAAAAAATATAAGCTCTGTTCTTAATTTAAATGATAACAATCAAACCTTCAAAGAGTTCTTAACTAAACCAAACAAATTACTCCATAACCAATCAAATTAAATTGCATTCAGTTTCGAATTCTTAAAAATTCCTCACAACAACATGACATTTTAAATTTCAAAAAAATGAATAGAGTATAAATCTATTTCATTCTTGGCCTATTGGTAATCAATGATAAAGTTTCTTTCGAATCATAATTAATTCTCCATGGTTTGCATTCCTGAAAGAAAATCATTTATATTTCAAGCATCATAATCTTAGCATAATTTCTCATCAATCTTGAACGTTTGAAGGGTGATTTCAGGGGTATTTAATCTTTAGATTTACAAAACAGAGTTCTCACTACATAATACAAATCCACACTTTGAATACAAATCCTACGATCTAAATAAGTTATAGAACTCGTTTCTAGGTGGTGGTGGGCCCGTGCCACTCCTGGAACAAGTTCAAGTTAATTCAATCTTCTTTAAAAATAAAAATACATCAACATTTACATATATTATATGCCGAATTTGGGATTATGCATTAGAATCAACAAAACGTGATTTCATACAACAAACACATTGAAATCTCAAATGTCTCCTGAGCGTGAAGCTTTTACAGAAAAATTATGTAATAATCATTTCTATCCCTCTATACACAAAGATCATCAAGAATTTATAAAGCCCAGACGATGAAAACTATGTATAACAAATTAAATAGAAAAATTAAATAAGAACATCAAGGCTAAAATTAAGTTGCACAAATCTCTTGCAATAGTCTTCAGATGGATCTTCGTTGAGCATGTCCTGATCATGACATGATGGTTGAAACCAATTCATTTTTTTTGGGAACAAAGAAACTCACCAAATTCATGGTCCTCCACGTCCCTGCTGGCCTAAATTGTTGAGACCCATTCAGACTTGATTTTGTACTTAAAACTGCATTGGAATATTCCCATGACCATAGCTCCTCATGGTAATGAATTTTGTTGAACAGTTCTAGGTTATATGAAAGAGGGTATTCTGAGTGCAATGCAAGTCTTAGAATGTCGAGATTATTCACCATTTAGTCACAAAATTCATATTTTCACCTACAAAAATCTCATTTCGTACTAAACTTTGCAGTAACTAGTTAAACTACCTTGTGAAGAATTTTGGCGATAGAACTTTTCGATAAATGAACTTAGTGAAACCGTCATTAGTAAATCATCACAAAATCATCTTTAATCGTAGAAAATCTAATAAAACTGATGATAACCAACCATAGAGTGTAAAATATGTATTTGGTGGCAAGTTATGGAGTTAGAGTATGAGATGAGTTAAAAACCTAGGTTTTTAGGCTATGAATGGTGGTATTGAAAGATGAAAACATGGGCATTTTTAAGGCCCAACAATCCCCTGTGTACTCTTCCCCTTTTGTGTCATTGGTGTCCATAAATTCACCAATCATTGTGCATGGATATCTCAAACCTCGATGATATTTCTAGTTTCCCCACAGCTAGCCAAGATCATGCTATGATACCACTGTAATGTTCCAAATTATAAAATATAATGAATATCAAAATATGCACTAAATTGCAGCCAAGAATTTTCACACATGCAGGCACAAATTTACACAAATAGAAATAGGTCAGAGAGTCATAGAATAACAACCATAAAACTAAGCTATTTCATTGATTTTAAAGCTAGAACTGAATACAATGGAGTGAATAGATAAAACCTGAGCTTTCTATAACTACAAGCATGCAATACCTAAGCAAGAAACTAAGTGAAATATCCAACTGAATTGGCTCAATCTATTCAAACATGCTGCCAAAAAATTGTTGCTGCTACTGTTGGAGGAAATATGTGAAATGAACCCTCAATATTGCTCCAAATTTTTTGAAAATTTAGAGAGAGGCTCCTCACACCCCAACCAATAAAACCCATAAATATTTTGAGCTAATTCCAACCATCCTAGAATGCCCAAAATAGTGCAAAAATCCCAACTAAACCAACAATTTTCCCTACTATAAGAATGAGGATTTCAGAATATTTTGAGCTAATTCCAACCATCCTAGAATGCCCAAAATAGTGCAAAAATCCCAACTAAACCAAAAATTTTCCTTGCTATAAGAATGAGGATTTCAAGCTCGAATATCACCCGGAAAAAATTAAAATTTTAACCACAAACTCCTCTCATAAAAGCCCGAAAAACCTAAAAAAATCTCAAGTTGAATCCACCAGTCACTAAAACACAAAAATAAATGTGTGGCCCTTCACAATCTAGTGAGCTACAAAAATCGAATTGCTGCAAGAATTTACAATTTCCCTAAAGGGAAACTCCTCCAAATCCCAGCAAAATTCCTTCCTCAAACTACCAGCCATAATTAGCTCCAGTACTCGGAAAAATACTACTACTCAACCCCTATGCAGAGAATAATCAGTAAACCCGAGCACAACTCCAAAAAAATAAATTGCAACCCATAAATAATGTTGATCTTTGCCTTGAAAATCCTCTACAAAATCACCGACATCAATAGGGAAAATCACTTGCTAAATAGATGAAATTCCAACACACAATAGTTGATTCCCCAATCAGCAACTCGAAATGTGTCTGTGGAAATCCTGAATTGGACTCCCCAAATTACCTCAATAGGGAAACACTCGAATTTATCCGAAATGAGGGTGGAATTTCAGCTTGGAAATTCCTTGTGCTAAACAACACTATTTAACTTGGCTAAGTAGCTCAAGCAAATTGTCTAATTCTGAAATGAAATACCAAGTAGAATGATCAAAATGAGGCTCCACTCTTCCTTTTATTGTTGTTTTTCGCTTCTCATACCATGGTTCGTTTTCTCTCACACTATGCTTTGATACCATGGTTTGATTCTTCCCATGGTTCAATTTCCATTTTGGTAATCTCAACAACTTATCTTCACTTTAATTTTTTTTCTTTTCCTAAATCCTAAACCATTGCCTTTTCTCCAAAGTTTATTTAATATCTCCACAACTTATTTCTCCTAATTTTTATTTATTTGAATATATATTAATTTCCAAAATTGATAAATTGGGAATTTCCCTTAGAAGAATTATTAATTGGTGACATGACATTCTTGTTGGATTATAGGAAAAAATTGTTGATTTTCTTTCTTGGTATTTTGGGTGACCTAGAAAAGGGAATTTTTAACATGTTTAGACTATGGCAATACTGAATTTAGGAGGACCAAATAATATAACCTATTGCAAAAGTATAGGAGGCATGAGATTCAGATATATGACCTCCATCTAGTCAAGTTGCCAATTTTTTTTTCTCACTCCATTAAAGAATGACGAATCATATCTCCATTATCTCCTCAATTTCTCTACAACCATAATTCTAAGCTATTAACCATTAACCATTAACAATTGAGACATATCATAACCTAAGAAAGGAGATGGTAGAGATGAACCTATTATGCCTACCTTATGTAATCATGGCATTCCACATCTTAGAAAATAATAAATAAAGACCTGGAAAATGTATAATGGAGGACATATGACGAAGAATGACTAGAGCTCCAGGACAATGAAATGAATGAGAGATATAGTGCATGTTTGGGTAGTTGGTTAAGAAAAAATGTAGGGGATCAAGTACCATAAACAATATTCCATGTACAATTACTAGTGCTAGAGTCCACAGGTTTGAGGTGAATAGGTCAAATAGGTATTAGTTCAACTCAAATATCCTTGATGGAAGGAGTGGCCAAGGGAAATAGCTAGGAGGGGCACAAAAACCTAGTGATTTAATGCACATTCAATCTCCTACCACCCCATAAAATGTGTCCACTCATATGTGCCATGTTGGACAATCGGAAGCAATGTTTACAAGACTAATTGGGATCCCCTTTTAAGGGTGAAACACTATTGGCCTCCCTCTTTTAGTAGTAAAATAAGTACTAACACAATAAAGGAAGTGGTGTAGGAATTTACAAGGTAAGTTCCTTAGATCAAAAGGTTACCGATCACAAACAGATCACAGATCAGTACACCAGTATTTGATATGATTAAAGCCCTCAAAGAGGGAAATAGTCCACGACCTGAGCCAATGTGACCACTTTAGAAAATTTATTAATATAAAGAAAGAAAATTTACATAAGCTTCTCTCATAAATGGTCATCGGAAAAATGACCCTCAATTCTATTTAAATAAAGATCATGGACCAATCGAGTGTTAAGCCACATATCAAGTGTCGTTAATACCGAGGAGAGAATGAACCGTCGAATCACTACACATCATGACTATCAGATTATAAGTTACAAAATACATAGTAAAGAAACACATTTTACCTAACTCTACGCTAGACCAAGTTATACTTAACTATTTCCTATGTGTCATAATATCCTAGCATCCCCCCTTAAGAACAACTTGGGATAGGATTGAAGGATTTACAAAGGTGCCAAAATAGGAGAAGGAAGGAGACATTAGAGCCTATCCCCCCTTACTGATAACTTTCCTGAAATCCAAGCATAGATCGAATTTGTTCTTAAGGGGGGATGTTAGGCTATTCTGACACATGGGAAATAGTTAAGTATAACTTGTGTGAAAATTCTATAATATAGAATCCTACTGCAACTACTAATTATATTTATTCTATTGCATCCATTCACAATTATTTAACATTTCACTGTGTTAAAAATCAAAATAAAATACACTGCAGACTTCACAATACATAATCAAAATGAAATAAATATCACAAGTATTCACAAATAGACACCGTTATTTGTGGATAATTATCCTTTGAAAAACCCAATGTGGGAAAATTGGTGCAGCAGATCTGAGGGTTTCTTTATTATGCAGAAATTCTGAGTACAAATGTGTGATTGTAATTATCAATCAATCACGTGAAGAAATTTGATGAGAATAGACTAGTGAGACAATTCTCACTTTACCACGAAGTTTCGGCACTGACCTGCACCCACACTGAGTAGGTCTACGTGATCTCTGCATCCCCCACGGTGTCACTGTTGTTGCTGCTTGTTGTGACTTCTTCAGTGCTCATTTTCGGGTGAGGCTAGAGTTTTCTCCCCTTCTAGAAATGTCCTCCAGATACTAGATGAACCTTCAGTTGCCTCTCCAACTGAAATCGAAACTCCCTCTGCTGCTCTGTGCTGGCCCAACCTAACTTTTGCTTGGCTATCTCTACACTGCTACTTGTGGATCATTTCTCTCTTCTTTCCCTATACTCTCTATGCTTCAGAAAATATTCCTCCTAAATATTTCACCTTCGCCTCTCTGCAATCAAGAATCACTTTGATTCTTCCTTCGACAGAAGAAATCGATCTCTAGATTCAAGCTCTCCTTTATAATCTTCCACTGACTCATCAATGGCCAAGATTAAATCATAATCAAGTTGATCCATGAATTTATCTAGAATATTCACACTTAGTTTAATTAATACCCTTTAATTAATCAGTTTCCCTAAGTTTAGACTTAGGAAAACATTAAAAAATGATTAATTAATTTAATTAAACCATCTCTAAGTGGAATTTTCCAAAATCCTTTCTGGGTATTATGGAATGCATGTGTCTTAGCCTATATAAAAAATCACAAGGCTAGAGAAAATCTGATGCTACCATACATCAACACTCCCTCTTAGCGAGGAAAGTGATCTAGCAATAAACTCTATGTGCTGCTCTAACTTTTGTACCATCTATTGTTGTGTTGTTGATGCTGCTCACCAACACTGCACAAATGTTGCAACTGTACTTTTGTTGACTCTGCGTGCTGCAGCCAACTACTACTGTACTACAACTCCCTCTGCGTTGATGATCCATTGACTACTGAAATGGATTTTTAGTCATACCCAAATATTCTCTGAAATGAGTGAACTTAATCCTCCCCAGAGATTTAGTGAGTATATCTGCTATCTGTTCTCCTGTGGGAATGCACTAGAGTTGTACTACCCCATGTTGAACACGACCTCTAATAAAATGACACCTGATGTAAATATGTTTGGACCGATCATGAAATACTAGATTTTTAGAGAGTTTGATACAACTCTGATTGTCACGGTAAATGCTAGTCGACTCCATCTTGCTCCTAAATAGACTCTAAAGAAATTTTTGAAGCCAGATGGCTTCACATGTAGTTATACTAGCTGCCATGTACTTTGCTTCAGCTGTGCTCAATGCTACTGACTTCTATTTCCTGCTGCACTAGGACACCATTCTTGATCCAACTTTGAAACAATACCCATAGGTACTTTTCCTATCCACTGAGTTTCCTACCCAATCTGCATCTATGAATCCACTAAGTCTGAGATCCTCTCCTTGGCCATACCTTATACCAAATCCAATTGTTCCTCGTACATACCTCAGGATGTGCCTTGCTGGTGCCTAGTGCACCCTTTTGGGTTCCACCATGAACTGACTAAGAGTGTTGACAGCAAAGCAAATTTCTGTTCTGGTGTTAACCAGATACATTAATGAACCGATGAGCTATCTGTATAAGTTGGGGTCTACTTCTGCATCTTTTGATGCATCTATATTTTTCCAATTGGTGATCATGGGTGTGGCCATGGTTTTGCAATCCTGCATTCTGAACCTCTTCAGAATTTCCAAGGCATACCTCTCTTGTCCCATGAAGATATCTCCATTATTCTGACATACTTCCAATCCTAAGAAGTAATGCATCAACCCCAATTCCTTCATGTAGAATTATACTTCTAGATTTTGTTTTCAATCCTTGATGATCCTATACGATCCTGTGAGAAACAGATCATCTACATATAGTACTAATACTAATGGATCATCCTCTACTAGTAAATAGTAAATATTGGGATTTGCGTCACTCTTGAAAAACCCCATTTTTTGCAAATAGCTATCTATTCGATCATACCATGCTCTCGGAGCCTGCTTGAGACCGTACATGGCCTTCTTCAATCTGCATACATGAGACTTCCTTCCATGAGTCTCTAAACCCTATGGCTATTTGATATATACCTCTTCCTCAATTTATCCATTAAAGAACGTTGTCTTGACATCCATTTGATGAATCTCCCATCCCATCTACGTTGCTAAGGATACGATAGTCTGGATGGAGGTATATCTAGCAACTAGTACGAAGGTCTCATCATACTCAATGCCTTCCTTCTGAGCATACCCTTTTTCCATGAACCTTGCCTTATATTTCTCTACGCTACCATCTGCAACATATTTGATCTTGTAGATCCATCGTGATCCAACAATTAATATGCTTTGAGGTTTGGGTACAACTTCCCAGACATCATTTGTCAAGATAGAAGCATACTCATTTATCATGGCATCTACCCATACCTGGTGTTGAAAAACTTCCAAGAAGCTGGAGGGTTCCTCCACTTGAGCAACCAAAGCCTGGTACCTATTATGTGGTCTATGCTGCCTCTTCCCACTCATGGGAGTCCCAATGAAGTTTTATGCGTCCCTTAGTATCTGTCGAGCTTCTATATTGATCTGACCACTGGTGGAAGGCTGCTTTCTCAACTCTTCCTCCTAATCTGGCTATTCCTTAGACTGAGTATCCTCCACATCCTCTTCTATGGAAATGTTAGTACCTGTAATGGGTACTAAAGCATGTCTTTCTGTCTATTATTCTTGGTGCCCCTATTGCTTTTGGACCAAGATAACTTCTGTAGTTTGATCCTCTGCCTGCATATCATGCGATTTCTAAAAAGCTCTATCCTTCATGAACTTAACATCGCGTCTTATCACAACCTTCCTACTGCTAGGAATATAGATCCTATAAGCCTTGGATTTGTCACTATATCCTACAAGATACCCCCTTTCTGCAGTTTTATCAAGCTTTATTCTCTTCTCGCTTAGCACATGACAATATGCCATGCTACCAAATATATGAAGGTGCCCTACTTTTGGTTTCTTCCTTGTGAAAAAATCTTCAGGAGTCTTCTTCCTCAAATCTCTATGAGGAGTCTTATTCTGGATGTACACTGCAGTGTTGTTGAGATCCAACACGAAGATCCTAGTGAAAATTAAGCACCTACACTAGGATGGAGCCTCAGGCTATTTTTAGGTGGATGCCTATTTATAGATGCATGTCTATTTATAGATGTATGTGCAAGTTCTATTTATAGATTGCATGTCTATTAATAGATGCATGTCAATTATTATTATCCCTTAATATTAGTTGGACAATAAACAATAATCTATTCTCAATGAGCACTTGGAAATAATTAACTAAAGTGGAAAATCAGTTAGCTAAAGAAAATTTGAGTTAAGAGGTTGGTTGGTGGGACATGCAAGTGGACTTAGTTGTAACTGAGTGATTCGAAGTTGTAACAGAGTTGGAAGTGCAGTTATGAAAGTTGTAAAGTATTTTAACTCATTTGTGCTAGTTGTAACTGAAGATACACTAGTGAGAGATCAAGTGAATTAATTATTAATTAATTCACAATCAGTGGTCTCACATGCAACTGAAGATTTAATACTATTAATTGCATGCATGTCAGATCCAATGGAGACCCAGTTGAATTCTAGGTGAAAGGGAAGTAAACTATCAGTTGCGACATTATCTGGTTACACACATGCAACTACACACACATTGGATGTGCCCATGAGGATTACGCAGTCAAGGAAAGAAAGATTTCACTCATTCAGGGATTTCTATCAGCTGGGATTGCGCAGTGGAGGTAGGTTGTCTGGAGATAGTAAATTGGCTAAGAAACTTGCCATTTTTTGTATGACAGTGTGAGACAGTTAGCTCATGCACTAAGAGTTGTTAGATTGGAGATTTGTATGTAATTGTTTCATGATCCATGATATAATACATAATAGAAGATAGTGGGGTTTTTAGCTATAAGATTTCCCCAAGTAAATTATCTATGTTATGTGTAATTGATATTTCTTCATGATTTTGTGATTGGTGATTGTGTTTTAAATTTCCGTAAAGATAAGTAGAAGCGATTTTGTATTTAAAAAGTAGCATATTGTTAGATCAAGAGAATCTAGGATATACATGCATTTTGTATTAAATTTCTACATGGTATCGAAGCACAGTAAATTGCAGTAGTGAAGCAGGAGCTGAATTTGTTGGTGGAAAGAATTCGAATTTGCAGAAAGACTTTCTTGGTGCTACAACTGATTCAAGATCGAAATGGATTTCAATGGCTTGAGGTTAGATTATTCACTCGAGGGCAGCTCAAACTAAATTTCTTGGAAGGACAAGATGGAGGAAGTGATTGAAGATAATGGCTTGAAGGAATTCATTGACAATGATGTTCCTAAGCCTGCTTCGTCAAATGCTGCCAATCTTGATGAATGGCAAAAGAAATGGCAAAGGCGAGGAGGATTCTATTGGAGGGAGTATGAGACCACATTGTCTCAATCCTCCATGGGAAAGCCACACCATATGCTATGTGGAAGGCTTTGACGGATCTTTTTCAAAGCAGCAACGACCATAGGAAATTGGCGCTCAAAGATAAAATCATGAAGGTCAAGATGGAAAAGGGAGACAACATTCCAAAGTATCTCACGAATTTTGTCCAATGTCGGGATGAACTGGGGAGTGTGGGAATAACTGTTGCTAATTATGATCTAGTGAGCTTGGCTCTCTTGGGACTTCCTAAGAGTTGGCACAATTATGAAGACTCTGTCAACAGACGGGAAAAATTTCCAAATTGGGAATGACTATGGTTGGATCTGGTGTAGGAGGAGATCAGGCGAAACACTAGAGATGGCTCTTCATCCAAGCATGATGATGAAGAGGATTTTTCTTTGGCTGCCAAGGTGAAGAAGGGGAAGGGGAAGAAATTCCATTCTAAATCTGAGTCTAAAGAAAAGAAGTTGGATATGTCCAAGGTGAAGTGTTTTCACTGTCACAAACATGGGCATCTTGCTACTAACTATCCGCAAAAGAAGAACAAGAAGGATACTGGAGCTGAAGCTGGTGAGGCCCTTGCCTTGCAATTTGAGCTTGACTTCTCTTTGATTTCATGCATGGTGTCAAGTGCATTAGAATCGGTGTGGTATTTGGATAGTGGTGCTTCCTTTCACATGACGGGAGATAAGGAACTTTCCAGTGACTTGGAGGAGAAAGATCTCCAGATGCATATATAGATGGGCGGCGACAGATGATACAGTGCTTCTGGGATTGGTACCATTACCTTTCATAGGGATTCTGGTAAACCATTTAAATTGAAAGATGTTATGCATGTTCCAGGTCTGAAGAAAAATTTGGTCTTAGTCGAAATGTTGGAGGACAGAGGCTATGACATTGTTTTTAGCGATGGAAAATATTTCCTGCGACATAAAACAATGGGTCAAGCCAAGAGGATAGGGAATAAAGTTAAGAATCTCTACAAGCTGGAGGTAGATGGCTGCGCTGCCATGATGGGCAAGGCAAAAAAGTTGGTGAGCCGGGATGAGGGTGAATTATGGCGCAGGTGATTGGGCCATCTTCATCATGGAGCATTGAAAGTCATGCATTAAATATCTACTGGAATTCCAATGGGAACACTTGCTCAGTTAGATCAGTGCAAGGGTTGCACCATGGGGAAGTATGTAAAGTCCACCTTTCATGAGAAGGAGAACCGTGCATCGAGGATCCTTGACTGAGTTCACACAGACGTGTGTGGACCATTTTCAGTTGCTTCAATAGCAAAACATAAGTACTATGTATCTTTTGTTGATGACTTTTCTCGTAAATGCTGGATCTTCTTCATGCAGAAGACGGATCAAACATTCTCAAAGTTATGTGAGTTTAAGGCATTGGTGGAGAAAGAGCCGGGGAAGAAAGTGAAGGCTTTTAGGAGTGATAATGGTGGAGAATACATCTCTAATGAATTCAAGAAATTCTGAAGCAAAGAAGGAATTCAAAGAGAACTCATAGCGCCTCATAACCCACAGCAAAATGGGGTCACGGAGAGGAATAACAGAACGATCATGGGTGCAACATGAACAATGTTGCATGATCAGGGCCTACCAATGAATTTGTGGGTGGAAGCATGCAACACTATGGTTTATGTGCAAAATTGTTGTCCTCATAGAGTACTTGGCATGAGTACACTTGAATAATCTTTCACTGGTAAGAAACCGGATGTTTCACACTTTAAGATTTTTGGCTCATCTGTTTATGTGCATGTGACCAAGGACACCAAGAAGAAGCTGGAGCCAACTGCTGAAGTTGGGATTTTTGTGGGATACACAGAAACACCCCATAATTATCGTGTGTATTTTCCTAACAATAAGATGATTTTTATGCGATGGGATATAAAAGTCGATGAGGGGAAGTCCATGCAGTTATCGCTTGAGAGGGAGCTAGACTTGCATGTGGAGGAGGAACTACTAGTTCCCAAATATGAGTCTCTAGATGTGGATCAACAACAGGAGGAGGTTCATGGAGTGGAGGAGTCCACTCACACAGAGCCAACCATCATAACTGGCAGAAGGCGTACCACAGAAGCTGATAGGCTGATACTTGATGCTGCACAGAATGTAGGAGCCCCTACTTCACAGTGCATACAAAGACAGTCTCCTGACTAATTTAATGGATACATGGCTCTCATGAGAATATGTATTGTGACTGAACCATATTCCTCTCAAGAAGCAATGCAGGAGCCCACATGGGTAGATGCAATGGTGGAGGAATATGACTCCATTGTCAAAAACAGTGCTTGGGAAATTGTTCCAAGGCCGGTTGATAAGTCAGCGGTAGATTCAATATGGATCTACAAGGTAAAGCAATATGCTAATGGGAGTGTTGAGAAATACAAGGCAAGATTTGTGGCTCGGGACTTCTAACAGATCGAGGGGATAGATTATGAAGAGACCTTTGCACCTATCGCAAGGTATTCTTCCATAAGGACCATCCTTGCTCTCTCAGTGCATATGGGATGGCACATTCATCAGATGGATGTGAAGACTGTGTTTCTCAATGGGATCATTTAGGAAGAGGTGTACATAGAGCACCCTGAAGGTTTTTAGATCTTCAACAGTGAGTTGCATGTGTGTTGACTCAAAAGAGCGTTGTATGGGTTGAAGCAAGCACCCCGTGCTTGGTACACTCGGATAGAAATCTATTTCACCGAACTGGGCTTCACCAAAGGTGAAGAAAATGAAAACCTATACCAAATTGTGGTGGAGGGCAAGCTTTTAATAATTTTTCTTTATGTTGATGATTTAATATTGAATGATGATGAGAAGTTGATACACTCATGCAAGGAGGATCTTGAAAAGGAGTTAGAGATGGAGGATATGAGCCTCCTTCATTATTTCCTTGGATTGGAAATATGGCAGCGAGATGGTGAAATTTTTGTGTCTCAAGGCAAGTATGCAAGGGAGATACTAGGTAAGTTTCACATGGAGGGCTGCAAACCCATGGGTACTCCTCTTCCAGGAAACTGGGGGAAAGAGGATGCTACTTATGGAGAGGTAGTGGATGCTACTGTCTATTTACAATTAGTGGGTTCGCTAATGTATCTAGTGAACATGAGACCGGACATTTTCTATGTGGTTAACCAGCTGAGTCAAGCTATGTTTAAGACTACCAAGCTCTTTTAGAAGGTGGGTAAGCATGTCCTGAGATACATGAGGGGCACATCAGAGTATGGTTTATGGTACAGACAGATGGATGGATTGTATAGGCAGACGGATGGAGTGAAGTTGCATGGCTTCACGAATGCAGATTGGGCTGGAATTCCAACGGACAAAAAGAGCACATCAAGGGGGATATTTAGTATCGGGTCTACAGTTTTTTCTTAGTACAACAGAAAGCAGAGATCCGTAGTACTCAATTCAGCGGAAGCGGAATACATGGCAGAGAGTCAAGCTACATGTGAGGCTATCTAGATGAGAAAGATCCTGGTTGGTTTGTTTAGTTCTCATTTAGATCCAACAGTGATTCATTGTGATAATCAGAGTTACATTAAACTCTCGATTAATCATGTGTTTCATGATAGATATAAGCATATAGATATATGGTACTATCATATTAGAGATTGTGTGTAGAGGAGAATCATGTTGCTTCAGTACATTCCTAAGGAAGATCAAGATGCAGATATTATGTTGAAGGCACTCACCAAGAGCAAATTCAAATACCATAGAGACAGGATCGAGGTGAAGGATAATCCCTTTCTTGTTGAGAGGGAGTGTTGAGATTCAAAAAGAAGATCCTAATGAAAATCAAGCACCTACACTAGGATGTAGCCTCAGGCTAGGTGGATGTCTATTTATAGATGCATGAGCAAATTCTATTTATAGATGCATGTCGACTATTATTATCCCTTAATATTAGTTGGACAATAAACAATAATCTATTCTCAATGAGCACTTGGAAATAGTTAACTGAAGTGGCAAATCAGTTCACTATAGGAATTTTGAGTTAAGAGGTTGGTTGGTGGGACATGCAAGTGGAATTAGTTGTAATTGAGTGATTCAAAGTTGTAACAGAGTTGGAAGTGCAGTTATGAGAGTTATAAAGTAGTTTAACTCAGTTAAGTGAGTTAAAATCAGTTGTGCTAGTTGTAACTGAAGATACACTAGTGAGAGGTCAAGTGAATTAATTATTAATTAATTCAAAATAAGTGGTCTCACATGCAACTCAAGATTTACTACTATTAACTACATGCATATTAGATCCAGTGGAGACCCAGTTGAGTTCTAGGTGAAAGGGAAGTAAACTATTAGTTGTGACATTATCCAGTTGCACACATGCAACCACACACACATTGGATGTGCCCATGAGGATTGCGCAGTCAAGGCAGGCAAGATTGCACTCATTCAGGGATTGCTATCAGCTGGGATTGCACAGTGGAGGCAGGTTATCTGGAGACAGTAAATTGGCTAAGGAACTTGCCAATTTTTGTATGACGATGTGAGACAGTTAGCTCATATACTGAGAGCTCCTGGATTGGAGCTTTGTATGCAATTGTTTCATGATCCATGATATAATACATAATAGAAGATAGTGGGATTTTTAGCTATAAGATTTCCCCTGGTAAATTATCTGTGTTATGTGTGATTGATCTTTCTTCGTGATATTGTGATTGGCGATTTTGTTTTAAATTTCTGCAAATATAAGTAGAAGAGATTCTGTATTTAACAAGTAGCATATTGTTAGATCAAGAGAATCCAGGTTATACATGCATTTTGTATTAAATTTATACAAGTGTTGCAGGCTTTTGCCCATAAATATCTGGGCAATCCAAAGTCAAATAACATGGCCTTGGCTGCGCCTACAATTGTCCTATTTTTTCGTTCTACCACACCATTCTCTTTGGGATTGTATGGCACAGTCCACTCCCTCCTAATGCCCTCCTTTGCGCAGAAATATGTGAAGTCTCCATCTATGTATTCTCCACCATTATCTGAATGCAATGTCTTTATTTCCTTCCCCATCATATTTTCAACAAGAACCTTGAATTCTTTGAAATTTTCAAAGACTTCATCTTTTGTCTTCAGGAAGTAGATCCAGGTCATCTTGGAGTGATCATCAATGAATGTGTCAAAATATTTGCCACCCTTGAGAGCGTCAATGGACATTGGTCCACAGATATCTGAGTGTATCAGTCCTAATATGCTTGCTTCCCGATTCTCACTTCTGGGAAAGGCTACCTTGGCGTTCATCCCATGTACACATCCTCGGTATACATCATCATGCTCTCTGTTGAGAACAGGTACCCTAACAACTGTCTCTCTGAGCATCTTCAATGCACCATGGTGCAAGTGCCCCATTCTTCTACGCAAAGTTCGTTCAACCCTTTCTTGTCTTCAAGATTACTACTGATTAGTGCCATTGGAGATTCAAGCTGCAACCTGTATAGTCTGTTGCTCCTAACTTCGATATGCTTTGTTTGTTTCCAACTTGGGTGCTTGAAATATACCTTATTCCTGATAAAGTGTATGTCATACCCTTTGTCTTGCAACTGGGATACTAAGATTAAATTCATCCCAAGCCCCGGCACATGTAGTACATTGGTGACCTTGACACTAGTTTCGGCTTCCGTCTGAAACACTATAGTTCCTCTCCCAACTAGAGTGCATTTTGTGCTATTCCCCATAGTGATTTGGAAGTTCATCTGCTCCTCCCTATAGCTCGATAAATATTCTTGTACTCCAGTCATATGAGCTAAAGCCCTGCTATCAATATACCAGATTCCTGCAGATGCTGAACTTGACAAGCATGCACAATCCTCTTTTAACCTAGACGATAAAACATCTAAGTCTATCATACTTATATGTGCTTCCTTATCCCTGTATTGCGTCCCTTCTAAAGCTTCTGGTTTGCGCAGTCTACTCCTTGACCCTGATTCCTTTAGATCTGACAGCTCTGATACGATGTGAAAATTCTATAATATAGAGTCCTACTGCAACTACTAATTATATTTCTTCTATTGCATCCATTCAAAATTATTTAACATTTCATTGTGTCAAACATCAAAATAAAATACGTTGTAGACTTCACAATACATAATCAATATGAAAGAAATATCATAAGTATTCACACATAGACACCGTTATTTTTGGAAAACTGTCCCCAAAAAAATCCAATGTGGGAAAACCGGTGCAACAGATATGAGGGTTTCTTTATTATGAAAAAATTCTAAGTACAAATGTGTGATTGTAATCATCAATCAATAACCTGAAGAAATCTGATGAGAATAGACTACTGAGACAATTCTCACTTTACCACAAAGTTTTGGCACTGACCTGAACCCACACTGAGTAGGTCTGTGTGATCTCTGCGCAGTGACTGCGTCCCCCACACTGTCACTGCATCATTGTTGCTGGTGCTTGTTGTGATTGCTTCAGTGCTTATTGTTGGGTGAGACTAGAGTTTTCTCCCCTTCTAGAAATGTCCTCCGGATACTGGATGAACCCTCAACTGCCTCTCTAACTGAAATCGAAACTCCCTCTACTACTCTGCACTAGCCCAACGTAATTGTTGCTTGGCTATCTCTGCGTTGCTGCTTGTGGCTCCTTTCTCTCTTCTCTCATTGTACTCTCTATGATTCAGAAACTCTTCCTCTTGAATATTTCAGAGTCCCCTCTCTACAATCGAGAATCACTTCGATTCTTCCTTCGACTGAAGAAATCGATCTCTAGATTCTTTCTCCGTCTAATGTATTTTCCACATGCCCATCGAGCTCTCTTTTATAATCTTCCACTAACTCATCAATGGCCAAGATTAAATCATAATCAAGGGAAAATATTAATTGAGAGTTGATCCATGAATTTATCTAGAAGATTCACACTTAGTTTAATTAATACCCTTTAATTAATCAGTTTCCCTAAGTCTAGACTTAGGAAAACATAAAAAAATGATTAATTAATTTAATTAAACCATCTCTAAGTGGAATTTTCCAAAATCATTTAGGGTATTATGGAATGCATGTGTCTTAGCGTATATACAAAATCACAAGGCTAGAGCACATCCGATGCTACCATAAATCAACAACTTGATCTAGCATAGAGTTAGGTAAAGTGTGTTTCTTCATTGCTACTTCCAAGACTTCATTTTGTTTAAAACATTTGACTCTACGTGGCCATCACGATTACAAAAGTTGCAATGTATATCTGTCTTCTTCCCTTTGTTTTTATTTGGCTTATCAATTTGTTGAGTTGCTTTTTCAATTTGAGGCCGAGATTGCTTAAGGCCCTTGTTTGGTTTAGGACCATTCTTTTTAGGATGTTGCTTCTTATGATTCTTTGGATTTGGTTGTTGTTGGGATGCTAAGGCTTTCTTAGAAGATTTTCCAGTATTAATAAGACCAAAGTGTAAGAGTTTTTCTTGTTTTCTTTTCAAATAATCACAAAAGACGTCAAAAGAGGGGGACTTGTAGGTTGTTCCTTGAGAATGAGGGCTTTCCTAGTGGAATGGAAGGTGGAAACAAATACAGAGTTTGTAGGGAAAACATAGAAAGAATGGAATAGATAATACTACCATCTTCCTTTTTGAACTTACAACCTTTTAAAAGAAGTCTAAGGGTCTTGAATTTGGACACAAAATCTACAATAGAGGAGAAATTATTGGGGTCCAAAGTAACCAACTTATTTTCAAGCTCGTGGGCTCTGATTTCATTTTCAATGCCAAAAACAATATTTAGCTTTTTCATAGCTTCGTAAGGGGAGTCAATTTCTTAGATATGAAATCTAGGATCTTGAGCAATGGACATTCCTATCAACCCTCGTGCTTGATTTTTTTATTCTCCCATTTAGCCTGTTTATCTTTATCAGTAGGTTTAGATTCTAGTCTTGAGGCTATTCTATAAAGCCCTTTATTTCTAAGTAAGTCTACCATGTAGGATAGCCATTGGAAATACTTGGTGCTGTTAAGAATAACCAAACATGCCCTTTTCATTTTTAAAAACTAAAGTTGTAAAAGTTGAAACTAACTACCCCAATGGAAAGATATTGAAAAATTAGGCCGACTAAAAAAAAACGGCTCTAAAAACGACTTCCGGATGAAGAAGTTATGTCTTTTGAAAGAAAAGTTGTAGTAGATGTCGAGTAGTCACGTGATAGGTTGAAAGTTGATGATGAAATTGTACTTAAAAAAAAAAAAATTCTTCCCCTTTTCCAAAATTAATATAATAAGCTCCCTTAAAAATAAACTACTTTATGTGACCCAATTTTATAAATAAGTGAGAGTCACTTTTATAATGTTACTTTATAAACTAATAGCCAAGTAGAATTCAACTTAAATAAAAGATAAAGTGACTTTAGAAAGTAAGTGACTCACATTTTATAATGGGTGAGAAACATTATTACATAAAATAACTTTAAAACATAAGTTACATGTGTTTTTTAAATAAAATCCTTTAAAAAAAAGATAACTTGCAAAAAAGCTTTTCTAGAAAAAGTAACTTGATAAAAAGCCTTTTTAGAAAAGTAACCTGACAAAAAGATTTTTAGAAAAATAAGTTTGACAAAGAGACTTGAACCCAAGACCTCTATTCTCATAAACTAACTTTACACCAGCTGAGCTAGCAAAAGATTTAGTAATTGTTGGAAAGGAAGAAGAGGTTTTTTTTTTGAGTGTGTGTCTCTTCCTGCAAAAACAAAAAAAACAAAAACGCAAAAGACACAAAAATATATGGACCTTGTGGAAAAATGTTAGATTTTTGGTTAGTCCATCCAGAAACTAAATATTATCCTCGCTATATCCGATTTCTCAAGATTGCACAAAGTCGTGAGGAAAGAGCATACGTAGGAGAAAAAATCTCGTCTTTCTATTTATTGTTTTCCAGATTGCACATAGCATAGAGCACAGAGCATACACAGAGAAGAGGGTGTAGATTTGGTAGTATAAACAAGACTATAAACTGAAATAAAATAGAGAGATAACTAAATATAACTGCAAAAAAAACGTTATACCTCCATATCTAAAATGACATAGTTTGAGCAACTGAAAATCTTTTCGCATGAAACGAAAGGGGTTCCTCACTGTAACAGAGGATCCAGACACAAAATAGCAGTTTTGTCGGCCCGAAAGTGGTCAGAAACAATAGATCTGGAAAAAGGCAGTTGCATGTAGTCAAACCAGCTTCGGATTTGGATCAACAACGGATGCAGCTCTCAAAATAACTCTGATACCATGTAGGAATTTACAGGGTAAATCCTTTGGATCAAACACCAAAGGTCACCACTCACAAACAGACCATAGATCAGTACACTAGTATTTCACGTGGTTAAAACCCTCAAAAAGGGAAACAGTCCATGGCTTGAGCCAACACAGTCACTTCAGGTAATTTATTAATATAAAGAAAGAAAAATTACATAAGCTTCTCTCATAAACGGTCATTGGATAAATGACCCTCCATGCTCTTTAAATAGAGATCATGGATCAAGTTTCGGTAATACCGAAGAGAGAATGAATCGTCGGATCATAACATATCGTGACCATCGAATTATAAGTTACAAAAATACATAGTAAGGAAACACCCTTTATCTAAATCTATGCTAGACCAAATTATACTTAACTATTTCCTATGTATCAGAATATCCTAACAAATAGAAATAATTTGAAATAATATTGAATCATGCTAGTTCAAACATATAATTCTTCTTAAATTAATAAAAAAATTTGTTAATAAAATAAAATATTCAATAAATATTCCTTGCACTTTGCTTTGAGATACATCACCAATTCTGGCATGTCATCATGGTTTTCTTAAAAGGGGAACTAAGATTTGGCCTCCCTCTTTTACTAACAAAATAAACACTAACACAATAAAGAAAGTAAAAATCCTTTAAGACAACATTCAACTCATGCTAGTGTGAATAAAATTATTCTTAAACTAATAAGAGATTTTGTTGATAAAGTAAAAAAATCACTAAATCCTCCTCACTTATGACACATTGTCATTGCTTTTGTACATTTATAACTTTTAAAACATGACAATATTAATGTGTTATTCCCCAAACTGTGTATCTTGAATGCATAATATGTGTGGTACTAAATTCTAAAGACCTCAAGTCATCATTAATTACATAAATTATATAAATAAATAAATAAGAGTGAAAATATGAATTTTCATTTTTATTATAACGATTCTATGTCAATATTATAATAATAATTTTATGTAAATTTTATCATTCACTTCCTATTTATCCTATTTAAAAAAAATTCCATACAATTTAATTATAATATTTTTTTAGGTTGCTCTAAATTTATTATAAATATTTTGTTACATTAAAAAAATATATAAATATTTCCGGATGCGGATGGCAGTTAAGTGGGATGGGACGTCCGTCCCTTGGCGACTCCTGATGGAGCTCATGTGGGGTGGCCATATGGCCACCTGCAACTTCATTAACTCAACATTTAATCCCACCAGCTTGCATGCCATTAACATTTTCACCCTGCTTCTATGCCATTTCGCTCTGCCCGTTTGGTATTCTATGGTGTTTGTGCACTGTCATTCGACTTGCTCTCATGCTGCTTGCAACTCTCCATCTCCGCGGTGCAGTGCTTGCCCTCCCGCCTGTGCTGAGCCGAGCGCTCGCACTCAAACTGGGTGCCGCTGCATGCTTCTCTGCTACCTCGAGACAATGCCAGGTCACCATTTTTCCTAGAACAATTTTTGCTGCTCGATTTCTCAATCTTGTGCTTAGTCTGCCATGTCCTTCTTGTCGCCTCTACATTCCTCTTGCCCTCCACTCATTCGGCCTTATCAACCTGCTTCTGCAACCATGCCGCGGCTTTGTCATAGAATGAGGTGCCGACGTGGTAGCAGCAGGGGTCGTGCGTCCCGCTCTCCGCCTTCTACCAGCTCCGACTCCTCCTCTAAGGACATCTCCTGGGGACACTATTCGGAAACTCGTAGTCATAGAGGCAAAGCCTGCCAAGCAGGGCATGTGCACTTTGCCCAAGCACCCCTGCCTCCTCACGTCGAGTCTCCCTTGCACCCTGACACCCACCCTGTCGTTTCCCCTATCTCCCAAGCATCGGCTCGTTTTCCCCTTCGCCAATCCTCTCAAAGAGCGAAATTCCGCTTCGAATGCTCCTTTGACAGGCCCATCATCACTGCTTTTGTCACAGTCACCCTCAGAGAGGAAACGGTTAACCCCAACCCCTCCTCTGCCCCTAGCCCTCAACCCACTCCAGATAAGGACGCAACGATGGTCTTTGGGGTGCCGTTGGAGATTACGCGTGCTGATCAGAGCAAAGAACACATGCAGGTGGATGCTGTCAAAATTGCTTGCGCGTCCACTGAAGAAGATGATCGCAGCAGTGACGAGTTCAAGTGCTGGATCATGGAGGAACCTTCTTCTCCAGCTCATGACCAGTGAACACCATGACCTTCGGCACACCTCGGTACTACTGCTCAAGCTTCTTGGGATATTTTTTGCTTTGCTATTATACTCTCTTCTGCTGAAAGAGTTGAATGCAATTTTCGTATGTTTGTTTTTGTTAAACTGAATGGACAATATGCTGGTTTCCCCTGTGTGGGTGGCAAGACTTATTCCTAAAGGACTGGTTTCCCTCACAGGACAGTCCAGAATATTGTTTTTCATGGCTATCAAGCCCAGCTTTCAGGCTTACACAACTGAAGTTGAGGCAGTGTTGTATCATTATGTTATATAAATAGAATTAGCATTATTCAGACTATATATATATATATATATATATATATATATATATATATATATATATATATATATATATATATATATTATTTTATATAAAATCACAAAAGAATGATAAATAATAGATTTTTGTTGCATTAGTCTCATTTCGTTTAGTCATACCATTTAATAATATTATACCATTTTTTTATATTATAATTTATTGTATTTGGAATAGTTGTTATGTTTTTTATTTCAATGGTAATGGTGACATAGTTATTATTATTAGTTATTTTAATATTAATTACATAAATAGGTTGAAAGATTGTTAAATAAAAGTTATAAGAAAAGTATTATGTTGATTCTATCATCGAATTTTTTATGAAAGTTTATAATTTTATGGTGTTGTAGTTTATTTGTTATATGTTTTTGAAGTTTTTTTTGACATTTTTTCTAGTTTAATTTATCCAATTTAAAAGATTACAAGTTTAAATTGTGAATTCTTTAAAATCTAAGTGCTTTGAAGATTTTTTTTAAGTATTAGATCTATATATTTAATCAAAAACTAATTTTAAATTATAAATATGAAAATTTAACAATTTTTTTTTAATAAAATTCAAATTTAGAATTAAAAAAATATAATGGTTAAACCACACTTTTTATAATTTATTTTAATTTTTCAATAAATTAGTTATTATTTAAATTAAAAAATAAAAATAAAATAATTAAATTCACAATAAAAAAAATTATTATAAAAATAAATTTATATAAATATAAATATAATAAAGTAATCATCAATATGAGAAGTGTAGGATAGAAAATGTATATTATAATAGTTAGTTTTGGCATGTATCTCAATGATAATTTAGTGTTTTGTTAGAGTAACACTTATATGTTAGTCTTGTTGTTTTAGGTATGTTAATCTTGTTGTTTTAGGTTTGTGGTTTAGTTAAGCAATGTTATATATTATATATAAAGTTAAGTAATCATATTATATTATTTTATTTTTATTTTTATGGATTTTTTTCTAAAATAATATAATATAATTTAGATAATAAATAAATAAAATGAACAATTTTATATTATTTTTTATGTATTATTATATTAGTTGTGTAGTTTTAAATTTGTGGTTTAATTATACTATGTCATATCATTTTGATAAACATAGCTACACAATAGAATTAATGAATATTTTCAATAATCATATTATATTATCTTTTTTTTTTATGTCTTTTTATCTTTACAGATTTTTACAAGGATGAAGTTTAAAAGATAAATAAATAAAATTAATAAATTTGAGTTATCTTTAGTATATTATTTATCTTCTATTTTTATATTATAATTGATCTACTAAGTATATTTTATTCTACATATTATTAATCAATCTATATAATTTTGATATATTATTAAAAATTAAAATTACTATATTTTATTAAGTTAATATATATATATAATTGATTTATAAATTACATTTTAAAATAATTTTTTATATTAAAAAAACTTCTATTATAAATAATACATTATAATTCATCTAATTATTATTATTATTATCTATATAATAATATTTTACACTCAATCTAAAAATACATTAAAAAAAATAGTTATGTAAAATAAAATCACAAATCTCACTATAAAGAAATGTCAAATGGCTTGTAATTACATTAAACATCACATCTTATCACAATTACAAATCTAGACTTAATCTAGTAATGATCTAGACTTAGTTAAGAATTTGGCCCTCAGAACCATTAAATCATGGTCAAACTCAATTTATATCTTTATTTTGAAGCTTTCATGTTTTGAATTGAAATCTTATGTCTTTAGTCTAACCACACTCTATCTTAAACACTAAATTATAATAAACAAATTACTAACTATTTTATTATAATAATATTTTTTTATATTAATATACATTTTTATTTTTGTTTATAAATTAATAATAATTTACTAATATAAAAATAATTTAAACCAATCCAAATGAATGATAAACCCTTCACTCTTATGATATATAGATTTAATCTCAACATACATATTATTTCTCACACTCTATCTTAAACACTAAATTATAATCAACAAATTATTAACTATTTTATTATAATAATATTTTTTTTTATTCTAATTATAATAAAAGTACATGTTATTAATCAAAATTATATATATTGATTAATAACATGTACTTTCCTCAGTTGCGGGTGATATAAATGTGAATCATGCGGATGGGAATTTATATTCCGTTGAGGCATGTTGAAGGTGGCAAGTGGCGCTGCCATTTATCTGCCTGTAACATTGCATTAACATTCCAAATGAATTCGCCTTCAATGCGGCTTGTTGTTCGATCGCTCGTTGTTCGATTGCTTCTTTACCTTGTAATGGCTCCTCCAGAAGCCTCCATGCTTGCTATTGAGTTTATTCCTCCGCCCCTCTAGCACAATTGCCCTATGCAGGCTGAGAATTTATTTCTTCGCACTTCCACTGGCAAACGCTGCCCAATTCTCAGCTGTGTTGAGTTTGGCGCTAGCTTCCACTTATCTCAGAGTGCATTCTGCCCTCTCAGCCTCAATTTGACCCTTGTTGCCTCCATTGCGCCCTCTGTTGTCTTCAGCAGCAACTAGTCCTCTGCATTCTCCACTCAGCATTATCTATTCTCTCCTCCCCGTGAAGAAATGTCGAGGCTGCGTCATAGAATGAGTTGCAGACGAGGCAGCAGCAGAGGAAGACTGCCTCGCTCCTCGCCTTCTTCTTGACCACCTGCTTCTGGCTCAAGTGCCACCGCCTCGCCCTCTTCTGAGTACTTCACTCCGCGTTATCCTGATACGAGAAGTGGTAGAGGTAGAATTCGTTCCACCAGCTTTTTTTCCCAGCATTCCCAACATTCTGGCCCTTCCAGCTCACCGTCCTCTCCATTCACTACTCAGTTCACCTACAAATGCACCATGAATCGACCCATCATCAAAACTACCATCTCTGTCAGGTTTCAGGAGGTTGCGCAAGCTATTTCTCCAGGTTTGCATCAGGAAGAGCCTCACCATGCAGTTCAGAATGAGCCCTATGCATGCACCAGTCACCAGGCTCACATTGGCATAGGCACCGCGGTGGTTGACTTTGTTGAGCAACCTCGGACTGCTGGTGTTGAATGAGAACAGGAAAATGTGGATGCATAGGATGCCTACAGTTGTCGTATTGTTGAAGAACGTCCAACTCCTCCTCATGACTGCTAATTATGCCAGCTTCTTTTGGAAACAGGTTCTCAGATCTCATTTTCTTGGGTTCTTTCTTGTCTTTTTGGAAACAATAGCTAGTTTTTTTGGAAACATATCAGTTTTTCTTGAACTTATGCTAGTTTCCCCTACGAGGGCGGCTCTTCTCTTTTGGACTCGACTGGCTTCCCATTTCTGGGCAGTCGCTTACATGTCTCGGATGATATATGCCAAGTATCATGGCTAGGAACTGCTGAGGGCAGCGCCTCATTTTACATTATGTTTCAGTTATAGAATTTAGCTAAATTTAGACAAAAAATAACATGTACTTTTATATAATAAGAATAAACTATAATTAGTAAATCACTTTATAATATAAAAATGGAAGATAAATAATACACTAAAGATAACCCAAATTTATTAATTTTATTACTTCATCTTCTAAATTTCATCCATGTAAAAATCTATAAAGATAAAAATATATAAAAAGAAAATAATATAATATGATTATTGAAAATATTCATTAATTCTAAAGTGTAGCTATGTCTATCAAAATGAGGGCATATATTGTGACACAAATTATTCACGACTTTCGGGTCATCTCTCCATCGGCTATATTAGATTTTCATCTGCACTCTACGGCATATTTAAGCACCAAACTTTGTGGTCTCGCATCTATTTGTGTGGTTTGATTTTTATCTGCGGTCTCGAAGTGATTTTCATCTGCACTCTGCGACATATTTAAACACAAAAGATTATAAGTTTGGCGTTGGTTTTGTGGTGGGTCTCTTCAGTGGTTTCTGCGGTGACAACCTGAATCTGTGGCATAAACACATCTCTATAGTGGATTTCTCCGATCCGGTCTACGGGCTACGGTTCTATCCTGGGCACTTGCGGTCTGTTGTTGAGTTTGTTGATATCAGGTGCACACATTCCTTATCTTTTTCTAATACATATCTGCTCATATATTCTCGAGTATGAATAATTCACCACAACTACCAAAGAGTACCAAAGGTAGACCTAGCACAGTTACTCTATAGAGCCTTTATGAGTATATAGAGTCTTTAGAGAAATGTAGAGAAGAAAGAGAAGTCAAGCTACAAACCGAGTTAGAAGCCATGCTGGAAAACAAATTCACATCTCTTGAAGACAAGATCCAAAAACAAATAGAAAATAAAATAGAACTATTGGAGAATAAAATGGAGGCAATGGAGACTAGGTTGCAGGTCATAGAAAAACAAAACCAAGATATGAATAACCATCCGACAGGATATAAATACTATAAGTCTTAAATATGAAGGACATAGATTAGAACTAGAAGAAAAAGCTAGCTACTATTTGTCTCAACCTAAGCCAAGAGTGTATAATAAATTGGAGTATCAAACTAATTAAATTAAATGAAAAATTGATGCAAAATAGGCAGCTGTATAGGAAATGAAAGCAGTTGTTAAGATTAAAAAGTAAAAGGATAGTAATAAATATCAATTCAACATGCTCCAAATTCTTTCTTGGAACTGTCGGGGCTTTCCATGGAACAAAGGCCCCAAGCTAAGTTAGATCTCAAATGATGTTGATATTATATTTCTTGTTGAAACTTGGGAGCACAAAGAATATAAGGTCCCTAACATAGATGGCTTTGCACTATGGTCTACCTGGAACAAACGATCCTCCCGTAGAGGCATTGGGGGTATAGCTTGCTACATTAAGAAGAACATCTCCCCCCATGCTAGGATTTATAAAAATGACCCTTACAACCAATATAGTTGGATTTAGATTACTGACATCAATGATAAAAGGACCTACATAGAAATCTGTTAATTTTCCCTGATTAATTATAACTTCTATAAGAAAAATAATCTAGATAAAAATAGTCCTTACAATGGTTTAGAGAATGATATTTCTAGCCTAAGGAATGAAGGTAATATCCTTTTAATGGGTGACTTTAATGCTTGAAAATCAAGCAACCAAGCTATTCTTCTAAGAAATAATTCCAACCCCAATCCTCTTTTGTTAGACGAAGACCTTACTCTAGCTAGCCTGTACAAAAGGAGCTCTGAAGACCTTGGGGATAATTTGTTTGGGTTCCCCAGCCTTCAGTCAGAAGCTCTTGTGGTATAGATCTATAATTTGAAGCAGTTCTTTTTGGTGGCCCAATTCTAGCCAGGATGAAGAGGCACCCACATCCATGAGCAGTAGCGAGCGTGTTAGACTATCAATGTTCTTCAAGTCCACTTCTTTGCTTGAAATAATAAATTTTGACATCTTAGACGGCCATGAGCCTGACTCTGATCATAGGCCTTTACTTATAACTCTCAATTTTGTCATGCATAGAGATCCCATAGAAGATAATCCTTATAGTCAAAAGAACTTAATATTTGATAGAAATAAAAACGATCTCTTTCTAAATGAATTAAAAACTAATTTTCTTCCTTTATCTAGTATAGACAACATAGATGACCTCTATCATAATTTTACTACAACTCTCTCATATTCTATTAACAAGTTCTCAATTGAAGTCTCAAGTAATAAAAGAAATAGCAAAACCAACCCATGGTATGACAAAGATTGTAAAAGTGCAAGGAGCGCAATTAAGGAAGTTGTTGATGAATCTCTCAAAATTAACAAGATAAAAATCTACAAAGGCCTAACTAAAAGGAAAAAAAGGCAATATATTTGTAAAAGACAAGAAAATCTCTTACACCTCTCTAAGGTGGCTCCTAAGATATTCTGGAGGCAGATTCTAACTAGGAAAACTAAAGATAATAATAAAATTGCTTTACACGACTAGAATTCCTATCTTAAAAAGCTTTATGAATCTCCAAATGCCAGGGATTTTGAAACCCTGCTCACAACGAAAGAAGTTTTCTCATTAGAAGACATTCATTTTGGTGTCGCAGCATGAAATGAAAGCTAAAGACATTGAAGTTCCAGTAATCTTAAAGTGGAGGTCTCCTCATCCCCCATCCAAAGCTTTTCAATAATGGGTGAAGCAATGAGGTTCCCTAAACCAAGGACTCAGAGTATTGCCAGCCAATACTATTTTTAAAAGTGTGGGGATACAAATAACCCCACCTCAGGTATCGGACAAATTTCGCAGTCAGCCATCTCTTAGCCAATTTATTATATGGTGTATTTGTACGGAAAAATAATTTGAATGAATCTTATGGGTCTAAAGTGAAAGTTAATGAGACAAAGAACCAAGAGGGTTTTAGAAGGCAACACTCAACAACGGACCACCTTGTTATGCTTAGATCATTGTGAAATCTACAATGAGAAAGTAAATCAATCTCTTACTATATTTTAGTATTTAATTTAAAAAAGGAAGCTTTCAATACGGTTCCTAGAAACAACCTATGGAATAGATTAGAAGAGCTAAATGTTCCTTTCGAACTAAGAGCGACCGCTATAAGGTTATATGAGAATGTAATTGCCAAGTTAAAGAGCAATGAGGGGTGGTCGAAAGATATTAAGTGTAATATCAGAGTTAAACAAGGTTGCCCCCTCTCCCCTACCCTATTTGGAATTTACATCGACAAGCTAGAAGGTTGTTTAGAGGAAGCAGGATGTGCTGGCACGATCTTAGCTGGGATAGTCATCATCCTTCTTCTCTATGCTGACGACATTGTTCTTCTCGCAAGGTGCCCATCTGATCTTGATAAGCAACTTAGACTTCTTAAGGATTTATGCTCTACCATGGGTATGTCTATTAACACTGACAAAACAAAAGTTATGATTATCAAATCCAAGAAGGACACTTATGCTAATTTTATGTATGACAATAGTAACTTGGAGGAAGTGTCTTCTTACAAGTACCTAGGAATTGATATTCATCACAAGCTCAACTGGAACTATAGCATTGAGAAAAGGATTAATGGGGGGTGGAAAGCTTATTTTGGTCTTGAAAATAATTTTAAAAAGACAAACCTCGTAATGTGGGATAGAAATAAGTTCCTCTTTGAAACTTTAGTCACTCCTGTTATCTTATATGGATGTGAGGTTTGGGGTTGTAGCATCTCTAGAGAATCCTAGAGAAATATTGAGCAAATCCAAAAACGTTTATAATGTATAACCTCAAAATTAAAAGCAATACACCCTATCCTATTCTCCTTATAGAAGTGGGTCTTTCCCTTATCGAGAGCCTAGCTATGACTAGGCTTCTGTTGTATAAGCACAAACTCAATAACATAGGAGACCATAGACTTCCTAAGCTAGCTTTAAATTCCAGCCAAAACCACCTAAGGCTCAAACGAGGTTGGTATAAAGACACCAGGGCCTGGTTAAACCATTGGGAGATCGATGAGAATGTTGCACTGCAAAGCATTAATAACATTAAAAAAATTGCTACTTCTAAGTTCAAAGAAAAAATGCGGTGTGAGAAAGATCTAGCAGATAAAAGAAAATTAAGATATTATAAGGAGGTTATCAACCCCACCCTAGAAGATAAAAAATGTCTCTCTATTTTAACTAGCTCAAAGAAGAAAATTAATATAGCCAAGATTAGAACGAACTCTCATGAGCTCCATAGTGAAACAGGTCGTTGGACAATTCCTAAAACACCATGGATGGAAAGGATCTGTCATCTATGTGAGAATATGAACATCAAGGATGAAAATCACTTCCTCTTTGAGTGCCCCACGTACAACCACATTAGATCTCAATTCCATAATCTTTGTTGCAATACTGACCTTCCTAGCCTTTTAAGATGTCAAAATTATAGTGAGCTCGGGAGGCTTCTCTCTAAGCTTTTTGAGCATAGGAATAAAATCTTAAATTAAACTAAATAATTTGTTTCTTCAGGTCCGATAGACCAAATATTGGTCTCAGTGGACATTAACCATCATCATCATCATAATAATACACAAAAACAATATAAAATTATTCATTTTATTTATTTATTTTCTAAATTATATTTTATTATTTTAGAAAAAAATTCCATAAAAATAAAAATAAAATAGTATAATATGATTACTAAACTTTATATATAATATATAACTTATAACCTCAAAATTAAGTGGGTCTTTCCCCTATCGAGAGCCTAACTATGACTAGGCTCCTGTTGTATAAGCACAAACTCACAAACTGACTTCCTAAGCTAGCTTTAAATTCCAGTCTGGTTAAACCATTGGGAGATGGACGAAAATGTTGCATTGCAAAATATTAATAACATTAAAAATATTGTTACTTCTAAGTTTTAAGATAAAAGTGGTGTGAGAAAGATTTAGAGGCTAAAAGAAAATTAAGATATTATAAGGAGGTCATCAACCCTACTCTAAAAGATCAAAAGTATCTCTCTATTTTAACTAGCTCAAAGAAAAAAATTAATATAGCCAATATAAGAACAATATCTCTGAAAAGGGTAGTTGGGTAGTTGGGCAGTTCCTAAAACACCATGGGTGTAAAGGATCCGAGAATATGAACATTGAAGATGAAAATCACTTCCTTTAGAGTGCCCTGGGTACACCCACATTAGATCTCAGTTTCATAATCTTTGTTGCAATATTGACCTACATTAGATATCAGTGTCATAATCTTTGTTGCAATATCGACCTTCCTAGCCTTTTAACATGTCAAAATTATAGTGAGCTTGGGAGGCTTCTCTCCAAGCTCTTTGAGCATAGGAGTACAATTTAAAAACAAACTAAATAATTGGTTTCTTTAGGTCCAATAGACCAAAGTTTGGTCTCAGTGGACGTTAACCATCATCGTCATCATCATCAATAATTTACTAATATAAAAACAATTTAAACAAATCCAAATGAATGATAAACCCTTCACTCTTACGATATATAAATTTGATTAGTCTAAAAAACCTTCATAATAACCTATAAATTCAGGTGTCCTAAGGGTTTTTGATGGTGCTGAATCCATTTCCACCATAAAAATGCAATTCAAATAAACCCTTCACTCTTATGATATATAAATTTGATTAGTCTAAAAAACCCACATAATAACCTAGAAATTCAAACACTCCAACTACGTGATTTTTTTAAATTAATTTTCCCTTATTCTGACAAAAAACTGAAAATTTGGGTTACAGTTGTTAAACTTCAGTATTTTGGGTGTCCTAAGGGTTTTTGATGGTACTGAATCCATTTCTACCATAAAAAATTCAAACACTCCAACTACCTGATTTTTTGAAATTAATTTTACTGACAAAAAACTGCCCTCCCGACTATTCTATTCTATTGCATCTGTAGACAACTCCCATCTTATTTCTCAGACATATTTAAGTCAAATTGAAAAAATAAAAAAAACTATTTTATAATCTATTTAAAATTTTTTATGACTTAAAAATTAATTATTAATTTTTTTCTACATCTTTAAAATTTTAATTAATTTTCTGTTTTATTATTTTTTTTTGTTTCTCTGAGTTTTTCAAAGATTACATGAGCCTTGCCTTGATTTGTGACTTGAAAAACAACCACCAAGCTGTCAAAATCACTAAAAACACTTAGCGTAAACCACACTAACCCTTAACATAAGTGACTTTCACATGGAGCGACTTAACATTACATCATTTTTTTTTTCCTATTTTACTATTAATTTTATAACAAAACAACCATTTATATACACAAATATTTTTAAAATTAATTAGCAATTTTTTATCACTTTTTATCACCTTTGCCGGATATCCAATAACGTTCTGTTTTATTATTAATTCCGAGTTAATAAATATCTTTAAGGAATCCTTGATTGACCAAAAACAAATATTGAAAATAAATCATTGAATATCCGAATTTTAAAATTATTTCTTAAAATGGATTGATCCATACCGTCTTTTTAAAAAAATGGAAAAAAAAACGGTTTCCTGCCTTTTTAAAAATTGGGCAAAAAAGGGCTTATCAGCTTTTGCATTATATCTACTTTTAAAGAAATACTAAACAATTCTTTAAATTCATAGGCACTGCAGATTTCTGAAGTCATTACTTCAACACGATGACCACAATATCCAGAGTTTCACAATCAAAGAATACCATGCAATAAAAAGACAAAGATCCAGAATATTGAACTATAAAATTTTCGAGTATGTGGCTTCTGAATGATCCCTGGCTCGCTCTGACAATGGAGATCAACTTCTAAAGGTGCCAAATTGAAAAAAATTGGCGGGTCACTGGTGGATTCCAGGTCTGAGATACCTGCCTCTGGAGATCTGGACCGAAATCAAAGTTCACGGGACACGATTGGATGTGAGCTGCCTGGCTCCTGGTCATATCACAACGCCCCAGGGAACACGTCGGGCTGTCCCAAATCCCCCATGCGATGCCCGTGGGCACCCACACCGAGTCAATGTGGGGAATGGATAGTCACCTTTTTTCTAAAAGTGGAATTTCTCCCCCAAAAAACTATTATTTTATCGCCATGGAGACACTGTACACATATTTAATGCACGAAATGTGTTGTCCTTCGAATCCCCAAATTTAATTCGTTTCTTCACGCAACGTGCTCGCCGTCCATATAACCGATTTCGATTCAGACAGACCACGCTGTTTTGCCTTTAAATTTCCTCCGATTCGCTGTTATTCTCACAATTTTCGGGGGTGCGGGCCGGCTAGCGAGGAATCTGAGGTTATTTCGCGGCATACAATCCGATTGTATCCTGCGAGGATTTTCTGGTGTTTTAGATCGAGGGATTCGGCCGGTCAGCCGTAGGAATTCTGCGAAATTTGAAAGGACTTTCAACGGATTTTCCAGGGGACTTAATTCAATTATATATTTTGAGGATTTTATAGTGTTATAGATCGTGAAGCGGGAGCAATGTCAAATATGGCGTACGCCTATCTTTTCAAGTATATTATCATAGGAGATACTGGTAAGAAATGCTTTTGAGATTCACATTCTGTTAAAGTTTGGATTTGATGATCTGTAATCTTTCGCGTTTGTAGTCTTTTTAAACTTTGTTTCTGTTTATGATGTTTTTGATGGATTCGTTCTGAATACCTTCGGCAGTTAAGGGGATTTCAGGGTTTTCAGATATGACTTTTCAGATTTTTGTCAATTTCCTTTTTCGCTGTGTTAGGGATAATTTGCACTTCCAGCTGAAATTTGTTTCTTGTCAAGTTAGGAGTCGTTGTAATGAAATAACGGAATTTATTTACCTTTTTCAAAGATTTTTACTCAATACAGCGGGAATTTCATTGTCGAACGATTTTGAAACTTTTTGCTTCACTAATTCTGCGGGTTTTGTCCGGAGTTTTCTTCTGAAAACTGTTCTGTTTTTTTTTCCGCTTACTCAGATGTGGGTTTCCATTATATAATTGGGTGTCCGTTTGATATTTGATCTGTAGTATTTTTTAAAGCTGTTCTGATTTTAGGCGAAGAAGTGGAATTATGGCCTTTTTTGGTATGCAGGCGTGGGAAAATCATGTCTTCTCCTTCAGTTTACTGATAAACGCTTTCAGCCTGTTCATGACTTGACTATTGGCGTTGAATTCGGAGCACGCATGATAACTATTGAGAACAAGCCCATCAAGCTCCAGATCTGGGATACAGTAAGAATTCTTTACCTCCTTTCCGATGTGAGTATGATACAGAATATGGCTAGAAATAACAACAGTATTATTGAGAGATCATTGACAACCTATAACACACTTCTTGCTATAGGCAAAGCTGATTCGAAATGGGGGTAGTCAAATTTGACCTTGTCTTCTTTGTTCAATAATATATGTTAGCTAATAACTACCCTGTTATAAATAGAAAATAACATAACAGTAATCCACTTAATGTCTTCCCTATCTGCATGTCTCGATTCCTGTACCCGGGTATTTGGGGATGTCATGTAGATTGAATGTCACGAGCTTTAATATATTGTCTTAAGCCGATCCAAGGATATTGGCATCGCCACACTATGTGGATGTTCATTTAAATTTTGCTTAATATACGGTTATCCAATTTGAAGAAAATATTGGTGTCCGGTAGCTCTGAACGATATGAACATCACAGTCTTTGAATTAACGTTTACTGGGTGAGCTGCTGCTTTTATGTTTTCATTACATCCTACTTTGATTTGTTTCAACTTTCTATAGATTTTCAAGTTTTTATGGCTGCGAAATGTGTGAAAGCTTTGAAAAATACCATGAAGTTAGTTGTACCTTGAAAAACAAGGTGCATTCCATGACCCAGGTGGTAGTGGGGGTTTTCTATGAATATTTTTTTATCGACACCTGTAAATTTAAAGGCGTATTCTATCTGTTCTATGTTTTGGAAGGTTTTATGGCATATTTTCACATCTAATTTGCTTATAATTTGGCAGGTATTTCCTAAAACCATAAATTAGATTTGTAAACTCTTCACAAAGTGTCTCAGGTGTTTTTCAGGGTACTGAATCCATATATGTAGTCAAAAACCCATTTTAAACAATAAAAAAATAAGATTTAGCCAATTTTTTTCAGCTAGATTCTGGCCAAAAACTCCAAAACATAACATGTTTAGTCAATGCCAAATTTAAATAGTATATTGGTAAATCAAATATGAATGCCAAGAAATAGTATATTGGTAAATCTACATATGCAACATCTAGGTGCATATCAGACCCAGATTTATATGGGTCTGTGCTAGTTACCATATATGAGTGAATGCAATAAACTAGATTTATCTTAACTCTTTTGTTTACTGTGCACAGTTGACACTGTTCACTACCGTAAGCCACAAACAAGAAAGCATTTACCTACCTTTGATGTATGGATCAATGTAAATGGAAGGGCTTTGAGATCCAAGACTGATTGCCTCATTGTAGTATTTAAGGTTCAGAACTTCAACAATGATTGATTGGTTTTAGCGTGACAATTTCATCCTCTCTAAGAGGAAGATAGATTACATCAACTCTGTAATTGATTTTTCATGTGATGCATTCTTCTACTAACAATATATTGTATGAGAGTGATTGCATGGTTGTAGGCATACTTTCTTTATTTTCTGCAAAAAGTAGTTTAGAACTTTAGATTGTATCAAGCTATTGTTTTGAGAGTGATTTTTTGGCTGCATCTGTCTTAGGTGTTTATTATTAATAATTAACACATGGGATGATCTAGGGAAATTCGTATCTTTGATTATTTGGAAATCTGTAGGTTTGAACCTGCAATTTTATGCACAAAATTAGGATTTCAGCTGTTCATATTTTGGGCTTAGTTATTTTGTTTCCAAGCGTCATGCTAAGTTGGGCCCTCTACGGGCCACCCTTGGCTGACTGAGGTACCCAAAATGGGCCCAAGCATGTGTGGGACATTTGGCATCCCCTGCTTATCAAGAAGGGCCAAATACCAGGGAAAATGTCGTATAATTTTTTCCTTTCCCTATGTAATCAATCTCTAAGGTTAATTTGCTTAATTCAATTTCAAGCCTTATTGATTTTCTATTAAGCCATTCCTTGTACCTAACTAAGGAGACAACTCAGAGGATGAACACGTCAGACTGAAACCTGCGTGATAGCAAGGGTAATGAAGCTCATTTCGTGCTCACTTCTCACGCATCCCTAGGCATTCTTTAATTCCTCTATATTGTTTAATTGCTAACATTCAATTTTAGTAATATCAATTCCCAGTTTCTAGGTACAGGAGGCCAGGGTGCACGGTTTTCCTTTTCATCTAAGTTGCTAACTTAAAAAGCTGTTAAGCCGTAAATATATCCAAATTATATCTTTACTGTGTGAGGTCCAGTGGGTCTCATTTCATCATCAAAATCCGACCAGTGACCGTGAAATGAGGGATTCTCGTTAACTTCAATGTTTAAGCTGTAAATTTCAAAACTTTTAAAGTCTATGCAAGAACACCTAAGGAACGTACTTGCAACTCTTGGTATTTGGCTAGGAAACCATTCCTGGTGACATTCTCTGCAGATGGGGAATGTTTCACTCCCGTCGATAGATTCCCTGTAATGGGGGAACATTGGGGATGGGCTCCCCAGGGGTTGGAGCAGTTTTAATGCTACGTTGATTCTAATTTACATAAAAGGTTCATGTTAGAACAAAGAATATAAGAAAACTGATGCTTGGATCCAATAGGGAACATTTATGGTTATATGAATAATAAGATGGTTTTGTGGGTACAATGTAAATAGCACGTTTTATAGGCTGTAAAAATGGAGAAACTTCATCGTTGCTTATGCTATTCATTTTAAAGTTAAACAAGGATGGTTGTTCTGCTTTTACTGTATGCCATTGCCCTTGTACTGTATTTGTCATCTGAGTTCTTGATGTTTGTTTATGTTATTCAGGCAGGACAAGAGTCTTTTCGGTCAATTACAAGATCTTATTACAGAGGAGCTGCTGGGGCATTGCTTGTATATGACATAACAAGGTAATATTGATGCTTATTCCAATCCTAGAAATGCTTTCTTATATTGTCTTGTAGCAGCATTCCATTGCACCTGTTTTACCCTACATTTTTCTTTTGTTTTACAACTCCTAAGCAGAAGCTGTGATAATGGTCTGTTTACTAGAGTAGATTAATGTCAACAATTTGTATTTAACCAGCTTGCATTGTCTTCTATGCATTTGATTCAACTTGTATCTGCCTGATTTCAGGAGAGAAACGTTCAATCATCTTGCAACGTGGTTAGAGGACGCACGGCAGCATGCAATTGCAAATATGACAATTATGCTTATTGGAAATAAATCTGACCTATCTCACAGAAGGGCAGTAACTTTTGAGGAAGGGCAACAGTTTGCAAAGGAAAACGGGCTGATATTTATGGAGACTTCTGCAAAAACTGCCCAAAATGTTGAAGAGGTATTTGGTTGTATGTGTGTTTACATTTCAAAATGTATTTTTTGCATGTTTATACTCTGCAATTACACAGCTTTGGGTAAAATTTGAATGTTTGGTTCTTAGGCATTTATCGATACGGCTGCTAAAATATATCGCAAGATTCAGGATGGAGTATTTGATGCATCTAATGAGGTATGATTTTATCTAACTTATTCATCTTAGATGCATGTTAAAATGTTTGCATTATCTGTTTGCATTAGGGCTTAAAATGTTTATGCTTGTTTCAGTAGTGACAAGCCATTTTTTCATTAAAAGCAGTAAATTCTCTTGATATTTTCAGGCCAACGGAATCAAAGTTGGATCTGCTGGTAGTGCTGGAACCAGTATTGTAGGCAGAGATTTTAATCAGAGAGCGGGGTGTTGTAATTGACAACATATATCTCCAGATACAAACAAACTGCATATTTGAGTGCATCTATATTGTTAGGCAGACAGAATATTAAAATGCTTGTTTTATCACTAATATGTGCATAGGTTTCAGTTACGAATTTGTGGTCTGGGGCAGATTAGTTTCAATTTGCTGCTTCTGACTGCAATAAAGGATTAATATTCGCAGTTCGAATCGATCTATTCAATTCAATTCAATTCATTGCTTCAGCTGCTCATGTTCTGCAACTGATTGATTATTTGGTTCAGCTGCTCATGTTCTGCAACTGATTGATTCTTTTTATTGTAGTACAATTTCGATTCGATACTATTCAATTCAATTCAATTCATTGGTTCAGCTGTTCATGTTCTGCAACTGATTGATTCTTTTTATTTTAGTACAATTTCGATTCGATTTTATTCAATTTAGTTCTTTGGTTCAGCTGTTCATGTTCTGCAATTGGCTGATTCCTTTTATTGTACTACAATTATTTTTCTTTGTACAAGAGATACTTCTGCACAAGGGAAGGCGTTGCTGTCTAGTTGCATATAACATGCTAGGCAATTCAGAAATATTTACATATAATAAGGTGGAGAGTGCAATGGGCCGTTGCAAAATAAACAAAGCTGCAAACTTGTCTTTTGGTTGATCAATTCCAAGATCCAGTTAAAATAAATTAGGTAAAAAATTGTCAGTATTTTTAAGTTATATCATTTAACAAATGCCGAGTTCGGTCTACTTCCAGTTTATAGTAAGACTTGGCTCACATGGATGTCCGAAATAGCAGCACATACAAATTTAATATTTATCATAAATATAACATTTTATTCCAATATGTGCGTAAGTAAAGTAAAATATTTCTTTGTATCAAAAGGTGTTTTATACGACATAATCTAAAGGAAGGAATGTGTAATTAGTAATTTCTTTTCTTTTATGTTTAATAGGGAGATAACTTTAAAAAATAATGTGATAACTTAAAAATAATAATAATAATTAAAAAATTATGGAGATACTTGATTAAAATTTTTTTTAATAAAATTCAATATGGATTATAATTAAACTATAAATGTTAATTTAAATAAAATATGGGTAAAGATTTTCTACTCTATGTTGAAAAAATTCCTTTGTGGTACCAAGAAGGAACAATATCACAAAAGCCATGCAACTCTTAGTGTGTAGGCATGTAGGTTTACAGATGGAAGCGTTTGTGACTAAGGTGGTTGCAAAGACATGGGCTTTCATCATAGAGCTTTTTCCTTTGATTAACATGTCCAACTATGATTTGGTCATTATTTTTCTTGTGTGTTACGCCATGATAGACATTGGTTTGGAATTTAAAAGTCTCATCTCCATGTATAAGTGAAGTGCTGTAAGAGGTTTTGTTTGTATACTTTGCTTTCAAGTCTCAATTTCTTTATTGTAGTTCAATATTTCTATGGTTCGACTTTCTATTCAACCTCAAAAGGAATATATTCCTTTCCTTAGTGGGAAAGATTTATTTGGGTAGTTTGGGTGATTGAGATCCATTTGTTGCTTTCATTTCATTTTGGGTAGCTGGTGTTTAGGTTGTGAAATCTTTCCTCGATATGTAGTATTTAAAATGTGTGTGTGTGTGTGTGTGTGTGTGTGTATATAATGATTGAATTGAATACAATGAGGGTCTTGCTTATATATCAAGCAATGTTGATTTTTGAACTGCGATAAATACAAGCTCAATATTTCTGAAAATTGATAATTACTTCTAATGATGTTGATATTCTTTTAATTTTTTTAGTATAATGTTTAAGCAATTACACTTCAAAAATTCAACCATCTAAAAGCAATAGAATAGTAGAGATCACAATGCATAAAGAGAGCACAAGATTTACCCTAGGAAAAACCCAACAACCTTTTCAATAGAGAAATTATTCTTTTCAACAAGAGATACACATAGACCTCTAGTTAACAACTAGGTCAAATTGTCCTTCAACAAATCTATGGTCAAACTTGGTCAACACCCTCCAAGTCAAACCTCTAATTTGATTCAGCAATTCGTCCTTCTGTTATGCCCTAGGCCAAATTTTAGCCTTCCAGTAAATTCTTTGAAACCCATGATTTTTGTCCTGTAATCATAATTGCTCAGAAAAAGATGTGATTTGGAGAGAAAGATACTTCACACGTTCAAGCTAGATAGAGGGAGAGATAGTGAATTCATCCTTATTTTTCATCCTCCTTGTCCTTCTTGTCCTTTGCTTGGATGCTTAAAAGCTTATTGGTTGAGAGAGACCAAATTGTTGCTTTGAGGAGGTTGAACTGTCTTTATATAGTGATCTGTTGGCTTGAATGGGTGTCTTTTGTGTGCCCTGACTTGACTATCTTTGGAACCAAAAATTCAATTTCAAAAAATTCAAAATTCTCTTTTAAAAATACAAATTGACGTGACTCAAGAATATTTTTTTTTGATTCTAGCATGAAGAACATGCTTTATCATTAAAATACATCGAGGGCCAAACTATACGTTATGAAGATTGACTAAAGTTACAAAATTAAATTGGCAAGGTGCCATATATTTGTACGGTCATGTCCATACAATAAAATCCATTAATTTTGATAGTCCTTACAACACTCAATAGAGATATGGTTCATTCAGGCGCAAACACACATACCAAATTCCCTCACTATTTTTTGTGAAAATATCGTGTGTCTCTTTATCATATGCAAACCCTCCTACAAACTTTAATGTTTCCTTTCTGATTTCAAAACAATTCGAATATCAACACTCATAGAGATCTGGTTTATTTAGGTGCAAACACACAACAAATTCCCTCACTATTTTTTGTGAAAATATCGTGTCTCTTCATCATATGCAAACCCTCCTACAAACTTTAATGTTGCCTTTTCGATTTCAAAACAATTCGAATATCCATATTCATCTTTTCCAAACATTCTCCACTTATTGTACTCATAATTCCAATTTCCTCTTCCTTGGCTACAACAGGTTTCTTCTCCTTGCCATCAATTTGTGATTGACCAAGGCCTTTTTGATGGTGCATGACATCCTGTTTTTGGTATTCCGCATAACCTTTCTCTCTTGCATCATGGTTTTGGTATGACACATAATGTTGATCTAATACTTGCTTCTATTACTTAACGTACCCTTGCGTTGTTTCTTGTCCTTGGTATTGTGTGTATGCTTGTTGTTTTGATTCTTGGTTTTGGTATTGATTGAACTCTTGCTAGGAACACTTGCAGAAAGGGATATTATTATCTCTATCACTCCTGGTCAATATAATAATTATGTTAGTGCCATATTTTCTAACCAATTAGTGATTCTTGAGTCAAATATAATTGAAACAATGGATTCAATGAATAAAAAAAATGACAAGCAATCTAGAACTAAATATTGGATGTTATACTTTTGTCTCACAATTCACCGTTAAATCTTTATTTTATGATGATAGTGACATAATTTTGGGATCGCCCTAGATGTAATCATTATGACCGTTCATTTTCAATATGAAGAAAAAGTTCCTGACATTTTCCTATAAGAAGAAAAAATAACACTACAAGATGTTACATTGAAACTAGATTCAATAACATTAGAAAACATAAAGATATCTCAAAAGTAATCATTCAAGAAAGTCAAAATTCAATGCAAAATATGTAGAATGAAGTTGACAAGATTATCACAAATAAAAATGAAGAAGTTTCTTGCCTCAAGGACCACAATGAAAAATTATTGATGCAAATTAAGAAGCTTAAGAAGGACAAGAAGTTGTTAGAAAAAAAGGTACAACAATTTATCAAGGAGGAAGCGTCATAGTCTTCAAACGTGGAATTTAAAGTTGAAGAAAAGGGAACAAATAAATATCCCACTAACCTCACATTTTAGATAAGTCCAAACTCAATTGAAGCCAAAGCATACTTAGATGTTGTAGTTCAGACGTTGAAATTTTCAAGTAAAGATTATGTAACCAATTCAATTACAACAATACCTGAAGTAAATCAAGAAATTGCTAAAAGCATGATGAGAGAAAATCAGGTCATAAGAAATCCTTATCGACATCCTCATCATAGAAGTAAAGACCTTAATAAGTCAACATGTCAACATCATATAGAAAGGAAACAAAATACTTATGTTCTGAAAACCACTGATGTTAGTACAATTCAGTATGATGATAAAAATTCACCCGAAGTATCCACAAAAGATTGATTTATGATGGTCATAACCCTTCTCAGTTCGACAATTTTGTTTATCACTCAAAGGATCCTATCATCTTGTATCATCGAAAACAACTTAAAGAATTCTGAAAGATATGAATAGATTACAAGACAAAGAAACAATTGACACACCTTTTCAACAATAAGGTTTGGGGACATATTTTATAAAGAGGAAGGCAATGTTATGAATATAATATATATATAAAATAATAATAATAATAATAATAATTGATTAAATAATTATTAGTTATTCTAGAGACAGGTCCCAAAGGACATGACTATACGTGAAGGGGAACCTTTCCTAGTATATAAGCAAGGACCTAATTTGTAACCAACCATATTCATATATATTATTCATTCATACATTTATACAATATATTTCTTCCTCCTAAAATGGATTCTTTTATTGTCGTTATCAAGATAAATCCCCTCTACGGACAGAGGCGATCTCTCTAGCCCTAGAGTGGGTCTAGCAACATGAGTTTCTTTCTAACATAAGCTTTCTTAACTAATGATTACAACACAAAGAGGAAAGAGACATAAATACATTTTTCCAATTGCTATCCTTGGATTCGTTGATGGCGACCTCAATCCATGATCCTTGTAGGCTCGCTTCCTGCTACTGATGGCACGCGAATACCTGTGGATGATCGGGAGACAACAACAAACGTGATACAGTATATAATAAATGTAAACACTAGCTATCTAGCAGATCAAGGAGTAGCGAAATATTTGCATAATCAGGTAGACAAATATAGAAAGAAAACGTCATATGTTATTTTAGATAAATTACAAAAGGAGATCTTACAACCAGGCCTTGATGTTGGAGGCGTCCTTAGGTGAAAATCTGAGTCCTTCACCCAACTCAAAAGCATTCCTTCTCCTCTGCACTTAGGATTAATCACGATGCAATCATGCAAAGGGATGTGAGTTCAAATGAGCCTGAAAATGATCAACCAACCTCTATAAGGAGGAGGAGGTTGGGAGCCCATGAAAGGAGGAGGAAGGCACACTTTCTAAGGGAAGATCCCCCATGGATGAGATAAAAGCTCCAAAATGAGAGAGCTCGACCTTATCATCTATGTTCAACAACCAACTCGCCTCCCTTGAGCTTCTAGAGATCGAAGCTTCTCCTCCATTTGAGGAAGTACTTCAAGAAAGGGATCAATGTGATTTTCCGATAAATTAGGGTGCTGACAGCCATGGGCCAAAACTGGGATAAGGACATTAGTGCGGTCATGGCACCAGGAAGGGTACTGACCTAGAAAACTAGGAATTTGACCAAGTTTCTTCTGTAATCTTTCAAGAAAGTCTTCTTTTGATCTTGAAGGGGATATATTAGCATATTTCTTGATGATGGAAACATTGCACAGGAGTTGTCACGGGGCATTTCAGGATCAGTGATGGGAAAATGAGCATGGTGAAAAATTATTATGTAACAGATGCCCCCTAAAGCATGAAGGCAGAATAGGGAGTGATGGTTGAAATGCTTTATGAACAAAGGCAAAGAACACATAACACCTTCAGAGAACCTGCCAAATTAAACACTTACAATATGTGACATCTCTGGTATAAATATGTCTAATCACATGATGTTGCACTAGGCATCAAATGACACATGAGCCCACGGTATGGTCACAACCATCCATCTAAAAGAGATCATAGAAATGGATCCATGGTATGGTCACAACCATCCATATAGATAAGATCATGTATACAATAATGAATACTCAATAACTCCACACAGCCTGGACCAAAAATCAGATGTGACCCAGGTCTTCACCGCGATCTCAATCAACCCAATCTATGAATCTAGCCATGCGAATGAATGTGTTGGTGTCGAACATGGTATAAACCACTTGATTACTGGTCAATTCATAAAAACCGTTAACAAGTGTGAGAGAGACCACCAATAATGACGATGGACCTCAAGGCACAACAACACAATCTACAAGTGTGAATGGATGTGTTGAAGTCGAACACTTGTAGAATCATTCAATCGAAGGCCAATGATGTGAACTTGTCGTTGAATATGAAGAACTTGCCATTGAGGCATGCAAGCTCCAAGGTATCGAAATAACTCTCTAAACCACTTTCCTGGATAATGAGTTGAAGTCGAGAGGAAGTGATTCATTGAAGGAGGGACATAATGATTCTCACATGATCGACATGAAACAACAAATATCTTAAGATGATAGGAGCGATTCGTGATTGTATCAGAGGAGGTCAAATATGAAGGTGGTGTTTTACAGAAAGGAATTCTCTTGAACATATTAGTGACACGACTATGGAGGGTGGTAGCATTTGACACAAATAGGATCAGAGGTCATGTTGACAAAATTGGTAATTAGATGAGAGGCAACCAAATTTCCAAAACCCACGGAGGCAAAGTGACGAATGTAGGATGTCCCCAACCTGACACGAACTACAGATGAGTGTCATGTTCAAGAGCGACAAGCTGCCCAAAATACACATAAGACATCCACTTTCAATTTTCCCATGTTATTGTTAACGAGTACCTCATTATTTTTTATAGCCAACGTGAAGAGGATAACATATGCTGAGCATGTAAGTTCATTCTTCGAATGAATCCATCTTAGTAAGTTTAATGAGTCCTAGGAAGGAGGAACTCGGTCTTGTCATGGTGACAAGTCTTTCGTCGTTTAATCTTTAATGAGTCCAACGAAAGGTAAACTCGGTAACTTTTCTTGTTTAGGGAGATTGAAAAAGAAACAAAAAGGAAACCATCATGTCCCTTTTCATAAGTAGTCTCTCAAATCTGAAAAGGTAGAAAACTATGTCCGAGAGAACCTCTTGACCATGTTCGATCAAGGTATTCATTTTTTGTAAATAGTAAATATTAGCCCGAAAAAGGGGTAAATGTATACTGAGATCATGTCAATTCATTCATTTTAACGAGTTCAAAATGGCAAGTACTTGACAATCTTTTCATTTTTCGAGAGTTTGAAAAGAGCTGAAAGTTGACTCCAAAGGAATTCCTTTTTCGTAAATGTTTAATGAGCCCAAAAAGGAGATAAAATTCAAATAGTTTGCATCGGAAACAATCATCAGTAGTGTGGAAGTCCTGTACTGCACATAAACATAAAACATCAGGGATATCGAGAAAAAATATTAAAATATTAGCGAATTTTTTTCAAAAATCTACAAATATACCAAAAAATAAAATCATTTTCACCTTTCCATATTTAGAAGAGAATTTTGTCCATTTTCCCTCTAAATTTAAAATCAGTGGTGCAACCGATCCATCACACCATTTGTTGATCTGTCTCCGCCAGGTAAGATCTCTAAACCTCCTTGTCATTTTCATCTTGTTCATTTAGCATTTTATTTCCAGAATTAGGGAGTTTAGGGAAGATATTTCAAAATTTAAAATCACTTGCAACCAACACAATTTCATGCTATCGGGGTTGCGTTGGTCTCGCTCAGCTCGTTAGGGCTGCGCGCCACTAGCACCGAATTATTTCGGACAGTCGCGCTGGCCACGTGGAAAATTTTAAATTGGAAAAATCTCCCAACTCCACCATTAACTTCTAAAAAATATTCCATGCATGCTCCTAATAAACCATTTTGACATGTTCTACATGTGCTTTCAAAGAATATGCCAGTCGAATGGAAGGAACGAGGCCATGAGGTGGAAGACCACCATGCCTTGCAGGACCAAGACTACTCATCCGGGGGGCATGGCTATATCACTGTTTTTGTTGGTTATTTCACTAAATGTGCCGAGGCGATGCCTACATATGATAACGAAGGTATAACTGTGGTGAAATTCTTATTCAATCATGTCATAGCTTGGCTTGGTGTCCTGAAAGTGATTGTCACTGATCATGGCACTCATTTTTATTATCATATGATGATAGAGCTCTCTACTCAGTTGAGGTTATGTCATGATAACTCCACCCCTTACTATCCACAAGCCAATGGCCAAGTTGAAGCCATCAACGAATTATTGGTGACCATGCTCCAACGTACCATTGGGAAGCATAATTGAGACTAGAACCTCATGCTTTTTTATGCTCTGTGGGCATACCGAACCTCCGCTAATATTTCCACTAGATTCACACCATTCCAATTGGTGTAAGTTCTAGAGGCCACACTCCCGATCAAGTGTGAGATTCCTTCCCTGAAGCTGGCTATCGAACTCCTTCTTGGTACTTCGCTAGAAGAGGAATGTTTGTTGTACCTGGAGTGTCTTGATGAGACCATAAGGCTTTCTTATTTAGTTCTTGAAGCATAGAAACGATGCGTTAAGGTGCAATTTGAAAAATCTGTCACACCTCGCATGCTCTCTGAAGATGACTTGGTCCTGATGTATGAAAAATCCCATGAAAAGTTGGGAGTTGGAAAGCTTGAGCCTATGTGGCATGGGTCCTATATTATTCGACTTTTTTTGGAATGTGGAGCCTATGAGCTAGTTGATTATGAAGGCAATGGTTTGGCTGAGACTCGAAACGGGCTCTATCCGAAGAAATATTACACTTAATACTAAGTGTGATAATTTTGTACATTAGTGTGTTATTTATTAGTGCGCTTTGCGTTGATTTTTGGTGTTATTGTTTACCTTGCAGACATGTTTCCTCTGCTCACCTTGTGTTTCACTTGGTTTCCAGATGTCTTCGGATCACTACCTTGGTTTTGCTAATGGCGCTTTCCATTTCACACAGAACCTGTCTTCTGCAGCATGGGCACTCCTGCTATTGATGGCGCGTGAATACTTGTGGATGATCGGGAGACAAAAACAAACGTGACACAATATATAATCAATGTAAACACTAGCTATCTAGTAGATCAAGGAGAACTAGAATATTTTCATAATCATGTAGACAAATATAGAAAGCAAACATCAAATGTTATTATTGATAAATTACAAAAGGAGAGCTTACAATCAGGCCTTGATGTTGGAGGTGTCCTTAGGTGAAAATTTGAGTCCTTCACCAGTCCAAAAGCATTCCTTCTCCTGTGCACTTAGGCTTAATCACGATGCAAACATGCGAAGGGATGAGAGTTCAGACAAGTCTAATAATGATCAACCAAGCTCTATTTTCTCTAAACTTGGGGGAATGAGGGATGTGGATTTATAGCAAGGAGAAGGAGGTTGGGAGCCCATGAAAGGAGGAGGAAGGCCCACTTTATAAGGGAAGATCCCCCATGGATGAGATAAAAGCTCCAAAATGAGAGAGCTCCACCTTATCATCTCCGTTCAAAAACAAAATTGCCGCCCTTGAGCTTCTAGAGGCCGAAGCTTCTCCTCCATTTGAGGAAGTACTAACATAAATGGATCGATGCGATTTACAATAAATTAGGGCATTGGGCCAGAACTAGGATAAGGAAATCAATGCGGTCGTGGCACCAGGAAAGGAGCTGACCCAGGAAACTAGGAATTTGACCATGTTTCTCCAATAATCTTTCAAGAAAGTCTTCTTTGGATCTTCAAGGGGATATGTTAGCATATTTCTTGACGATGGAAACATTGCACAAGATTCGTCATAGGGAATTTCAGGATCAGGGACGTGAAAATAAGCATGGTGAAAATTTACTATGTAACAAATGCCCCCTAAAGCATGAAGGCAGAACAAGGAGTGATGGCTGAAATTCTTTATGAACCAAGGCAAAGAATGCAGGCCACCTTTGGAGAACCTGCAAAATTAAACTCTTACAATATATGAAATCTCTGGTATAAATATGCCTAATCACATGATGTTGCACTAGGCATCAAATGACACATGAGCCCACAGTATGGTCACAACCATCCGTCTAAAAGAGATAATAGAAATGGATCCAAGGTATGGTCGCAACCATCCATATAGATAAGATCATGTATAAAATCATGAATACTAAATAACTCCACGCAACATAGACCAAAAATTAGATGTGACCCAGGGTCTTCACCACGATCTCTATCAAACCAATGTACGAATCTAGCCATGCGAATGAATGTCTTGGTGTCGAACATGGTAGAAACCACCTGATTACCGGCCAATGATGAAAACCATTAACATGCGCGACATAGACCACCAATAATGACGATGGAACTCAAGGTACAACAACACAATCTACAAGTGTGAATGGATGTGTTGAAGTCGAACACTTGCAGAATCATTCGATCAAAGGCCAATGATGTGAACCTGCCGTCAAACATGAAGAACTTGCCATTGAGGCATGCAAGCTCCAAGGTATTGAAAGAAGTCTCTAAACCACTGTCCCGGATAATGAGATGAAGTTGAAAGGAAGTGATTCATCGAAGGAGGGCCATAATGATTCCCACATGATCTACACGAAACAATAGATATATTAATATGATAGGAGTGATTTGAGATTGTAACAGAGGAAGTCAAATATGCAAAAGGTGTTTTACAAAAAGGAATTATCTTGAACATATTGGCGACACGACTTTGGAGGGTGGCAACATTTGAATGAAATAGGATCAAAGGTCATGTTAACAAAATTGGTAATCAGATGAGAGGAAAACAAATTTCCCAAACCCATGGAGGCAAAGTGACGAATGTAGGATGTCCCTAACTCAACACGAACTGTAGATGAGTGTCATGTTCAAGAGCGACAAGCTGCCGAAAATATACATAAGGCGTTCACTTTCAATTTTCCCCCGTTATTTCTAATGAGTACCTCTTTATTTTTTATAGCCAGTGTGAAGAGGATAGAATATGCTGAGCATGTAAGTTCATTCTTCGAATGAATCCATCCTATTAAGTTTAACAAGTCCTAGGAAGGAGGAACTCGGTCTCGTCATGATGACAAGTCTTTTGTCATTTAATCTTTAATGAGTCCAACGAAAGGCAAACTCAATAAATTTTCATGTTTAGGGAGTTTGAAAAAGAAACAAAAAGGAAACTCCATCATGTCCCTTTTCGTAAGTAGTCTCTTGAATCCGAACAGGTAGAAAACTATGTCCGAGAGAACCTCTTGAACATGTTTGATCAAGGTATTCCTTTTTCGTAAATAGTGAATCTCAGCCCAAAAAAAGGGTAAAAGTATATTGAGATTACGTCAATTCATTCACTTTAATGAGTTCTAAATGAAAAGTACTTGACAACCTTTTCATTTTTTGAGAGTTAGAAAAGAGCCGAAAGTTGACTCCAAGGGGGTTCCTTTTTCGTAAACGTCTAACGAGCCCGAAAAAGAGATAAAATTCAACTATTTTTCATCAAAATCAATCATCAGTAGTGTGAAAGACCTGTATTGCACATAAACAACAAACGTCACAGATATCGAGGAAAAATATTAAAATATTGGCAATTTAAAAAAAAAAAATCTATAAATAGACCAAAAAACAAAATTAGTTATAACTTTCCATATTTAGAAGAGAATTTTGTCCATTTTCCCTCTGAATTTCAAATCAATGGTGCGGCCAATCCAGGACACCATTCGTCGATCTATCTCCGACGGGTAAGAGCTCTAAACCTCCTTGTCATTTTCATCCTATTCATTTAGCATTTTATTTCTAGAATTAGGGATTTTAGGGAAGGTATTTCAAAATTTAAAATCATCTGTGACCAACATGATTTCGAGCTATCAGGGTCACACTGGTCGTGCTCAACCCGTTAGGCCAGCACACCACCAACGCTGAATTATTTAGGACAGTCACGCTGGTTGCGGGGAATATTTTAAATTGGAAAATCTCCCAACTCCACCATTAGCTTCTAAAAATTCTTCCATGAAAGCTCCTAATAGACCATTTTGATATGTTTTGCAGGTGCTTTCAAAGAATATGCCAGTCGAATGGAAAGAATGAAGCCATGGGTTGGAAGACCACCAAGTGTTGCAGGGCCAAGATTGCGTCATTGCTTTGCACAATCTCGAATTATTGAAATTATTTCAAACATCTGACTTCAGAGCTCAACTGGAGCTTCTCCAGTACTTGATAAGTATCTAGGATGTGGACCAACAACTGTTCATTATTGGGGAACAATAACTCGAGCTAGATGTCATGGAAATCTATTTTATCACCATATTGTCAAAGTGAGGAGAGAGAATCCAATTCTTCGGGGCTTGCCCAGGGGGTGAGAGCATGATCATGCTCATCCAGAGACACTATCCTGGGGCATGAAAGATAGAGAGTGGGAAGGTAGACATATCTTCCATCAGAGTGCTCCCCCTGTGCATGATACTTCATTGTATCACTAGAGTGGTAGGAGCCCAAGCATTGCATGAGGCAATGAAATCATAGTTCCAGTATGCAATGGAATTCTTAGCACCAACAACGTTCAACTGGTGTGAGGGGTTGCTGGCTAACATGGAGAGCCAGCTAACCAAGTGAAAGACTGGAAGACTGAAACAGTTTGGGTACAGGTCAAACTTGGTGACGTTCTTTCTGGAGAGAGTACCCCTATTCCAGTATTAGTGGTTGGAGATCCATGATCCAACCCCTCCCCTCCCAAATGTTGCTTTTCCTCAAGAAACTGCAAGGATGGATGCTACAAAATCTTCTCTTCTTCCCATGGTGACATAATGCCCAGACAAGGAGGAGGGAAACAAATGCATTTCCCCACAACCTTCTTCAGTTGGTTGCGTCGTCAGCTGATCGTAGTCGAGGAATACACCTATGCTGACATTGAATTCAGAGGAGATCCTGATCCTCCGATCCCACCAGACACAGTGGACCGATGAAGGTAAAAAGTGTTTTTTAGTCATTTTTTACTTTTTGAATTTTTTGATATGTTTTGACACGTAAAATTATGATTTGTTTACAAATATGGGTCCATAGAGACCTCCCGACATGTCCCTGATTGCACAGCGGGTACCACATCCAACAGAGGATTCTCCTTATGAGGAGGGACAAGACACATTGGTTGAGTTGGAACGGAACCTGGTTGGCCTCACGCGAGGCATCCCAAAGTATCCCACATTTGATGATATCCCACTGCGTTTCCAGAGACATATTGTCAGAGTTCCGGGCAGACTGCATTGATTACTCTGGTGAGTAATTCGAGCAGTCACCAACTACCATGAGCACCATGTGGGTAGATAGCAGCCCTGTTTTTACATTTTTGTACTGATGTAGACTAAAAGAGCCATTTTTGTAACAAGACATATTTTTTGAGCTTTTGGATGTAACACACTTACAAACCGATATATATATATATATATGTATGTATGTATGTATGTATGTTTCTACAGCTACTTGTGTATCATGATGATGTCTTGATTTACATATTGTGCAAATGTATATCAAATACATGGTTTGCTAATGATTCTATTAAAGTATTTAAATGTCATGGAATGTGTTGATATGTGATAAAATCAAAATGACATTCCTGTTGAAAAGTATAACTAGGACCGATCTTCATATTGACTATGTAATTATGAATTTATGTAAAGAAGAAGACAAACATAATAAAATGTATTTTCTTGTACTTTCCTCATGGGTTTCACAAGCAAGATTTTATTATAGGTCAATAGACTTATTCTTGACGTCTATTAGGGATTGTGTTCGGTTTAGAGATATAATTAAGAGTCATGAAAATAAAGTGCCTAGTATGAAGAATGTCCTCCAAGACCTTGCGAAAGAAAGGCTCATAACATCCCTCATTCAACACTGGAAATAATGTGATAAAGTCAACTTACAATCTGTGTTGAAGTCAAACTAAAATTTTATTGAAGGGTCGGCCTAAAATCCAGACAGAGCAATCTATATATAACTGATCCAGATTTATGCAGGAACACAACAGAATAAACATATAACCATAAATACAGAGATGCAGCGGAAACAACACTTCATTTCATTAATATCAAAGAACTGAAATTTGCTTACAGACAGAATGGAAATAAAACTAGCTAGGGCGTTGGTAGCTATCTCTGAGAAGAGATGTGGCGGCTACAGGCCTCTGAACTGAGTTACAATGAGGCTCGAGAGCCTATTTATTATTGAGAAACAATGGAGAACTCTAAACATCCAAAAACCTAACCCTAGGAGATGAAGCGCCAAAACTATGGGCCCCGTTTGGGTAAATTGGTGTTTCAACTTCCCAGGGACGTAACTTTGGCATACTATCTCCGTTTGACACACATGGTACATCATTAGAAAGATCTATCCGAGGACTAAAACTTTCGCCACGAATATCCATTCCAAAATAGAATGATATTCGCTGGAGGCGCGATGCCCAAAAAATGTCGTTTAGGGCCTCAAAACGGCTCCGGAAGTTCAGGACCCGAAAAACTGCTAAAAATAGTAAGTTGTGCCGAAACTGAAAAACTGAAAGAGGCAATGGTGGGGCCCCAAGTGGAATAGGCGGGTGGCCACCAATATCCACCTGGATCATTCCTCCCCCCTTAAGAAGCAATGGTCCCCATTGCGTTGATTTCTTCCATGAGATGAGGAAACTTCTGCTAAACTTGGTCCCTGGTGAACCACTTGCCTTGGTGCAGGAGTTGGCCAGCTTTGACAACCCAATACAGTTGGATGTTCTGTTGGCGAGTGCTCTTTATTTTCATGTCCCTGATACAATCTGTGGTGGCCTGTTCCATGCAGTCTGGGTTTAACTCTGTTGGTGTGAGTTGTTCTGCAATGTCTGAGGTGTCCAGTAGATGTGGGAAGTAAGGACGAAGGCGATCCACATTGAAGACTGGGTGCAGACCAAGGAATGGTGGAATACTGAGCTCGAAGGCATTGTTCCCTACAGCCTTGGTGATGGTGTACGGCCCGTATCGGAGCGGGCGAAGCTTGCGGTGGGGTCCAGTGAGGCGCTCCTTCTACAAATGTAGCCATACTTTGTCGCCCACCTGGAAGTTGTGTGGCACCCGGTGTTTATCTTGGCGTTGCTTGTACTTGGCATTGGCTCTGTCCAATATATCATGAACCTGCTGGCGGATGTGTTGAATGCGCTCGATGAAGCTACTTGCTTTGTCAACTTCAGACTGGACATGAGCTGAATCGGCCTGAGCAGCTGCAAATGGTATGGCTACGTCAATAGGACATAGTGGCTAGAATCCCAAGCCCACCTGAAAGGGGCTATGGCTGATTGAACTGTGGAGAGCCCGATTATAACTATGTTGTACATATGGGAGGCTCTCGTCCCATGTGCGTGGATGCTTTGAATTGTACATGCGCATAATGTGTACAAGAATTCTGTTGACGACCTCTGTCTGGCCATCTGTTTGGGGATGGAAAGCTGTGGAATTGGTGAGCTTGGTATCCAACATTGACCAGAGGCTGGACCAAAATGCGCTGAGGAACCTTCTATCCCGATCTGATATGATAGACTGTGGGATCCCAAAGTGCACCCACACTCGTTCAAAGAAGAGTGTAGCAGTGGCTTCTGCTGTGATATTATTCTTGCAGGCCGCCATGATGGCCATCTTCGAGAATCTGTCGACGACCACAAAAACACAATCATTTCCCTGCTTAGTATAAGGTAGGCCCGAAATGTAATCCATGGATATGGATTCCCAAGGCCGACTAGGGGTAGGTAGTGGAGTATATAGGCCTTACTTCTTGATGGTCTGTTTGGCAATGGCACAAGCAGTGCAGGATCTGATGTGCTTCTCGACATCCTTTCGAAGGTTCAGCCAATAGAAATACTTCTGTAGGATTGCTAATGTTTTCTCGACCCCAAAATGCCTAGTGACTCAACTGTAGTGTGCTTCCCATATCATCTTGGCACGCTCGCTTGAAGGAACAAAAAGGTGTCCCAGGTGACATAAAAGTGCATCTTGGAGGTGAAAATTTGGAACTTGCGTACCCCCCAAGAATGCCTTGTAAGTGTGGCCGAATTCTGGGTCACTCTCATAGAGAAGCGGCCAATCAGAAGTCTCATGCCCACAAGAGTTGAGCACGGTGGTAAGTGCCACGATCGGTGGTCGGCTGAGGCAGTCTGCAACATTATTGGTGCTACCCTTCTTGTACTTGATATTCAAATGAAACTGTTGCAGATATGTGGACCAATTCTGATGGCGATCATTCTGCAACTTCCCTTATGTCTGTATGAACTACAGGGGCCGGTGGTCTGTGTGGATGATTGTTTCCTTCCCCAAAATGTAATGCTTCCATTGTCGACAAGCTTGCACAATGGAATACATTTATTTGTCATATGTGGGATACTTGCGAACTGTGTCAGACAATGTCTCACTGTGATATGCCACTAGATGTCCCTGTTGAGTAAGAACTGCCCCAATAGCATAGTCAGAGGCATCTGTCTCGATCTCAAATGGCTGTTGCAAGTCTGGTAATGTGAGCACTGGGGCAGAACAGAGGCGATTTTTCAATTTTGTGAACGCCTTCTGTTGAGGTTCCGACCAAAAGAATTTTGCTCTCGCTCCTCCCTTGGTGACTTGACTCAAGGGCCAAGTGATATGAGAGAATCCCAACACGAATCTATGGTAGAAATTAGCAAGACCCAGAAAGCTACGAAGCTCTGTTATAGTGGTTGGGGCTGGCCAATCCCGAATGACTTGGATCTTGGCTGGATCCACATGTACCCCCCTTTCATCAATAATGTATCCCATATATTGAACCTAGGTCATGCCAAACGTGCACTTCTTCAAATTGGCACACAACTTGTGTTGTCACAGTGTTTGGAGGACTTGTCGGATGTGATGAAGGTGCTCTTCCCAAGTCTTGCTGAAGATTAGAATGTCATCCAAGTACACCACTACAAATGAGTTGGTGAATGGCCGCAAGATGTCGTCCATCATCCTCATGAAGGTTGCGGGAGCATTCGTCAACCCGAAAGGCATGACTAGCCATTCAAAAAGGCCTTCCTTGGCTTTGAAGGCAGTCTTCCACACATTAGAGGGTTCAATTGGTACCTGGTGATACCCAGACTTCAAGTCGATCTTACTGAAATATTTTTCACCTTGGAGTTGGTCCAGAAGGTCATCAATCCGTGGGATTGGGTACCTATTCCGGACAGTGATCTTGTTCAGCGCCCGATAGTCAATATAGAGTCTCCACGTCCCATCCTTCTTTTGTACCAACACGATCGGGCTCCCACAGGGCGATGAACTTGGTCTGATGTGACCTTTCTGCAACAGCTCCTGAATCTGCCTCTTGATTTCATCATTTTCCAGAACAGAGCGTCGATAGATCGGTCCATTGGGTAGTGGCGCACCTGGGGTCAGGTCAATCAGGTGCTTGACCTGGCAGTGCAGAGGAACCCCTGTGGGTGAGGTGAAGATGTCCCCGTACTCCTCCACGACCTTATCCAGGCATGTTGCTGGTCGCGAGGAGCTTCCGTCTGGAGGTCGGGCCACAATCTTCTTCTTTGCCCCCGGGGCGGATCATCAGAAACGAATTTCCTAGTTTGGGAAATGAGCTACCGCATTGTTTTGCGCAACTAAAGAGATGTGCGTGAGGTGGTACCTTCCGGGGACCTCAGACAACTTATTTCCCAAAGTAACAATCACAGCACGAGGCCGAGACTCATACACAGCATGACGCTTCCACAAGTATGGTTGTCCTAATAATACATCAGAAACATCAATAGGAGCAACGTCACATAATACCTCATCCGTGAAGGGCTTGATGCTATAGGGAAGGCGACACTGCCGGCCGACGCGGAGATCTCGTCCTTGGTGAAGCCACCCGATGGTGTATGGATGTGGGTGAGCTGTGGTCGGCAAGCCCAACCGCTTCACGGCGTCTGCTGAAATGAGGTTCTTTTGGCTCCCATTGTCGACAATGAACTGTACAGGGGAGCCCTTTACCCACATCCGGGAGTGGAAGAGACGTTCCTCCTCCTCTGGATCTTCCGGTTCCTCCTTCTGGACCTTTGTAGTGGCAACAGTGGCGTTGGGCTCCGCATCAATAATCTGTTTCCCCTTTTCATTCGCCTTTTCAGGTTCTGATTCAGAGTCAGAGCATGCATCTGACTCAGAAGCCCTCATCTCGGCCACTAGCGACTGCTTGGCCCGACACTCACTTGTGTTGTGAGTGGAGCTCTTATGGAAATCACACCACTTTCCCGTGTCCTTCTTTGGCTTTACGGTGTTGTTCTTTTCTTGTGGCTTTGACGGGTTGTCTTTAGCCGCCATGCCTTGGCTCTGTCTTTTGTTCTGCAGTTTGGAAGCACCTTTTCCTTGCTTTTGATTCGCAGATCCAAAGTCTCGCTTCTTCTGTTTGAATTTCTGCTCAATCTTGGCAGCATACCGGTATGCCGTACCAAGCGAGGAGATGTCGAGGAACTCCATTTCCTCCCGAATGTATCTGTGCAGACAACTGCGATACTTTAGCACCAAATGTTTCTCTGAATCTTTGATACCCAACTTTGTGCGCAGGGTATGGAACAGATTCGTCAGCTCGTGCACATCTTGATCCCTTTGTTGTCGCAGCGTGGTCCATTGTATGTACTTCTCCTCATAGCTCCCCACGGGATAGTACTGTTCCTTGACGGCGTCTCGGAAAGAATTCCAAGTTGGTACGGCCGAGAACAGAGAGGGTTCTGTCTGGTCCTTGTTCTCACAGTAGGTTTCCCACCAGTCCTTAACATGGGGGGGTAGCTTTGAGGAGTGCAAAAATAATCTTCTCCCGGTCTGAAAAGTCATGAACAGAGAAATATCCTTCTAATAGATTCAACCATCTATCTACGGCATCTGCGTCTATTTGACCCTCAAATATGGGAATGTCAAAATTTACTCGTACCTTAAAAGGAGTCGCACCTCCAGAGTGGCTGCTGGATGCAGATGCACCACCGATATGCAGTTGTTGAAGGATCTGAACAAAGTTATCCATCACCGCGTTCCTTTGTTTTTCGAGGGCCTCCTCGAGCAATATTTTAATAGGATCTCCTGCTCCCTCATCTTTATTTTCGTCCCGCATGGGCGTCCGTCGAGGTTTGCGAGGCTGATCTTACAAAGGTTCCACCAGATCAAGCCCTAGCTCCTTATACCCCGACCTCATTGGGGACATGCAAATAAGGATCGAGAAAAAGCAGACCGCTCTGATACCACTGATCCGGATTTATGCAGGAACGCAACAGAATAAACATATAACCATAAATACAGAGATGCAGCGGAAACAACACTTCATTTCATTAATATCAAAGAATTGAAATTTGCTTACAGACAGAATGGAAATAAAACTAGCTAGGGCGCTGGTAGCTATCTCTGAGAAGAGATGTGGCGGCTACAGGCCTCTGAACTGAGTTACAATGAGGCTCGAGGGCCTATTTATTATTGGGAAACAATGGAGAACCCTAAACATCCCAAAAACCTAACCCTAGGAGATGAAGCGCCAAAACTATGGGCCCCGTTTGGGTAAATTGGTGTTTCAACTTCCCAGGGACGTAACTTTGGCATACTATCTCCGTTTGACGCACATGGTACATCATTAGAAAGATCTATCTGAGGACTACAACTTTCGCCACGAATATCCATTCTGGAACATAATGATGTTTCTGGAACGGAATGATATTCGCTGGAATAGCGATGCCCAAAAAACGTCGTTTAGGGCCTCAAAACGGCTCCGGAAGTTCAGGACCCGAAAAACTGCTAAAAATAGTAAGTGTTCCGAAACTGAAAAACTGAAAGAGGCAATGGTGGGGCCACAAGTGGAATAAGCGGGTGGCCACCAATATCCACCTAGATCAATAACATCTCTTGTGGCCTATTTGACACAGAGAAATTTTGGATTTCTTGAGACAGACTGCGGATATCTCTATGGTTTCCACAGAAACTATGAACTTTTATGAGGTGAAAATTGTGGATTTCAGGAATCATTAAGTGTGGATTTCAGGAAGAAAAAGTGCGGATTTCAGGTCTCATGAAGTGCAAATCTCAGAGGCTTAAAAGATGCAGATTTATGAGGTTATACATTGCAGATTTATCTAGTGTATACAATGTATAAAGGTCTTGTCTAAATGCAAGTGAAAGGCAGTAAAAGATGCATATTTTTCTGAAGAAAATGTGAGTTTGAATTCAAAATATAAGTCAAGAATATGTGCGGGCTTAAGGCAGAAAGAATAAAGGATATATCTGAGATATCATAGCATGATTTAACCTAAAGTAAATGCGAAGTTAAGACAATAGTTGATTGTGTAAAAGTATTGTATGAATGCATAGTCAGTTTGAAATAAAGTGCAAGATTGAATTAGAGATCGAGTTCTCTAAGGTTGATGCAAGCTAAGTGTAAGTTGGTGCAAGAATGAAAGATAAACTTTGGAGGAATATTTAGAAGCAGTGAAAAGGTCTTGGAGGCATTCATAGGTTAGGGTCTGATTCTTGGTCATGGTACTTGTCATTTGAAGATCTATAAGAATAATTCCTTATGGGTTTTCCTCTCCAAGAGGGAGAAGTTTTGCCCTAGCTCAAGGAGCCTAATTTGTGTGTCTTGTGTATTTTGATAATTGACTTGATGAAATATTAAATAAGCTAAAGAAGAGAATACATAAGTAACTCAATTAAGTTCACAAGCACTTATCAAGAATAGAATTTGAATTAATCACCAGCCCTCCAAATTCTCAACATGGTATCAGAGCTAAGGTGCTAAACTCAAGGGCTACTTGACAAATAGACACACCATGAAGCAAAAATCAAAGTTTGGGTGAAAAGACAAATCAATTTGTGAGAAAGACTCCCAAGCTATTTCAAGAAATATCTTCTATCTCATTCAAAGGATCAACTCATTCAAGAAAATAATCTTTTCCATCAAAGATTAACATTCAAGACATTGTTAGAAGAGGACATCATCTTTTGAAGATATCATTTATCATAAAGGATCCAAGAACACCTACATTGAATATTGATTTCTTAGAAGAAGATCCTAAATTCATATTTATCATCATCAAGGAAGTTGCAAGCCACTCTATTCAAGTAAGTATCTATGACCTTACTTAAATATGTCAAGATGACTTATTGTAAAGAGAGCAACAAGCTTGTTGGGTCATCAAACTTTAGTGCATGGAAGAAGAGGACATATTTGAATTTAATTGAAGATGAAGTTATGGACTACATCGAAGGATCGACAATTCAACCACCAAAAGAAGATTCTCCAACTCATGCCAAGTACATGAAGGGAGAAATCAGAGCCCAGAGGATTCTCATAGAATCCATTAAGGACTCACTCATTCCATATGTATCAAAACTAAAGTCTGCTAAAGAAATATATGAGAAACTGGTGGAGATATTCTATGTGAGTACTGTAGGAGAAGCAATCTCTCTAAAACAAGAACTATATAAAATGAAATTTTCAAGAAAAGAAGGAATCAATTCATACTTTATGAGTCTTTCTGAAATAAGAGATCAACTGTAGAAACTAGGAGAAGTAATGTCTTACACTGAGATAACTACAGTGATGTTGAATGCTCTATGAGAAGAATGGGGAAACTTCACTTCAAGTTTATACGAGAAGAAAGAAGCCACACCATTCCATGATTTATGGTCTCTATGTAAAATGGAGGAAACAATATTGAAAGCCAAAGCTGATACAAGATCAAGTGAAGGGAATCAAGCCTTTGCAGCCATATCCAAGAATATAGGAAGATTTGGTAAATTTGGTCCTCAGAATAAAAGAAGAAATATGGACAAAGTATGATGCTTTGGATGTAATGAACTTTTATAAAAGAGATTGTCCTAAATCTAGAAATGACAAGATAAAAATGGAAGAATCCCATGTCTCAGATATGAGGGAAGAACCTGATGCAAATAGATATAAGAAAGAAGAAGCGATGGATCTATACTATGACTGGGATCATCTTCTCCTTTAAGTGATTTTTGTTGGTTGTAAAATAGTATGATAATAAGTAATGCATATTGATGGCATCATGATAAAAGCATGGTAGGAGCTCTTGGTGAAACAACTTTGGGAAAACCTCTCTGATAACATTGCTAACGAAAGGCAGCCATCAAGATCAAGGGTCATCATGGAAACTGGTGCTGAAATTTTCTAATGGAGTTCTCTATGAATTCACTGATTAGAAAGAAAGCATAATGGTTTCATCAAGAATTCTATGCTACAAAATTCTGGGCTGTGATGACATATTGATGAATTAAGTCAAGGGAATGAAGCTCTTCATTCTAGTTAAACCCTTATAGGATGAATCAGATGAAAACGGTATGAGGTATATATATATTTATATGCTGACACTAGATGTTTTGAAGTCATGTCATATGGTTTCAGGTAATAGAATTATATATTTAGAAGTATGATCTATGGAGGAGGATCTCTCGGTGCACTGACAGATGAAATCAACATATATATATCCTCATATGGAATATGAGGTAGTTATATATGAACAAAGAACTGTAAATTGGAAGTTCTTGGGAATGAATATGTGCAGGAAGGAAGAGATCATGAAGTAACCATGTCAAGAGGCAGTGATCATCCGAAAGCCAAGAATATGTGACTAGAATATCTCCTGGGAGGATATGTAGACTCTGATATAAGTCTAGTAAAGAATAAGACCCTTGAAAAAAAATATCATTTAGGAGATGTGTCAATATGAATAAAGGATGTCGATGCCTACATGAAGATGTCATGGTGATAGATCATCACTGAGGTAACTTTTTTTTTGATAAATTTCATGCATATATGTTTATCTTGATGAATTTGTGCAGGGCTGCTAATAATGAGAAAGGATGTAAGATCCTTGGAGATGATTCGAAATAAAGAAACATAGCATAAAAGGTGGACCATGTAAGAAAAACATATGAATCAATTTATGGTAGATGACATAACTCGTGAATGAAAGTGATGGATGATCTGTGCCCTATGGAGCTAAAGTTGAAGATTCCTCAATATCGAAATGCTTGATGTCGAGGTGGGGAATTATTCATGAGCAGTTGGGTGTCTCACCATTGCTGCTACAGGTCCCTGATTGAGAGGGAGCCAGATGATAAGTTTCATACTTGGAAGAAACTGGGTAATTCCTAAGAATGATCTTAGGTACATTCCTTATACAGGAATGAGTACATTCCTTATACAGGAATGAGTACATTCCCTTGTGGAATAGGTCCTCCCTGGATGAGAGGGAGAGATAGAAACATCATTCTGGTCTTCACTTGGGAAGACAGAATGGAGGATTGGGTAATCATCTGGAATTTGATACACTTTGAGAATGTGTTAGGGAATTCAATATAAAGTAGTTGGGGACTGATATTCTTTGAGGGTTAGCTACCCAAGAGAAGAATAGTCCAAGAAGGTCATACTTTGGGAACACCAGGGTGGAGTATGTAACTTGGAGAGAGAATGACAATGGTGTCTATAAGTCATGTGTCTTGCCATCATTGTAGCCAATTGTCTCATTGAGAGATGGGGCTGTTAGTCAAGGCCTTGCACTAGGACAATGCTGGTTGATATGATGCTATACATATGCGATTACCAATCTGATTCTTCTTATGATATTCTTCAGTTTGAAAGTGACCATGTACCTGTATGAATACCTCCCCTAGATAAGAGGGAATGTTGAAAAGTGTAACTAGGATCGACCTTCATATTGAATATGTAATTATGAATTTATGTAAAGAAGAAGAAAAATATAATAAAATGTAATTTCTTGTACTTTCCTCATGGATTTCATGAGAAATATTTTATTATAGGTCAATGGACTTCTTCTTGATGTCTATTAGGGATTGTCTTCGAATTAGAGATATAATTAAGAGTCATGAAAATAAAGTGTCTAGTCTGAAGAATGTACTCCAAGTACTTACGAAAGAAAGGCTCATAACATCCCTCAAGACAACCCTCATTCAACGCTAGAAATAATGTGATAAAGTCATCTTACAATATGTGTTGAACTTGACCTAAAAGTTTGTTGAAGGGTTGGCCTAAATGCCAGATAGAGTACAGTAAATACAAAATCTCCTACGACCTATTTGACACAGAGAAATTGTGGATTTCCTGAGACGGATTGCGGATCTATTTGTGATATCCACATAAATTACAGACTATTATGAGGTGAAAATTGCGGATTTCAGGAATCATTAAGTGCGGATTTCAAGAAGAAAAAGTGCGAATTTCAGGTGTCATGAAGGGCAGATCTTAGAGGCTTAAAAGATGTATATTTCATAGGTTATAAATTTCGGATTGCTCTAGTATGTACAACATATAAAGGTCTGGTCTAAATGAAAGTGAAAGGCAGTAAAATATGCGAATTGTCTTGAAGAAAATCTGAGTTTGAATTCAGACTATATGTCAAGAATCTGTGCGGGCTTAAGGTAGAAAGAAGAAAGGATATATCCAAGATATCATAGCATGATGTAACCTAAATTAAATGCGAATTTAAGGCATTATTTGATTGTGTTAAAGTATTGTATGAATGCATAGTCAACCTGAAAGAAAGTGCAAGATTTAATTAGAGACCGAGTTCTCTAAGGTTGATGCAACATCAGTGTAAGTAGGTGCAGGAATGAAAGATCAATGTTGGAGGAATATTTAGAAGCAGTGAAAAGGTCTTGGAGGCATTCATAGGTCAGGGTCTAAGTCTTGGTCATGGTACTTATCATTTGAAGAACTATAAGAATAATTCCTTACGAGTTTTCCTCTCCAAGAGGAAGAGGTTTTGCCTTGGATATAGAAGCCTAATTTGTGTGTCTCGTGTATTTCAATAATTGACTTGATGAAATATTAAATAAGCTAAAGAAGAGAAGACATAATTAACTCAAGTAATCTCACAAGTCATTATCAAGAAGAGAATTTGAATTAATCACAAGCCCTCTAAATTCTCAACATTTCCAATAATATAACACGTAAATATATACGCAAAATTTGAGGATTGCGCACAGATTAACATCCATTTAGTTGTAACACAACGAGCTATGAGTCCAACTTAACAACAAAATCTCTTATCCCAAGACCAATGGCATCTAATAATAGTTCTATCAGCGCACTATACTCGACAACAAACAAATTCCTTGTAAATTAATCAACTCGCCATCAAGAGCAAAGAGTGCCTGTGATGCGGAATACAGGTTTTGTGTGCTACGACAAGTGCCATTAGAAAAACCAACATAGTGATACGAAGACATATGAAAACCAAGTGGAACATAAGGTGAGAAGAGGAAACATGTATGCAAGGCAAACAATCACACCAAAAATCAACTCAAAGCACACTAATGAATAACACACTAATTTACAAAATTATCACACTTAATATTAAACACAATATTTCTTCAGATAGAGCCTGTTTCAGGGCTCAGCCAAAGGATCGCCTTCATAATCAGCTAGCTCATAGGCTCCACATTCCAAAACACATTGAATAATATAGGGCCCATGCCACATAAGCTCAAGCTTTCCAACTCCGGACTTGTTATGGACTTGGTCATACAACATGACCAAGTCACTTTCAAAGAACACGTGAGGTGTGACAGATTTGTCAAATTTCACCCTAACTCATCATTTATGTGCTTCAAGAACTAAAGCAACAAACCTTCTGGTCTTATCGAGAGGATCGAGGTACAACAAACGTTCCTCTTCTGGTGAAGTACTAGGAAGGAGTTTGATAGCTAACTTCAGGGACGGAATCTCACACTCGATCGGGAGTGTGGCCTCTAGATCAAACACCAATTGGAATGGTGTGAATCCAGTGGAAGTCTTAACTGAGGTTCAGTATGCTCACATAGCAGAGAAAATCATGAGGTTCTAGTCTCGCTTATGCTTCCCAATGGTACGTTGGAGCATGGTCACCAAGATTTTGTTGACGACTTCAAATTGGCCATTGGCCTATGGATAGTAAGGGGTGGAGTTATCGTGACATAATCCCAACTGAGCAGAGAGCTCTATCATCATATGATAATGAAAATGAGTGCCATGATCAGTGACAATCACTTTCGGGACACCAAAATGAGTTATCACATGATTGAATAATAATTGCGCCACACTGAGACTTTCCTTATCATATGTAGGCATTGCCTCAGTCCATTTAGTGAAATATTCAATGAAAACGATGATATAGCCATGCCCCCCAATCGAGCAAGGGTTAAAATTCATAAAATAAATGCCCCATTTCGCGAAAGGACCAACGTTCTCAATTGAGTGAAAGGGTGAGGGTGGGGTGCACTCTTTTTGAGAGAAAATCTGGCAATCATGGCATTTGCAAGCTGTGATGTTGCAACCTTTAAAAGTAGATGGTTAGAAATAACCAGCATGAAGGATCTTTTGAGCGGTGGCGTAACCAGACATGTGACCACCACAAGCCCCGGAATGGCAATCATTCAAATATTTCTCAACTTCCTCGAGAGTCATACAACGGTGGAGGACAAAGTCAACACCAGTACGATAGAGGGTGTCCCCAATGATGCGATATGGTTGGGACCGGTAGCCAATCCATATTCGCTTTGAGTGCGATAGCTTTGGCCGATAAGTTTGGGTTTGGAGATATATGATGATGTACCCATACCATGGATCACAAATAATAATGATAAAGAGAGTCTCATCAGGGATGGACTCATGGAAAAGAGTGGGATCATCTGTAGTAGGAAGATCACATATCAACTCGGAAAAGACCAGTGATTTATTCGAATTAGAAGCAGTAAATTCTAAATCAAAATCTTGTAGTATAACAATCCATTTTGAGTATTTTCCCCCAAGTAACTGACGTGTGAGAATGTAAGTCATGGGGTTGCAACCAGAAATCACTAGGGTTTTGTGCAGGAGAATGTAGTGACGGAAACGTTGAACGACATGAACAACAACGAGTGCAAGTTTCTCTACATGAGTATATTGAGTCTCAGTATCAAAGAGAGTATGAATCAAGTAGTATACTACATGTTCCTAACCATTTTCATTGTCCTAAAACAACACCATGCCAATAGTGCTGTCGGCGACGGGCAAATACAAGAAATAGTCGTGGTGATAATTAAGAAGACATAGTAATAGAGCTGTGATGAGGGCTTGCTTTACTGCATCGAAAGAGCTTTGAGAAATTTCATCCCACAAGAAAGGGATTCCCTTTTTAAACTAACGCGTAAAACCTTTGGCAAGCTCAGCGTAATTCAATACGAATCGGCGGAGGAAATTAGCTTTCCCCTGCAAACTTTACAGTTGATAAATGGAAGAAGGAGGAGGAAAGTTGACAATTGCCTCAACTTTCAAAGGATCGATGCGGAAGCCTTCTTTAGACACCACGAAACCTAGGAGCCATCCGCATTCGACGCAGAAGACACACTTATGAGGATTTAACCTGATATTATAGTGTCGACAGCGTAGGAAGATAGCTCTAAGGTGCTCTGGATGATCTTGACGTTTTGCGGAATGAGTAGGAAGGTCATTGAGATATGGCTGAACTATGTGCTTGATGTCATGGAATGCATAAGACATAGCTCCCTGGAAGGTTTCTCCGACATTATTCAAGACAAAAGGGAGCTTCTTATAGGTGAAAGTCCACCATGGATAGATAAAAGCGGTTTTGTACTGATCAATAGGGGCGATGTTAATCTGTTTGTAGCTAGAGAAACCATCCATAAAGGAAAATATCTCGCTCCTGACACATTCATCAATGATCTGATTGATAAATAGAGTGGGGTAATTCTCCTTAGGACAAGCTCGATTAATATCTCGGTAATCAGCACAAACCCTAATGGTCCCTTGCTCCTTTTTTATAGGAAAAATATTGGAGACCCAATTTGTCAACGATATGGGGTAGATATAACCAGCTTTAAGAAGTTTTTCAACTTCACCCTTAATAGCGACAACCTTTCTCGGATGCACAAGACAAAGCCGTTGGCGAACGGGCTTCGACCTTGGATAAGTGGGAATTTCATGCACCACGATACTTGGATCAATGGTGGACATTTATTCATAGGACCACACGAAGACATCACAAAACTCTTGAAAAATTTCTTTATAGATCTTAATCAAATCGGGAGAACAAGGCACACCGATATGCACATCCTTGACATTCCTCGATTTAACAAAGATCTCGATCGGAATGGTTGGACTGATATTTCCCATGTTGCCCTCAGAAAACACTTCATGAATCAAATCGATATTCTGAAGTGGGTCAATCGGTACCGGCAAATCATGGGATCCTAGACAGGCGGAGATGTCACCTGGTATTGGGATAAACGAGGAACGATGATGTCCATCATCCCACAAATTTTCTTCGAGAGACATGACCTCCACGATACTCTTGTCAGAGGGGAAAGTCTCATTCAAGGGATCATCAGAGTCCTAAGAACCAAACCAGGGATACTGCGTATAAGTGTCTAGGGACGAAACCAAATGAGTATTGGTCTCATATGCAGCCTCGGAAGCCATGAGGATAACTTGATACATTTGATTAGCTGGTAAAAGAGGCATATCATCACCAAAACCCTCGATCTGGTTAGGATTGGGAATAAACTAAGTCAAGGTATTGAGCTCCATCGATGACTTCCTCTTCAGTGACACACCCTCCCATTGCAATATCTTTTGCAATTTTGGGAACAAATGATTTTGTGAACCATTCGGTAAATAGCTAATTTGGGATCTCAAATTTGATAAGGCGAGGAAAACGTCGCCATTCATGGATGTGATCCGAGATATGCATAGAATTTTTCTAATTCAAATAAGTGAGAAAATGGGTTACCAGTTTCATAATGGACAAGCAGCTGGAAATGAGTGAGGAAGGCCATGACTAAGGTATTGAAATCAAAGAAAATTCCTCGAGGGAGCTCAATGTACCATTTGGCCGCAGCACCGGTCAAAATGTGCTAAAATAGATGAAGATGAATAGAATCATCAACCTAAGAATTAGAGGAACACCAAAAAAGGTATGTCATGACATGGGTTTGAGGGTCTTCCCTATATTTTCCTTCAAACTTTGGACAATATCTTGGAATCTTAGTTGGAATCGGCTTCCAATGTAGCTGATGTTGGATGGGGTCATTTTTGAGCTTTGACACATCTTATAATTCCAAAATAGCCAAGAAAAATAAAGGAGGATTATGGGGTGAGAAAGGTTGGGGGTTCCAACCTGATTGATAAGGATTCTGGCCCCAATATGGTGGATTCTGACCCGGATATGCATATTGACCCCATGGCTGGTAAGGAAATTGCTGCATATATTGTTGATAGGGACCTTTCTAGGGTTGTTCATATTTCCCCTGCAAGTACTGAGGCTGTGGACCTTGCTGGACATGGGGTCCATGATAAGTTCCATGTTGAACACAAGGTCCAGTTTGTGGCCACTGTTGAAAGTAGGGTCTAGCCTGCAGTCCCTGCTGAACATGAGGTACAAATTGTGGTCCTTGCTGAACATGAGGTCCATATTGTAGTCCAAGGATAATCATCAAGAGGTGCTCAGGATGATATGGGTGTAACAATGGTGACAATTCCAAGCTCTTCACCTTGTTCTTTGAGGGGTCCAACTGGAAAATGAGGAACCTCTGGAGAAGGTTGCTGAGATCTGTCAGAAGAGGGAATGGGTGAATTCAATGATTCAACATGATGAACTTTGAGAAGAAGATAAAAAAGGAAATAGGTGAAAAAAATCACAACTTACAAAGCAATAAAAGCTATAGAACTGAACATGTGAGATTTTTTCGTGGGCAGTTACTTTTATAATTAAAAATAAATAAATAAAAAGGGATGTGCTAGGCATAAAGGTTTGCCAAGTATCCATGAACTGCAATATATTCCTTGGTGATCAAATGAAATAGAAATTACCAAGGACTTAATGTACGACAGCCGATATCCCCGAATGTTGTGTTCAGTGTATCACGTCTACAAGGCGGGCGACTTGGTTACTTATGGCAGGCCTGCAACCTAGTGGTGTCTCCAAAAATATTCATGACAATACGTGGGAGTCCAGTCCGTAGTAGTGTTGTCTAATGCATAAATTTTCAATGAAAGCGTCCCAAATATACTTATCATACATCAATATACTTCCATATGTGGGATATGATATCACCCTTGGGTTGTAATGCAGACCATTAGCGGCAACTCCTATGCTTAACGATGCCGGAACACGTATCTAGCCTAGACCACTAAATATTCTCGTTAATTGCAATGCTCATTAAGGTAAATTGGGTTCATTTTATGTTGATCTTGATTAAAGTTTCAGTTTCAAGGCTCAAAAATAATGTTACCCGAATCCTTATGATGTAGACTATATGCGAGAAATAAGATTTCAATTTTGATGAATTCTAAACTACTTAGGGAAGAGAGACAAAGAATAATGCGCTCAATGCAACAATGAAGATGCCCCCAAACTAGTTCAGAGTCATGAAAAATGAAATGATTTTCAAATAGAATTCACTTTCCCAATGAATGCAACTTATTGAAAATGAAAATGCCTTTCCTTTTTCTAAGGTGTAAGAAATTTTTTGTTTTTGTTTTTCACTTTAGAATGAAAGAAACACAAATGAACGAAGGAATAAATACAAAATATCTTTACTTTTCTCACAATTGAACCAAACAAAAATCATTTTAAGGACTACAAAATTGAAATGCTTTTCACTTTTCTTAAAATGACAAATCTAAATAAAAAATGAAAAAGAAAATCACTTCCAATTTCTTTTGAATTTATACAAAACACACTCTTCTAGACTTGTGCGTAAAACAAATTGTAATCTCATGCTCGGCACTAAAATGAAGGGAAACAATTAGAAATACAGAGATGAAAAAAATATACACCAACTCTCATTGAAAAAACAAAATAAAAATGCGAGGAAGAGTGTTTGAAATGGAAAAAAGTTCCCAAACTTACAACAAATCAGAGAGACAAAAGAGACTCGCTCAGAGGAGATAGGTAATTCAAACACACAGCAAGGAGATCACTAAGATATCACAGACTCCCTCAAGGGCCAAGACACACTGGATAATCAGAGGGGAAACTAAACTTTTTCAAAGGCTGAGATCAACGCTTATGTACTGAGAAAAAGAGTGCTGAAAGGCCAATCAGTGTGGCTGTACTACATAGAACAGCGCTGCCAGCACCACTGTGAGGACAGAAAAGGTGTTGGTTACTAAAAATAAGGAAAAAAAAAAAAGAGTCTCACAAACACACCAGACCTGGCATAATGAAGTGACATACAACCTTTACAAAAGCTGACAGAGACCTAATCAGATTTAAATTTCATAAATCAGAGAAATTGATCCAAGATTAGTTCAGGGAAGGAGGACTTAAAAGGCTAAAACTCCTTAGCGGATTCTCCAGTTCTATTGTCAAGATAAATCCTCTCTACGGACAAAGGCGATCTCTCTAGCCTTAGAGTGGTTCTAGCAACACGAGATTCTTTATAACATAAGCTTTCTTAACTAATGCTTACAACAAAAAGAGGAAAGAGACATAAATACCTTTTTCCAATCACTATCCTTGGATCCGTTGATGTTGACCTCGATCCACGATCCTTGTAGGCATGTTTCCTGCAATTCATGGCACGTGAATACCTATGGATGATCGGGAGACAATAAAAAACGTGATACAATATATAATCAATGTAAACACTAACTATCTAGTAGATCAAGGAGTACCAGATATTTTCATAATCATGTCATCAGATGTTATTATTGATAAATTACAAAAGGAGAGCTTACAACCAGGCCTTGATTTTGGAGGCGTCCTTAGTTGAAAATCTGAGTCCTTCACCCAACTCAAAAACTCTCCTTCTCCTATGCACTTAGGCTTAATCACGATGCAAGCATGTGAAGGGAAGAGAGTTCATATGAGTATGACAATGATCAACCAAGCTCTATTTTCCATAAAATTGGAGGAATGAGGGATGTGGATTTATAACAAGGAGAAGGATGTTGGGAGCCCATGAAAGGAGGAGGAATGCCCACTTTCTAAGGGAAGATACCCCATGGATGAGATCAAATCTCCAAAATGATAGAGCTCGACCTTATCATCTCTATTCAACAACCAACTCGTCGCCCTTGAGCTTCTAGAGGTCAAAGCTTCTCCTCCATTTGAGGAAGTACTTCTAGAAAGGGATCAACACGGTTTTACAATAAATTAGGGCATTGACAGTGCTGGGCCAGAACTAGGATAAGGACAACATCGCGGTCATGGCACCAGGAAGGGTGCTGACCCAGGAAGCTAGGAATTTGATCAAGTTTCTCCAGTAATATTTCAAGGAAGTATTCTTTGGATATTCAAGGGGATATGTCATCATATTTCTTGATGATGGAAACATTGCAGAAGATTCGTCATGGGAAATTTCATCAGGGATGGGAAAATGAGCATGGTGACAAATTACTGTGTAGCAATTGTATTCCAAATATCTTGGACTATTTTAAGTGTGTATATGAACTTTGTTCATTAAAAAGTATTTAAGTTATTGATTTAGATGTAATCTCTACCGTTGATTGGGATTTAATATCAAATATCAATCATATTGAGAGATTAGGATTCTAAAGACTTTGTCATCAACTCAATGTTATAAAATAAAGACAAAGTGAAATGGAAAGACACAAAGAGTGTTAGAAAGACACAAGTGAGAGAGTGATTAAGGATTTTCAATTAACATGATCAACAAAATGATATTGGTCATCTCTTAGAAATTGAAGTGGATGTACACAATAGGTGTAGATGAAACTTCAACAGGACATATATTGCAACAAAAGAGAAGGGTAACCATACAAATTTTATTAGTAGTAGAAGGGATTTTACGCCAGGTTTTGGCTGGGTCATACAAGTTGTACAATAATACATCATAACAACCAATTTTTGATGTAGATTTTTCTTATTTCCTTGGTGGGATATTTTCCTAGGTTGGGAGTCATTGTAATCTTGGAGTAATTTTAATGAAAAAATAATATTTGCACGACATATGTTTTTGTGTGTATTTTGGAGATTAGTTTCCTGTAGGTCTTCCTAGTTTTTTTATTTTTGGTTAAAATTCAAACAAATTTATTATATCTAATGAGTTGAAGAATTATATATAAATTATTTTTTTAGTAAGGAAATCATAAGGAATTTATTTTCCTAGGTCATTGGAATATATATTTTAACATGGTATGAGGGCCCAATCTTTAACTGAAGTCAATTTACAAGTAGTTACAACAATAGATTTGAAGGTTGCAACAAAATATTTGAATGCCACTTTTACAAATTTCAGTCTATAGCAAGTAGATATTGTAGATCTAAGTGTCCAACAAATATCTAGTGTAGATTTGGTTTTATGATAGGTGGATCTTGTAGATCCGAGTAACTAACAAGTAGATATAATGCATATTTGGAATAAAACAAGCATATATTGCATATTTGTGTGACCAAAAAATAGATCTAGGTATACAACAAACATATATTGTAGTTTTGGGTAGCCAATAAATGGATTTAGTGAAAATATGAAGATATTGCAAATTTGAGTAACCTGCAAACAGATCTAGTGTAGATATGAGTATACAATAGGACAATATAGTATAAGTGGATGCCAACAATTATATTTTACTAGAGGCTTGAATGATTAAGAAAATTTGCACGGTTTTTTTTTTAAGATTTGGAAGATGGTAGCAACTAGCCTTAGGTTTGAAAAAAGGTTGGATGGAGCATCAAACTTCATCCCATAGAAAACAAGAGTTACTTTGCTTTTGAAGGAAAATGATTATTGAGATATTGTTGACAAAGTAGTTCCTTCACTAATAGATATGCAACAATTGGAAGCTCATTAGAAGTAGGAGATGAAATCCATGGATGTAATCTTGTATGCAGTGAAGGATATTCTAATTCCTTACTTGTTCAAGAATAAAATGGCTAAGGATATGTTTGATTCCATAGTGAGTCTTTACTAGAGCGATACCATAATTAGGAAGAATTTATTAAGGAATAAACTAAGATATATGTAGATGTCCATATCAAAGTTAGATATCAGTTACCTCATGAAGATTATTTATATCTATGATTAAATTCCTATAGTTTTGGAGAAGCTAGTTGATGTAGAATCGGTAAATAAAACAATGGATTCTCAAATCCTTGTGAAATATTTTCAAGGGTTTCTATACACGAGAGAACATTCCCACTTTTGAGAGGCTTTGGGATGATTATGCATAGGAAGACACTTAGGAGGAGTCAAAGGGAAATAGTGTTATAGGAAATTTTGTCACATCTTATCAACAAGCCTGCAAATCAGATCAATCAATATTCATGAACATGTTGTCATCATCCCTTCACAAATACCTTAGCATAACCTCTCCAAAAAGTCTAAGTTTCTAGGACAAATTTCTCAGAAACACTATTTTTAGCCCCAATGCACCTTGCCTCTTTGTCCACCTGTGTTCAATGCATGTTTCTTCCCTTTCCACCTACACTGGTCAACATATGTTGCTCCCTTCTGTAGGTGTGTTGATTCTAGAAATTCGGGAAAATAAAAAATAATTCTGAAGCTTCCTCTTCCAGAAGCTTCTAAGTTAGTTTTAACTATTTACTATATAGAGATCTATAATTCCTATCTGGTCCTATCTTGGAGACCTAACATCTTATCCCTTGAGCTCATCCTCCCATCATATGAGGATCTCAAGCCTAAGATGGTAAATCCTAAACTACCACTCTTCTCCTATAAATTTAATACCACCCATAACATCAGAGTTGGCTTTTGGAGACTGATATTTCCCTCATGCTGCTAATTTGAACATAGAGGAGTCATCATTACTGGTCAATAATTGTCATTGATGGAATATAAGCTCTCTTGATGATCTCTCTTAATGGAAAATTGATAGATGATGCACTATGACATATGATGACATACATATGCACTATCATATGATGGCATGATTATATACTATCATAATGAAATGGAAGAAACACTATGATGAAGAAGCTCTAATGATCTCTTATTGTCCCAATCATCTTATGCACTAATATTTCATGAACAGTCACAAAGAAAAATAAATTTAGACACCTTGGAAGCATCATTTCGAAATGAATCCTCGACCATATTAAAGAGTATTTTTCCCTCTTTCCAACGAGCCCTTACTTTCCCTCAAACTCCTAGTGGTTGAAGAGAAATTGATTTTTTATATCATATATCCCTATTTTTTATCTAATCGACCTACACTTCACACTCATGTCGACATAATCCTTAAGACGTGCATATTCATATTTCTAGCACACAATTCATATATATATATATACATTTCAATTCCTCATTTATCAATCATCATTCGATCATCAAGCACACAAGAGAAGACATTTAGTTCACATATCGTGAACTGATAAGCATAAAGGAAAATAATCATATAAATGGTGGATTATTCTTCATTGGTGGATCATCTTCAGTGACTCAAACCTCCTACAATTATTCTGGAGTGGATCAGACTACCTACAATGATTTTGTAGTGGCTCACAGTGGCTTTGTTTTGGTGTGGCTCAGACTTCCTACAGAAAATATGTTTGGTAGTGGCTCGTTCTTCCTATTGCAGTGCAATGATCTGTCATATAATGGTTCATAACTCTTAACCAAAATAGCATTGTAGCATGCTCAGATCCATGTTTCAGACCTATTAGGAACAATGTCTTAGACTATCTTAAACCTATTGTGACTCATGATTCAGACCTATTATAACTCAGATTTAGTACAATACTTCGTACCTCCTTGTTTCAAACTTTGTCAACCTTCATATCTGCTACAAGCTTGACTTAGTAGAATGGAGAAGTAATGTTCCTTAAATAAATCTCTATTTGTGGAGTCCTCAGATTTTTTGCTATGGTTCAGGTATAAAGGACAGTCATAAGCTTGGGTTAAGTGGAGAACTAGTTCATGATTGCAACATTGATATCTTCAGATATTCAGTAAATAGGTAAGTCACCAAGAATATAGCAGCATTCTGAAGGTGCATTATTTCATTGTGTGAAGCAACTGTGGTGGAAATATCAATATCAGTGGTGGAGACTTATTGGATAGTCAAGTACAATTTGTTTTTGGAGCTAATTTGAACATCTGAAAAGTTGAACAATGCAGAAACTTATTGAAAATACTCAAGTAATTACACCATTCATTTTTTTTTTTTTAGATCTAGGACAATCGGTAACTGGTGAGAGTTGCCTGAGCAAGGCCCGGGTTCAAATCCAACTGGCTGCCACTATAAACCTAGGCTAGGTGCAACAGTCTGCAAGCCGCACACAATAGCAATTAACTTATGCCTCAACAAGAGCCGAGACGTCCACTATGGGGTCGCCTACTCTTCTAGCCAAGACACAACACGCGTATGTCTCCACGGAGATTTGAACCTTGGTGGATGGGATGAAAACCTTCACCCTCCACCGTCAGACCTCCGCTTCACCATTCACACCATTCATTTTTATCAAAGAAGGATTGGTGTCCTAGAGGTTGGAGCCTTTAAAATTCAAGGTCAGAGCCTTGAGAAGGATAGGGTCGAAGCCCTACAGGTCAGAGCCTCACCAAAGTCCAAGTTGGTGCTTGGCAACAGGTTGGTGCCTGAAGCATTGAAGGGTTGTTGCCCTCACATCATTATTGTACTCAATTATTTGTAAAAGGATTGAAGTTATTTTCGATTCTTAATAAAATTATTATTAAACATTTCTCTGATTTTAATTGTGAAGAATATAATTGGTAAAAATATAACAATTGAAAAGTAATACTGATTCACCACCCCCCCCCCCCCCCCCCTCGTATTATTTCCAACAATATTCATGCATTTGGGTTGGTGTTGAGGTGTGTTTTGTGACAAGGAAGGAAAAATAAACTTGTGGAGTCATCTACAAAGTCAATTACTATTTATGGTTGTAAAATATCTCCTATCTATTAATACAAAGAGTATCTTATTTTCCTATATTTTTTGTGTTATGTTTTCACTTATGTATTTCAATGCCACATTGATTCATTGAATAAATACGTTATATTATGCTACATGGATGTTGTGGATCCTTTTCTTGTTTTAGTCATGTGTGTAGGTTCTAATTATAACACTTGGAGCTACAATTGGAGCTTACAAGAAAGGAGGAAAGGAAGGTTTGCTACATATTCCATGTAGGCTTCTTCCCCATACTCTAATTTTTGTAAGGAAAAATTTATGTTATTTTTATTCTATTGTTATAGACCAGGGCACTAGGTATAGGGAATTCACCTTTGTCCTCAATCATAAATTCTACAACAAATTGGCGACTCCACTGGGGACTTATCATTCCCTTAATGGTTTCCTTGACCTTAACACCTTTTCTACCCTTAAATTGACCTTAATTGACTCACACAGGCATTTATTGATCTTAAAAAAACATATGTTTGAGCATGGTTAGGTTTCTTGTGTCGTTTTTGAACGAAACTGCCCCATTACATCTCTCTGTTCTGAGACAGATCGCCCAAGCCACCTAGTCCTTTAGCCTGCCTGTGGTGCAACAGATTCGCTCTTGTTATTTACGTGCACTAATCCAATTTAGTTTGAACTTCAACACACTTTATCCTATTCTACTCCTACATTGATCCAGTGTATCTGCACTGCAGTGCATTGTCTCCTTTTCTACACCTGCACTGTAGCACACTTGCTCTTGTTCTGCACCTACGTTGATCTTGTAGGATGCATTCCTTTCATTTTTCTTTGATCTGATTTGGTCTAGAATGTTTTCTTGAGTTTTCTGAGTTTTTCAGTGTCTTTGAAAAGCCATCATAATGTTTGCATTTGGATTTATTAGCCTTTGGTAAGAATTTCTTTGGTTTTTTCTTTTTCTTATCAAATTAGGACTTTGTAAACATTTTGCTAGATTATTTATTGGCTTGAAGAAATTTATATTACAATGATATTATGTGTAATTTATCTTATCAATGATCTTGATACATCTTAGTTTTCATTGCATTTGAAAATTAAGAAGAAAGAAACGAAAAATATCATATTTTTGCATTATTTTCATTGCGTATAGGGCTTTGGTTTTGATTGGAACAGTGAAGTTGAAGATATCGATTGTTACATCACTTGTTTATTGCATTTTTGATTGATTTCTTATTCCCCTACTTTGTTAGTCCTTTCATTGTTAAAAGGAAAATGAAAAGAACTATTTTTTTAATATTAGTTGCATCATAGGTGTGTTCAGATAACATCGAGTTTTGAGCCTTAAAATCGAAACATAATTCAAGATAAACTTCTAAAATTCACTCAATCAATCTAAGGAGAATTTGTCACATTAACGCAAAGATTTAGAGGTCTAGGCTAGAAACGTGTTCTGACATATTTAAGCATAAGATATTTTGTTCTTTGCCAGCGTAACATTTCAAGGGTGATATTCTGTTCCACGTATGTAAGTGTATAGGATAGTTCTCCATGTACCTTCAACTATATTGGATGATGCTCCACACATGAAAAGTATATGGGAATGCTCTCATCATACAATTATACATTTTACATCACTACTAGAGACTACACTTCCACGTACCTTTAGGTATGTTTTGGAAGTCCCCACTAGGTTTCCAACCCACCATTGATAACCAAGTTGGCTACCTTGTACATTATGATACACCGAACACAACATTTTTGTCGAAAATGTGTTAAGGTCAATTTACGTACAACCAAGTATTTACGTAAAACCAAGGTGTTAAGGTCAATTTACCTAAAACCAAGGATTTACGTATAGGTTTGATGGCAAGGATCTGGTAACATGGATACTACATATGGATACTACATATGGATCAATATTTTGATCTCCATAATTTTCAAAACACACAAAAGGTACGCATTGCAACTTTATATTTAGAACCCAATCAGCTTGTATGGTATCGAAGGAGAGGGACATGTTAGGTCACTCTAATACTAGTGTATCCCCTTATTGTTATTCTTAGTGTAGCCCCCTTATTGTTATTTTTGTGCCCATGTAGTCCCCATAGTGTTATTATTGTACCCCATAGAAGCCCACTATTGTTATTGTTGTGCCCTTACATTATTATTGTTATGTAGGCTCTGATTATATTGGGATCCCTTAAACTCTTATATATAGAAATTAGTTTTTTTTTTTCATTTGAATCATCCAAGAATTGTTCATTTATGTAATTTTAAGAAGGTTCCCCCCTAAAAAAGGTTGATTTCTAAGTCGTTGATCTATATTTTCTTCCATTCTATGAGCTGGTTGGATAACAATAAACCATTTTTCCTAGTCACCCATGTTTTATTTGATTTTGTGTCTTTAATTTCTAAAACTAATTAATTAACTGTGGAATAGCATCCTCACTGTGGAACAACTCCTTAGTAGATCCATGGGGGCTTCACTACGAGAGAAATACCATACCACATGGGTTCATATTGGGGGATATATAATGAGGAAAAAATGACATAATATATTGGGAGATATATAGGGGTAAAGGGTTTTTATGTTGGAAGGTATACAAAATAGAGCTCAAATTTAATGAAAAAATATAAAGGGTATAAAAAATGTTAATGAAAAAATTGATACCTACAATATATAGTGAAAGTAGGGGCTTTTTAAATTGGTAATGTGTATTGGGTTAATATTGGCAGGGGATTAAACAATGTGATTTTTAGAGTTATTTTCTAATATGTACTCAAATTAAGGGTATTTTTTAATATGCTATGATGGCACGTGATATGTTAGAGGTTCATTGAGTGAAACCCCCATGAGTAGATCTTAGGTTGAGACTAATGGCAACGATTCTTGAAACCAACAGTAAAGGAAACCCCTTTGATAGGAATATTGTTTATTTTCCTTCTTTTGAAAATATTGGTTCTCCTTATATGGAAACGTTGCCCCTTCTTGGATTTACCATTGGTTTACCAGTTTGGTTATTTTCAACCTCATTGGTTCCGAATGTCCAAATTGTTTCTCAACCAAGTTGTCCTCGACCTGAACAAGTTGATCCTAACTTTGAACCTTTGCCTTCTTTTCCTGTTTGGTATTCTTCCTCTTCTTCCTCTTCGTCTGGTGAAAGCCTCAAAGTTAGTAACTAGGTGGATAAGAAGAAGAAGAAGAAAAATAAGTAGGGGGGAAACCAAGCAACCATTTCTACTAACAAAAATAGTATGGATAAACCTTTCAATCATCCCCACAAAGTTAATTTCCCTTGAAAGTTATGTAAGGGTGAACACCTTCTTAGAGATTGTCCTTGTTTTCCCAAGGTATTATAAGTATGGTCCACAGACTCACATCACCCTTTGTTGTCAACTTTTGGAGATCATGTTGGCGACAAACCTTCAACTAGTGATCACAATTTCCATAGGAAAAAGGGTAAAATTAAGTGTCCATGTAGGTAATGTGAAGGGAATCATCCTATTCACATTTATCCTTATATGGATGAAGCCTCAAAAGTGTTGGAAAACCTTACATCTTCTCAAGATCGTCTTCCAGTTGGTTATTGAAAGCTTTCTCCCAATCCTCCACTAGTTGATGAAGTGATTGATCATAATCTAAATCCAATCAATCCCACTCTCTCTGAATGTGAATCCCATGAGTCCGTTCTCGACCAACCATTTTTTGCGAAAATGGTTGACTCAATTCCACCTTCCATTGATTGTAATTTTCCCATAGAGAGTGAGTCTCCTACTGCTAAGGTTCTTCTTGTTTATTCAGATTCCAATGAACTAGGGGGAAATCCTTCCGTTCCAATGGAACATGGGGATAATCCTCCCATTCCCGTGATATAGTGGGGGAATCCTCCTATTCCCACAACACATTGGAGAAGTTATCCCAATCCCATAGCACAAGGGGGCAGTTCTCCCATTTCCACGACACCTCCTCCAAGTAGTATGGTCATTTTCTTTGTGTTAGTATGGTAATTATTAGTAGGTGGAAAAAAAATGCTTCACTTAAGTCACTGGTGACAAGTGATCCCAACAACAATTTGTTATCACTTTTATGCTTTAGATCTGCAAGAAAAACGATAAAACCCTGTAAGAAAATATTTGATGCAAGACCAAAACATATAACAACAGAAAAGATAAGTGTAGTAACCCAATTTAAGATTTTAAATGAATTATAATTTTATTGAAACACCTAGTGAAGAAGATTTACAACATGGGTTTGTAAATCCCCCTCTGTGGGATGGGTCTTTTTGATGTCCTTGTGCTTCAACGATCTTGTTCTTATCTCTCAAATATGCAAAAAAATCCAAAAAACAAGATAGAACTCAAGTAGGAGCTCAAATGGCATGAGATGATAATGATCATGGTGAATAATGAATGGAAAACTCTTTTATTTATAACAAATTATTGGGATCAGTTAGGAATTAGAAAATAATAAAATATTATTGACCAAATCAAAATCTAGCCGTTAGGAATACTTTCTTATATTTTTTGGAGAGAGAAAATATATTCAAAATGGTCAAATATCTTTATTTAGAAAATGGTTGGAGTAATTAAAAAATAAATTTTTTTTAATCACTTTGCGAGGATTAAGAAAAGTGTGTATTGGAAATAATTATTAAATAATGGTTTAACAATTATTCAAAAATAAGAACAAGGAATAAATAAATAGTGATTTATTTAATTATTCCAAGGTAATCTAATCAAATGTGTTAAGAAATAACTATCAAATAATGATTTAATAATTAATTATAGAGAAAATTAAATAAATAATGATTTATTCAATTATTCTGATGAGTTTTTTTTTTTTTTTTTTAACAAAAATAATTTAGTAAAAATGGTTTACTAAATCATTTCCTATCATGAAAGTGATTTTACTATGGTAAAATTAATCCTACATGGTGTATTTCAATCCACCTAGTTAGAAATGGCTAGGTGATAAATTTTTAGGTGATAACATATTCCCCCCAATATACGAGTGTTAGGAGAAAATTGTATGACCGGAATACGTTGTGGGTTACACTTCCATGGGACACCAAAGGGGAGTTAGAGAGAGAGAGGAAGAGAGACAACTGAAGTAATGTAATGAAGGACAAAGAAATAGAAGGGGAGATACCTACTAAACTGATATAAGTCTCCTTTTATTTGGGAATACATGATCTCAAATGAGGCGGGGGAGGCATACCCATACCCGCCAAGAGAATTGAGTACAAATAATAATGACATTCCCAAGAATTTGGGGCTAAGATAGAAAGTGCATGGTACATGATATATGATATGCCGACATCAATGGGCAAAAATGTGATACAATGATACAATGAGTCCCATATACATAATGTGCATGGGAACATAGGCCAGGATTGAATACAGTAACATTTGTTGATCCGATACATGACACATAATTCTCATCAAGATGACATGGTGAGGGGAGATCACAACCAAAAAATCCCTGCTGAAAAGGAAAGGGATCTGAAGATCTGAATGGAACAACTGAAGGAGACATGCATACTGTGGGTGTTGTAAGCGGCTGAAGCTGGACCAATGAAAAATATGGAGCTTTATATGAGGCTAGATCATAATATGTTGTCATTCAGACATGTGAGGGGCTACTTGAAGGGACACCCCATCATGAGGGAACATCTCACACACACCTGAGAGATACTGGTACATTTTGCTAGATCACTAGACCATCAAGTGTATGATTCTCGTTTGTGCGATGATGAGCTGGAGTCGAGCATGCAAGAAAAAACTAAGTCAAAGGAAAATGCTGATTCCCTTTGCTTGATCTGAGGCACTGAAAAATTATGAAGGAGAGAACCAAGGTACACCGCCCTATAGACCACTCTCTTGGAATAAATGTTCTGAAATTGACAAAATAGGGCCCACCAAAGGTGAGGCAATGAGGATTCCTCAACAAAGGACTAGATTTATAACAATGTGACTGATAGAATGACACCAAGGATGATTTTGGAAGGATAAAATATGAGTTGTGGACTGAGGACTTGTTATGAAACCAACTCCAAAAATAGAAGAAAAGAGAGATCAACGCCTTAGAAATTAGCCACTTTGAGGGGGAAACCTACTTTACATTACATAAATGAACAATTCTTGGATGATAGAAATGACAAAAACTCCTTTCTATATATAGGAGTCCATGGGGTCACAATATAATCCTAGACGACCTAACAATAATAATGTAAGGGCACAAAAATAACAATAGTGACTTTTTCTGAGGCACAATAATAACAATATGGGGGCTATAGGGGTACAAAAATAACAATAAGGGGGCTACACTAACAACAATAAGGGACTACACTAGTAATATAGAGACCTAACATGCCCCTCTCCTTCAAAAAATTGTTGTCCTCAACGCTTGAGTAGCTCTGGATGCTTAAGTATAAAATTCTCATCCTCCCATGTGGAACCTTCAGTGGGTAAGTTCTTCCACTCGATGAGATACTCTGAAATTGATCGATTTCGTAGATGCCAAGTTCTTGTTTCCGTGACTGCTTCAAGTTCCAATATGATTTTTCCTTCCTTATCAAGTTCTGGAAATATTGTTTGAACTGGAATTTTTTCACCTATAACCTTCTTTAAGCATGAAACGTGGAAAACTGGGTGCACTCGAGACGAAGCAGGAAGCTCTAATTTGTATGCGATAATCCCAATATTTTGCAACACCTTGTAAGGACCACATTACTTTGGCAATAATTTATCATCCTTATTAGCTTGCTCGAGGAGTATTTTTTTTGTATGGTTGTAGTCGTAAAAAAACCTAGTCTCCTACATCAAAAATTCTCTCGTTGCGATGTTGATCTGCTTGTTGTTTCATTCGATTTTGTGCCAAATTTAGGTTATCCTTTAAGAGTTGATGTTCTATGTGATCTTCCACTGCTTGAAACTTAGAATTTTCTCTTAAATATGATGTGACGGGTGGTGGATGATATCCATAAAGTGCCATAAATGGGGTCATTTTTGCTACAGTATGGAAGTAAGTGTTATACCACCATTCAGCTAGAGGTAACAACTTGACCCATTGTGGTTGTTTATCGGATACAAAACAATAAAGATATCCTTCCAAAAATTTGTTCACTATGGGTTAGTTGAGTAGCCACACAAGAAAATAATTCTCTCCAAAAATTTCCAGTAAAAAATGGGATCTCTGTCTCTTACAATCATATTTGGGTTTCCATGTAGCTTTTTAATTGTTTCCATAAATGCAGTAGCAACTGTACTTGATTTAAATGGATGAGATAATGCACAAAAGTGTGCATACTTGTTAAGTCTATCAACGACCACCATGATGACACTCTTTCCTTCGGACTTAGGTAAACCTGTGATAAAATCCATTGAAACCTCCTTCCAACGTTGACTTGGAATGGATAAAGGCTATAGAAGACCCGAGGTCTTAATTGTCTCAACTTTGTTTTGATGGAAAATAAAACACTCTGCCAAAAACTTTTGAATATCAGATTTAAGGCCATCCAAAAAAAATGATTTCTTCACCCCGTGGTAAGTTTTTGAAAATCCTGAGTGTCCTCCTAAGGGAAAGGTGTGCAATTCCAAAAGAATATTTTGTTTTAGTTAGGAATTCTTAGATATAAGCAATCTTTGTACCATAAGGAATCATTTTTCCAACTAAATGTATCAGATGTACTAGGATCTTGCTGCAAATTTTGAATGAGTGTCCACACTTCTTTGTCATTCTTCCATTCATCCCTTGCTTTGGTTATCCAATCTAGTTGGATAATAGAAATGGCACAAAGAAATGTTTCCACCTCTTCATCCTTTCTTGAGAGTGCATCTGCTACAACATTTAGCTTCCCTTTTTTGTAGATGATTTCAAAGTCATAACCCAACATCTTTGTGACGCATTTTTGCTGCTCTTCTAAAGATATTTTTTGTTCCAAAAAGTATTTAAGACTATCATGATCAGTTTTTACCTTGAAGTGTATTCCAATTAGGTAAGGTTGCCATTTCTTTAGTGCATGTAGTATTTCAAACATTTCCTTCTCATAAATATATTTGTGTAAATTATTTCCTTTGATTGGATGACTTTAAAAAGCATTGTATCTTCCTTCTTTCATTAAAAAAACACCAGTTCCATTTCCCAAGGCATCACATTCCACAATAAATATTTTTGTGAAGTCTGGCATAACTAAGACCGGTGCTAGGCACATTTCCTATTTAATATGTTCAAAGGCCTTAGTTGCTTCAAGAGTCCATGAAAATGCATCTTTCTTCAATAATGTTGTTAGATGTGTTGTTATTCTCCCATAATTATTAACAAACTTGTGATAATACCCTATTAACCCGAGAAATCCTCAAAAATTCATTATGGTTGTGGGGAATTTCCATTCATTAATGGATTTAATTTTGTTAAGGTCTACCTTAACACCCTTCTGAGATACAATATGACCCAGATATTCCACCTCTTGTACTCCAAAGAAATATTTGGAGGTTTTTTCATATAATTGTTTTTCCTCCAATAGTTTGAGCACCCTATCAACATGTTGAACATGATCCTTCCAGGACATGATGTAGATTAGTATATTATCAAAAAATACTAATACACATTTTCTAAGAAAGGGTTTGAAAAGGGAATTCATCAACCCTTGAAATGTAGAAGGTGCATTGTTAAGGCCAAAAGGCATGAATGAAAATTCATAATGACCCTCATGAGTTCAAAATGTTGTTTTTGGAATATCTTTAGTCTTCATTCTAATTTGATGATATCCTGAACGAAGATCCAACTTGGTAAAATAAATTGCTCCATGTAATTCATAAACTATAAGAATTGGAAATTTATCTTTATTAGTGAGATTATTGATCTTCTTATAATATGGACACATGCGCCATGATCCATCCTTCTTGTGCACCAATAATACTGGAGTAGGGAAAGAACTTTTACTAGGTTGAATTATACCATCCTCTAACATTTCTGCAATCATACATTCAATTTCGCTCTTTTGGAAATAAGGATATTTGTAAGGCCTGATGTTTGGAGGAACACTTTCTGGAATGAAATGAATAGCATGATCATGATCACGAATAGGTGGGAGCCCTTTGGGAGTTTAAAACACCTTGGAATGATTGTCCAAGAATTTTTGAAGATCTAGAGAAATAGATGTTTTTGACGTTGGAACTTCTAGTGAGCATAATTGTGCAATTACGCCTCGTTCTTTCTTTAGAATCTTTTTCATGAAATTAGAGCTTCTTATATTTTTCGATTTCCTTGTGATACCCCGTAATTCAACTTCCTTTCCGTCCGAATTTTTTTTTCAAGAAAATTTCTTGAAAATTAAAAGCTACTTTCCCCAAAGATTGTAACCATTGTACTCCTAGTACATCATAAGCACCCCCCATTGGAATGGAAAGCATTGGACTATTCAATACATATTCCCACATGGTTAGCTTGATATTATGGCATTTTGCAAAGTAATTTATAGTTCCTCCATTTGAAACCATCACTTGACACTCTGGTGCTGGGTATATGAAGCAATTGAATTCCTTGGCTACCTTACAATGAACAAAATTATGGATACTACCCGAATCAATCAACACTATTAACTTTTTCTTCTTCATATGTCCTTCTATATTGAGAGTTTGAGGAGTGATAATTCTTGCCAATGCATTACAGGATATGGTCAGACTCATTTCTTCTTTCTCTAAGGTTGGTTCCTAGTGTATATCATCTTCTTTTGAAGTTCCTTGTTCATTTTCTTCCTTCTCCTCACAATCTATGTAAAATAATTTCTTCTTAGCACACTTATGACCTTTAGTGTATTTTCTATCACAACTGTAGCAAAGCCCTTTTTCTTTTTTCTTCCATTTTTTTTGGTGCCAACCTTGCAGGTTGTGGAAGTCTAGGAGTAGCAACACTTCCATCTTTATAGATGTAAGTGGTAGGCTTCCTTGTCGCCATAATTTTACATTCAAAATTTCTTGCCAACCTGAATGCCTTCTCCAATGAATCAAGTTCCCAAAGGCGAACCTCATGTTGGATGTTATCCTTTAAAGTCCCTATGAAGACATCAATGATGTGTTCCTCTGGAATATAAACTACCCTTAAATTCAATTTTTGGAAGTCCTCAATGTGCTCCCCCACTGAACCCTTTTGTTTGAGATTTATCAATTGGCTAAAGAAGGTGTTGCTCTTTGTATCCTCATAATGTGCTATTATTTCCTCTGTAAAAATTTACCAAGTGACAATTTTTATACAGGAGAAAAGCCATAGATACCATATAAATGTATTTTGTTCTAAATATAAAGTTGCAATGCATACCTTTTGGCGTGTTTTGCACATTATTGAGATCAAAATATTGCTCCATCTGTTGTATCCATGTTACAAGATCCTTGCCATAAAACTTCCTCATTTCGATATTTGGAATATGGTGGGTCTTCAATCCAACATTAGAGTTTATGAAATCACAAATAACATTTATTTTTTTCTCATCATGAGTTTCCTCTACTATATTTTCACCACTAGGAATCATTTCTTGTATCAACTTTATCAAACCTTCCTTCAAACCTTCCATGTATGCTTTTAGATCATTCTTCATGTCTTCCACGTTGTATTTCATTTTTTCTTCCATGTCTTCCATGCCATTCTTCAAACCATCCATCTTAGCTTCCAAACCTTTCTTCAAACCATCCATCTTATATTCCACGCCTTTCTTCGAAACTTTCATTTCATTTCTGTTGCTCTTTGCGAGAGAGAAAAATGTTGCACTTTCTCTTGTAATTTTGATATATCATGTGGCACTTCTTCCTATTCATGAGTCATCGTAGAGCCTTCTAAGGTCTTAATTGGTTTTTAATTATTTTTATGGGGCATTTTAGAACCCAATACTGATATCTATGCTTCAATATGCCCTTGGAATCAGTTCAAATTGATTTTTCAAACAAGACTTATGCAATTTGAAAAAAAATACACACCTTTTTCTTTCTTTTGAGGAGCTCGATATTGAAACTGATGTATCTCCATAATTTCGGATCCTCTAGATTTCATCTTCATTCCTTTAGTATCCCTCTGAATCTTCTTTCCAATGCCATAGGTTTGACCTAATTTGGATTCTTCAAGGCAAAGTTAAACACAATCTCCCACAAGGACCTAATTATGGACTAGTTCAGTAGAGAAAACTTGTACGGCATGACACGTGTCACTGTTTCATCCTTCAGCGCTGAAATTGATACAAAGGAAGCTGCAGTCTGTGTACTTTCAGTCAATTTTTACAGAATTACAATCTGATGCTCAGAGAGAGCGTTATGATGATTTTCCCAAGGTCACCTCTTTGAGATGAAATTCAGGAGCCTGAAAAACCCTAACTTCCACAGATCATATCTTTGAAAATAATACGAACAAAGATATGAAATTTTTACACGAAGTTCCTTAGGATTTCTTCGCAAATAGCTTTTCTTTTTATCTTCTAAAACTTCATAGAAAAAAAGTTATAGCGAAAATTCTACGATGACCTATTTGAAGAAATGAAACCCTAGAATCCAAAGCTCTGATACCAAATGTTATGAAACCAACTCCAAAAATAAAAGAAAAGAGAGATCAACGCATTATAAATCAACCACTTTGAGGGGGAATCCTCCTTTACATTACATAAATGAAAAATTCTTGGATGATACAAATGACAAAACCTCCTTTCTATATATAGGAGTCCATGGGGTCACAATATAATCCTAGCCGACCTAACAATAATAATGTAGGGGCACAAAAATAGTAATAGTGGCTTTTTATGGAGAAAAATAATAACAATATGGGGGCTACAGGGGTACAACAATAACAATAAGGGGGCTACACTAACAAAAATAAGGGACTACACTAGTAATATATGGACCTAACATGACTCTCCTTATCAGAGCATAAAATGCATGGTTGACCTGGAAGAGACTGACTCGATTCCCGAGGGGATGGTAAAATAATTAGATGGGGTATTTTCAAAGACATATCAGTATAGCTGGCGGAAAAATATGAGAAAAATGGGATGAATGAGATGAAAATGTGGATGGAACACTATGATTGGACTCAGAATGAACTCCATGGGTGCAAGGGTGACTCATCTCTAATGCTCTGAATAAGGGTGACTCGATGATGCTGACACATGGGGGAGGCCCTGAGGGGACGATAAAAACATGGATAAAGAATGGTTACTCATGAATAAAATTGGCACATGAGTTTTCAAGTTCAAAGGTAAAGTGGTACCAGAGTACATGCGGCGCATATGAAGAAATTCAATTTTAATAGGCAGTAAAGTGAGACGTATTGGAAAAAATGATTTCTTCTTGAAGTGTTAAATTAATAAAAACAAATAGAGACACATTTAAATTCTCATTGGGATATTTCCAATGGTGCTAACAATTCGTCAAACCGAGCTACGGTTTGGTCACAATGGGCGACAAAAAAAATATGGTTTTTCCTATAAAAGGGCTTCTTGCCCTCAATTCCAATTCATTTGCATAGTGAGTTGTTGGAGAACTTGGAGAGGAGGAGAAGGCCCTAAATATTGAGGAGATCATGGTGGAAAAACCGACCATCAAAATTCATATTTTTGAGTTGTAGGTAGGTGGCCAAACCTTACTCATGAATTTTGGTGGATTAGACTTTCAGATTAGGGCCTCATCTCAGTGGGGGAAACCCTTGATGTTCCTCATCATTGAAACACAATCGTTTGCATCTTTTATGAATTCTAGAATGCAGAAAATGGGGAAAAAGGTGCATCCAACATTGTTTTGAAGGGAAAAACTGATTTCTGGATTGAGGGGGAAAGTAGGTTTGGGGGTCTCTATTAAGCTGAAGCTAAGAACGACAAGTATATTCTTTTAACTTTGAATTGACATAATAAGATAGTGTTTGAAGGTATGGAAGAGATAAAGCTGGTATGGAGAGAAATAATTTTTGATACTCTTCTTGTTGAGGTTAAGAGGAGCCAAGCATTAGAGGGGTTTTGGCGTGATATGGTTTGATTCAGTTCTTTGAGAACCCATTGATGAGGGATGGTGAGCCACTATTGTTGAAGATTGTGAGTTATTGAGATCTAGATCAGGAGGCCTTTATGTTATAGGGGCATAGGATTGAGATCACTACCCAGTACATACAAATTTTGACATGATTTCCATCCTTGGGGGTGGTAGGGGATATACATCCAATTTTTCCTAGTGGGATGTAATGTTCCCAATTTTAGCCTCTAGCTAAAATGGAACATTATAGTTGCAAATTTTCATTTTGTTGAATAAAAGTGGGTAAAGTGACCCATTCATGAAATAAACAGGAATAAAATCCCTCACAATGTGAAAAGGGATAATCATGGAGTGGGATTTCACACTCTCATGTGTGAAAGAGGTTAAAATGCAAATGGACAAGGCCTAGTTGACCAAGTCAAACTGCGTTGGCATGAGTTGGAAAGCACTAAGTGGGACAACGCAGTTTTAGTGGAGGAATATTCCATGGGGGAGAGAAATTCTAGAGGAAGGAAGGTGGAGAATTCATTGTGTTTAAAAGAGGAGCAAGGCAACCCATTGAGATTATCTTGGATCATTTGATTATTTGTCTATTCAGACAAATTGCTGCCTCTTGTTGTTCAACAGAGCTACAGTGCCCTTGGGCACGGGGGAGTCCTGTTTAGGATTTCCTCTCCTTCTTGAGTAGCTCATGAAGGATTTCACTCATCCTCCATATTTCGGCATTCAGGCCATAGCGTCAGCCTACTTCATCAGCGCAATGTCTGTAGCAAATTATTGTGCAGTGTTGCAGAATGTTGCTGGGGAGGTTTCCTACAACACCATTTTGAGCTGATCTTTTAGAGGAGGGAGGTTCTCTACTTTCGGGAGGTTAATGAGAATGTTTCCAGAGATTATTCCACCATCATTGGAAGAAGGCCAACCATTTCCATCAGTTACAGCGCAAACCCTCTCATAGACTGCGTTCTAGTTGGAGCACATTTGCAATGAGGGTGTTGCAGACATTTCAAAGGGTTAGATCTTTGGTGTAGGGATAAGACTTGCACTTCAGATTTAAAAAGGAGAAGGGCTCTTCATTAGCTTTAGCCATTCATCCCTCTCCATTCCATTCCATGTATTGAGTTGCTGCTACTACCCAGCAACTCCGACATTTCAGCAGTTTTGCATATTTCAGCCAATCCTTCAAGGATTGACTTGAGGTAGTGATTGGGAGGTGAGATCAGCTCTCCCAATGATGTATGAGCCATGTATATGCATATTCATGATGTTTTTTCACTCAGTATAGCAATCTTCCTTCTATGACTGCGCAGTCCCTATTCATGGGCATTCTGCTATGGAGCATCACTTTGTATTTTGGCATATGTTTTCATGGAAGGCTTCTTGCCTTATTCTTTTGATGTTTGTTGTATCATTTTTCTGCTGATATTCATAATAAAAATGGCTCAAGGGTTTTCATACATTTTTGCATAATGTTTATTCACTGTTATTTCCAGTTTATGTTTTGTGTATTGTTGTAGCTGCATCTTTGGGTTATCTTGCAAGATTCCCAATCTTGTTGTATTTCCCTCTTGGGGATATTTTCCCTTGACAACACTCTATAGACAGAGTCTGATAGTGGGAAAGGAAGCCTCTGGAGCTCATCCTTCTTTATGAAGGTGACAAATCTAGTAAATTCCCCTTCAGTCTATCTCTGGAATAGATTTGCTTGTCGATTGACAATGTTTCTGAAAAAGGAACATTACAGTGGTATCAGAGCATAATCTTGGCTTAGCCTGGGGATCTTCGCCAAGATGCCATCTAATAAGATGAGGAAGACTCCACTTTGTGGAGAAGAAGAAAGAAAAAGGAGATGAGCTAGCCAAGCTTCTCCTTAAATCCACCTAGGGCTTTCATGGGAGCCACAAGCAAGAGAGAAGGGAGAGATTTGAAGAATCTCCACAAGGGTTTGAAGCAGAAACAAACTCTAGGGTTTCTGATGAGGAATGTGAACATGCAGTCACATCCTTTGATACACAGCACAGTCACATGTGCAGCTTTGTCATGGAAGAGATGGAAAAGAAGGAGAGGTGACCAAGAAGAAAACTCTTGGAGATTTTCTAAGAGAGCATGAGTCTCAAACTCAGGCATTCAGAGATCGTCTCACCTTCATGGATTTTTGCAAGTCTAAGGTGAAGGGGAGCCAGCAGCAAGATAGAGTTGTTCTATCTACTTTCGGAGGTTCACCTACATGTTCAACCAAAGCATGGGTAGAGGAGCTGAAGACCATGTTGCAGCAGCACAAAGTTTCCAAAGGAGATGCTATCAGATTTTCAGCGCTGCACTTTAAAGGTAAGACCTATGCATGGTGGATATTTGAGTCATGTTCTTTGAAGGATGCAAATACTTCTTCCTATTTAAGATTCATTGGAACAATGATGGAAGCATTTGGTGGGAGAAAATCTGAAACACATGCGGAGGAACAAACCAAGACTTTGCATGTTAAGGGAGGAAACATAAACTCAGATCCACTTCAGAATATTGTTGAGAAGGCTGAAATCTTGCATCATACCTTGTTGGAGGCAAGGTATCCATCTCATATTCTTGCACAAGAGAGCATGGAGGTCTCTTTTTCAAAAGGAGATCAAATTTTGGAGAAGTTGCTCCTACATGTTGATGAGGAGGAGGGCAACTGCGCTGGTGTAGGTAGAGTTGATCCAGTGCCTCAGGCAGAGGAAAGAGGAGCTCTTGCTCCACATAGAGGGATTCTTGTGTCTTTGCAAGAAATTCCCCAGGATATCCCATGTATATATCAAGGCACAACTCATGATACATCTGTGCCATTAGTAGTAGGGTGTAGAGCTATGGAGATAGAAGGAGGAGATAGGGATGATGATCAGCATCATGTGATGAGGAGCACACACCCTATCTATTTCATGAGGTTGATGCACCTAAGATGATGATTGGATTGCGCAGTGGAAGCATGGAGGGTTTTCTCCATTCATACATTTAGTCATCTCTTGATGATGGAGTCTCACTGCATGGAGACATTGCACCAAGGAGACCACTAGATCAGTAGAGGAGGGTGGATGCTCCATATTTGGGGGCCTCACACCTTGATTTCAGGAGGGTGGAGACCTTGGAAGAGTTCAGCACAACGCAAAGAGTTTGGGATAGAATCAAGGAGGAGGGAGACACTCTCTCATTTTCAGCATCACCCACTCTCATAAGTTATACTGCGTTGATATAGTTGCTGCAGAGAGGGAGGATTGCATCTTCATGATGCAGGATGACTGCTCCATAAATTTGGTGAGAGAGATGATACTTCCTTTGAGGAAGGACTATTTCATGCATTGGAGTAGATGGAGGCCACTCATGCTTACGTTGCCTAGGATCGGGAGATTCTTTGGAGGTGTTAGTCTCTCATGGGAGGCTCATTTTCAGAGAGCATCATTTCCATTTGAGCATGAGTAGCTACATGATGGCATAGGAGAAACTTGGAGGATGAATTTGGCATGAGGGGATGTCGAGGTAGCAGGCAGCAGCGTGATGGAGCACCATATTGCAGAACACTAGCGCTGTCTATGTGGAGGATTGATCTAGGATGGAGGACTCAGCTTTGGTTGATTATTCCCCAGGATCTTGGTGCATGCATGATTTTTGGATGGCCTTGATGGATATGGCAGATACTTAGTGGATGATATGATCATTTATCATCATGGCAGACTCTTCTTGACTAGGGCTTCTAGTCTCAAGGAGACACTATTGCATGCAGCATATGAGGACTTCCTAGCTATGCATTTGGATGCATACTTTGCCTTGCTAGAGGAGTTTACTTGGGAGGACATTTAGCATGATCTACATCAGCATATGGATAGATGTAGAGCCCGGTTATTTTTGGAGAGGTTGGCACAACCATTCCCTTACTCATTGGAGGAGAGGGAGAGCATTCATGATGAGCCATTTCAGCTCAAGGTCTCAAGTACATAGTAGAGAAGGTATAATTTCAAATTGTGTACCTCTTTACTTTATATGAGCAGCATATTGATCAAGGAGGATCATCCCTTCTTGAATTTGTTATGATGTACTTGAAGCTACTTGTAACCTTGATTTTGGCTATTTTTATGATGGTTTGTGGGGGAAGCCACATGCTTCTTAGTGTGCACCATTGGCACCAAATTGTATTTCATGCTTTAATCTTATGAGGAGATGTTGTGGCAGAAAACAAGTGGCTAGTTCAGCACTTGCTACTTTTGATTTTGAGGCAGGCCAATGAGGCACTACGTAGGTTCCATGAGTGGGATTTGGAACCACTCTCCGATTGTCATTTGACAACTTGTTTTTATTGCATATTTCTCCCTTGTATTTCTGATGTTTATACACTTGTGAGGAGGATTATTTGGAGATTATTGTATGTACAACCCATTGGGAGCATGATTCTCCCCATTGTATATGTTTTATCTTGCAGGAGACACCATGGGAAAACCATGATTGCCACATTGCTACTTATCTCTTCTTGTGGGAGAAACCACTTGGAGAATTTGAGGAGGAATTTCATGGCTGATTTTTCTTGATGGGGTAGCTTGGGCCATTCTTGGAGGCCATACTTTTCCAGCCCAAAGACAAAGGCAACCCCATATGTACACCACAAATGGAGAGAGAGACCATCTTGAGAAGCACAAGCACACTCTCCATTCAGCCCCAACACCTTACAGAAACCGGGGGTTGAGATTTTTATTTAGATGATTGCATGGATGAGAGGATCATCATTGGGGGAAGAATTATCCCATGCACATCATCACTCCTACCTTAAGGAGGTCACATTCTAGCAGTAAGGATTCCACTACACCTTCTATCTTTCCATGAGGAGCATCATTTTCAGTTTGCATACTTGGGAGAGAGCATTGGGGGGCAGATTTATTGTAGCATATTTGAGCTTTGGTGGGACCATGGATGAGGAGGCCACAAGAAAATAAGGAGGAGGAATTTTGTTCTCTCTATGCAGTTGATTGAGGACAAGCAACATGTGGGAGGGGATGACTGTAATGTTCCCAATTTTAGCCTCCAGCTAAAATGGAACATTGTAGTTGCAAATTTTCATTTTGTTGAATAAAAGTGGGTAAAGTGACCCATTCATGAAATAAACAGGAATAAAATCCCTCAAAATGTGAAAAGGGATCATCATGGAGTGGGATTTAACACCCTCATGTGTGAAAGAGGTTAAAATGCAAATGGACAAGGCCTAGTTGACCAAGTCAAACTGCGTTGGCATGAGTTGGAAAGCACTAAGTGGGACAACACAGTTTTAGTGGAGGAATATTCCATGGGGGAGGAAACTTCTAGAGGAAGGAAGGTGGAGAATTCGTTGTGTTTAAAAGAGGAGCAAGGCAGCCCATTGAGATTATCTTGGATCATTTGATTATTTGTCTATTCAGACAAATTGCTGCCTCTTGCTGTTCAGCAGAGCTGTAGTGCACTCGGGCAGGAGGGAGTCCTATTTAGGATTTCCTCTCCTTCTTGCGTAGATCATGAAGGATTGCACTCATCCTCCATATTCCGTCATTCAGGCCATAGCATCAGCCTACTTCATCAGTGCAATGTCTATAGCATATTATTGTGCAGTGTTGCAGAATGTTGCTGGGGAGGTTTCCTACAACACCATTTTGAGCCGATCTTTCAGAGGAGGGAGGTTCTCTACTTCCGAGAGGTTAATGAGAATGGTTCCAGAGCTTATTCCACCATAATTGTGTAATGTCCCATTTTTTGCAGCTAAATGGGGACATTGCATTTTAATTTCAGTTTTCTTTCTTCATGAATAAAAGCATGTGAAGGAGGTTTATTAAACTCCTAATTTGAGAATAAATACATGCCCAATGTGAAAGGGGACAAATCTGGGCTATTATATTAAACACCCCTAAGTGTGAAAAGGGGATAAGTTGAAGAAGATGGTTTAGGGTTTTTGCAAGCCCTCATGCTATAAATAGAAGGAGAGGCATCAAGTAAAGGTTGTTGAAGAATTTTGAGAAGTTGCTGCAGCAACTCAAGTCTCTTGGATGTTTAGCCTAAGGGAAGAGGATTTCCTGTTTAGGAATCCTCTCTCCTTCCATGGAGTAGCCCTTTGGAGGGGATTGTGATGCATATTTCCACTATCTGGCATTATGGCCAAGCTTCATCTCTATAGCAACGCTGGTCCTGTTGAGGGTTCTGAAGCTGCTTGTGATTTGCAGCAAGTGGGGAACTAGATCTGCAAGATCTAGTTGTTTAGAGGAGATTTCTCTCAGGGAGGGTGTCTTGTGACCACCCAGAATAGGATCTCACTCTAATTTTGATTTCAGATCTGTAATTTTATCTGCTGTAACATTTTAGTTAAGCTATTGTGCTGTCTCCTTAGGGAACTACATTATTTCTATGTACCTGTTTCACTATTTGTTAGATTTCTCATTGTACTTGCTTCCTGGTGATTGAGGCTTGCCTCTCCCTTGAAGATTTGTAAATTAGTTTGATGATCTACTCATATTCAGATCTGATATGTAATGTAATGAAAGCCATCTTCAGAAATCTCTGAATTTTTTTGCAGTTCAGTGTATTAAAAGCTAGATCTACAAATTGTTATGCATTATTTTGATAAAACCACAAGGGGATCTTGTTAAGAAGGCTGAGTAGTTTCCAGATCAGGTATGGATATGATGTTTCAGCCATTTATCAGTTTTAAATCTGATATTTAACCTACAGTAGCTGAAGCTCCTCATCTAGGACACTGTCAAGTCTTTCTGCAGCTTTTCCATGTGTTTCTGCTATTATTTCTGAAGGATTCTTGCTCTTGCTTCAAGTAAAACTTAATTCTTCTCTAAGAGAACTTCATTGTGGATCTAATTTCTTTTTTCCATACTATAATATGGGTCTGATGACTGATTTCCAGTGACTTCCAGCAGAAACTGCGCAATTCCAGAAGGAGGGTTTCTCTATTAACCAGCTCTCTCCTTCTAAGCTGATTTTCAGCTAGTGTTGTTTGTGGGATATCTGTTTAAGCCCTCTAAACTCATTTATTTTTGCTGAAAATCTGCATGGAGGTCCCAAATATCCTAAAATAAGGGAACCCATCCATGTTCTACGTTATTTAACACTGGCTTGCTTATACAACATCCTACTTGAGCCTATTGCAAATTTTCCTGAGAGTGGAATTTTCTTCTTCTCACTTGTTTAGTTTTTGCTTCTCTTTGGATCCATTCTTTAGATCTGAAGATCTAAGGTTCCCAAGGGTAGAAAAATCTAAGAGGAGTTTTTCATTCCCACACTTTCTATGTTTCATCAATCTTCTATAGATAGAGTCTAGAACGGGCCAGGAAGCCTCTGATTTTCATCCTCTCCTTGGAGGTGATATAACCAGTAAATACCCTACTAGTCTATCTCTGGTTTAGAATTTTCTGGTGTGTTTTCCATGTTTCTACGATTCCATAGTGGAATATATTAATATATTCCCTACTGAGCCTATTTTCTCCATTTGAGACATTACAGTGGTATCAGAGCATGATCTCTGGCACGGCCTGTGAGATCAAGCTACCAGTGAATCAAAGAGAAGAAGTAGAGATCATTTGGTGCAGAAGATGATATTATCCTCATCATTTTGCAGATCTAAGAAGAGCCTCTCTCAAGAGGTAAATCAAAAGAAAGAAAAAAGAAGCACCGAGACTCCTAGAGGGTTTCGAGAAGAAGCAAGTTGCAGTAAGAGCTGCATGAGATGTCAAGAAGAAGGAGGAAGCCCTAGCACTTCCTATCAGCAAAGTAGAAGACCGGAGGATCCAAGATCTCCTCATAGATCCACTATGCCCACTTTCTTTGAAGAAGGTGAGAGGTATAGCAATCAAGAAAAGAGATGCAAATAAACTCCTAAAGGGTTTCAAGAGGAAGAGGAAGGACTATACACTTCCTGTTATCACAAGGCAAAGAGAATCACTAAAGAAGAGATCTCATTGCTTATTTTTCAAGCATTGAAGAGAATTGGAGAAAATCTCAAGGAGTTTGAAGAGGAGAGGGAGAGAAGGGCTACAAAGGGACATCTCCAAAGGAAACTAAAGAGACTGTCAAATCTTGTCACTTTGGGCAATAGATCTTCATTTTCACTACCTGCTGCTAAGGAACTTGCATCTAGAGAAGAGGCACTTGCATATTTTCAAGGTAGTCTTGAGTTCTGATCATATGGGGTCCCATTCATAGATCAGGAGATGCTTGAGGAGGAGAATAAAGATTCCAGCGCTGGTATACTTGAAGAGAAGAGGCCATCATTCTTACCAACAGTTGGAGGCATCATTGATCCAGATGGAGGAACTCTTGTGTTCTGTCAAGAGGTTCCCACATATCAGTTGATCCAAGGTATGCATAAGATTTCAGCACATATTATTTCAAGATCTATGCATAGCCAAGGGTTAGATCAAAGTGCTGATTTAAAGCAAAGACATATCACAGTGCAGAGGACCCTTGATCTAATCAAGGAAGAGACTGGAAGCTATCCCTATGCATCATTGTTGAGCTGCATTCAATATCTTGGGTTGATATGTGGGGTCTCAAGAAAAGGGATTAGTACTATCCTATGTTCAATGGCTGATTGTGAGATCAACAATGACACTTGCTTTGAGACAGTGCATGCATCACTTTGTAGATCTACAGCGCTGTCACTTAGCGGCTGTAAAAAAGAGGCTTTATCATTCTTGGAGCTTGTTGAAGGTATTGCTGCAGATCCAAAGCTTCACTGGTTTTGGAGGATCATACATGAGAGGAAGGTCTCACTAAGAGATCTCAACAAAGGTGCATTTTAGTATTTCATGAGATGCAAAGTTCTTCAGTGGGTTCAAGGAGATGGTATTCTGCAAGAGGAGAATGCCATGATTTTGCAACACATCACTCAACTTCCATATTTGAGTGAGTGGATGAGGATGGTGAGCAAGGGGTCACATGATCACTTGCAGACATATATGGACCAACAAGCTTGGTTACACTGGTTGCATTTGGGAGACTCCTATCACTCTCCAAAGGTACCTATTTTTCTGATCTATGCCTTGAAGAATGATCATGAGATGAATAAGGAGGCATGGAAACGCTGGTTGCTTGGGGGTGAGTATGTTCTCTACCCAAGGATTCTAATTCTCTTATCTCATGCTTGGTACATCATTAGTAGATTATATGAAGAGGAAGCATGGATTATGTGATTGTTAGAAGAAGAGTTGGACATCACAAGCTAAATATTATGTCCATGTATTCATCTATGCTTGAAGTATGTCTCATATGTCCCCATGCATTGCTATTGGAGGTATATTTCATGCATGACCTTTGGCTTGGGAGGAGGGATGAATCCCACATGATGTGGTATAAGGGTCTTGCTTGTACTATGTTGATGAGGCATTTTACATGTTCATCATTGTGTTGTTGCTCCAAGATCCACATGTTGACGAGGCAAGAAGGCTGCAAAGTCCTTGTTGCTATGGGTGCTTTTGGGTGAGTATGTTTGCTACCCAATAGCTCATTATTTTCTGAATCATGCCTTGGATTTCAATGTTATGTTGCAGCAAGAGAAGGCATGTACAATTTTGTTTCACTTGAGGAGGTATGGCCACCACATGACATCTCCTATGTCTATGTGTTTTGCATGGTGAGAAATTTGGCATGATCATCTCAAGATGTGCGTTGATGATGGTACTTTGTATTGGGCTGATGTGACATATCATATGTCCATTAGCATGGTTTAGTTTCGTGATGCACATGAGGAGGAAAGAGGGCAGAAAGATCCCTTGTTTCTTTGATTCTTTTGAATGAGTATGGTGACCACCCCATGACTCATAATTTTCTGGTTCATGCCTTATGTATCAAATATAACTTGCAGCAAAGAAAGGCATGCACATCATCTTTTGGGGAGCATGGCTTGTCCATCTTACATGGAGGAGATGGAGGATGGTAGAAAAGGGCCTTCAATGGTGGTAATTTTGGGAGAATATGGTTTGACATCTTTTGTTTACCCATATTACTCCTTTCCTTCTTCTTTGCATAACGCTGAAATGATGGAGTTTGGATCCAACAAGGCCAACCATTAGCGGAATTTTGAGGTCTAAAATGGGCCTCCTAAGAAAATAATAAAATAATAGCTAAACCAATAAAATAATATTTATGAATTTTCAATTCACTTTTTGCACCACAATCCATGTAACTATAATTAAATTCAATTCAAAAGTTGTACCAAAATAAAATTAATAAAAAATTGTATTGATGTGACTATAAATAAGAGTGAACTTTTCAAGAAAAAGTCATTATCATTGAACAACTAATGCATTTGTCCTTTGTACTTAAATAAATTAAATTAAAATATAAATATAAATTTATAAATTCTTAATTATATTATATGTTATTAATTAAATTTTATATTATTTAAATTGTATAATAACATGTAATTAATATACTATATAAATATAATATAATATAATAAATGTATAGGGATATGCATTTTTTCTTTCAAGCAATATGAAATGACAATAATACATTTTTATTCAAAAAGTATGAAATGAAATTTATTATGAGTACTTTACTTTGACTTTAAAAGTACTTAGAGCACTACCATGGTTAACCATGAGTTTTTATCCACCATTGAGAATGTGACAAATAAGTACCTTTAACTCAAGCAATGCCACCTCAACCATTAGGGATGATGAAATCCTCTAAAATTGTGATTGGTTTTCATAAAGTGAATTTTGATTGTACATTTTCCTTAGGAGGCCCATTTTAGACCTCAAAATTCCCCTAATGAGGGATAAGAATGGAGGCATAGCAATGCTTATTCAAGTTCACAAACATGGGATGGAGGAATGTTCTACATGATGAAGCTTTTTCTTTATGAGAGGAGCTACCTTACTTTATGTCTCTCATGTATTTGTGATGGTGTTGGACATCATGTATTTTTCATCTCGTGCTTCATGGTAAGAAGAGGACTTCTAACCTCACAGTTGGAGGTCATCTCATGCATTGGTAGAAGAAAAAGTTGGAACCAAACATACATAACCTATTGCAACAAATGGAGGAAGCCTTCCTTATGTGGATTCCATTTGGAGGGAATGGATGGTTTGCACCTACAATAAGAGTTGCTTGAGGGCAAGCAACATTTTTTCAGGGGAGACTGTAATGTCCCAATTTTTGCAGCTAAATGGAGACATTGCATTTTAATTTCAATTTTCTTTATTCATGAATAAAAGTATGTGAAGAAGGTTTATTAAACTCCTAATTTGAGAATAAATACATGCCCAATGTGAAAGGGGAAAAATCTGGGCTATTATATTAAACACCCCTAAGTGTGAAAAGGGGATAAGTTGAAGAAGATGGTTTAGGGTTTTGGCAAGCCCTCATGTTATAAATAGAAGGAGAGGCAACAAGTAAAGGCTTTTGAAGAATTTTGAGAAGTTGCTGCAGCAACTCAAGTCTCTTGGCTGTTTAGCCTAAGGGAAGAGGATTTCCTGTTTAGGAATCCTCTCTCCTTCCATGGAGTATCTCTTTGGAGGGGATTGTGATGCATCTCTCCACTATCCGACATTATGGACAAACTTCATCTCTATAGCAGCGCTGGTCCTGTTGAGGGTTCTGCAGCTGCTTGTGATTTGCAGCAAGTGGGGAACTAGATATGCAAGATCTAGTTTTTTAGAGGAGATTTCTCTCAGGGAGGGTGTCTTGTAACCACCCAGAAGAGGATCTCACTCTTATTTTGATTTCAGATCTGTAATTTTATATGTTGTAACATTTTAGTTAAGCTACTGTGCTGTCTCCTTAGGGAACTGCATTATTTCTATGTACCTGTTTCACTACTGCTTAGATTTCTCATTGTACTTGATTCTTGGTGATTGAGGCTTGCCTCTCCCTTGAAGATTTGTAAATTAGTTTGCTGATCTACTCATATTCAGATCTGATATGTAATTTAATGAAAGAAATCTTCAGAAATATCTGAATTTTTTTGCAGTTCAGTGTATTAAAAGCTAGATCTACAAATTGTTATGCATTATTTTGATAAAACCCCAAGGGGATCTTGTTAAGAAGGCTGAGTAGTTTCCAGATCAGGTATGGATCCGATGTTTCAGCCATTTATTAGTTTTATATCTGATATTTAACCTACATCAGATGAAGCTCCTCATCTAGGACGCTATCAAGTATTTCTGCAGCTTTTCCATGTGTTTCTGCTACTATTTCTGAAGGATTCTTGCTCTTGCTTCAAGTAAAACTTAATGCTTCTCTAAGAGAACTGCATTATGGATCTTATTTCTTGCTGCCATACTATAATATGGGTCTGATGACTTATTTCCAGTGACTTCTAGTAGAAACTGCGCAATTCCAGAAGGAGGGTTTCTCTATTAACCAGCTCTCTCCTTTAGCTGATTTTCAGCTAGTGTTGTTTGTGGGAGATCTGTTTAAGCCCTCTAAACTCATTTATTTTTGCCGAAACTCTGCATGGAGGTCCCACATATCCTAAAATATGGGAAAACAGCCCTGGTCTATGTTATTTTAACACTGGCTTGCTTATACAACGTCCTCCTTGAGCCTATTGCAGATTTTCCTGAGAGTGGAATTTCCCGCTTCTCACTTGTTTAGTTTTTTCTTCTCTTTGACCCATTCTTTTGATATGAAGATCTAAGGTTCCCATGGGCAGAAAAATCTAAGAGGATTTTTTCATTCCCACAATTGCTGTTTTTCATCATTCTTCTATAGACAAAGTCTAGAACAGGCTAGGAAGCCTCTGGTTTTCATCCTCTCCTTGGAGGTGATATAACCAGTAAATAACCTACTAGTCTATCTCTGGTTTAGAAGTTTCTGGTGTGTTTTCCATGCTGCTGTGATTCCATAGTGGAATATCTTAAGATATTCCCTACTGAGCCTATTTTCTCCATTTGGGACATTACACATTGGCAGGAGGCCAACCATTTCCATCAGTTACAGCGCATACCCTCTCATAGACTGCGTTCTAGTTGGAGCACATTTGCAGTGAGGGTGTTGCATACATTTCAGAGGGTTAGATCTTTGGTGTAGAGATCAGCCTTGCACTTCAGATTTCCAAAGGAGAAGGGCTCTTCATCAGCTTCAGCCATTCAGCCCTCTCCATTCCATTCCATGTATTGAGTTGCTGCTACTACCCAACAACTCCGGCATTTCAATAGTTTTGCATATTTCAGCCAATCCTTCTAGGATTGACTTGAGGTAGTGATTGGGAGGTGAGATCAGCTCTCCCAATGATGTATGAGCCATGTATATGTAGATCCATGATGGTTTTTCACTCAGTATAGCGGTCTTCCTTCTATGACTGCGCAGTCCCTATTCATGGGCATTTTGTTATGGAGCAACACTTTGTATTTTGGCATATTTTTTCATGGAAGGCTTCTTTCCTTATTCTTTTGATGTTCATTGTATCATTTTGCTGCTGATATTCATAATAAAAATGGCTCAATGGTTTTCATACATTTTGGCATAATGTTTATTCACTGCTATTTCCAGTTTATGTTTTGTGTATTTCTGTAGCTGCATCTTTGGGTTATCTTGCAAGATTCCAAATCTTGTTGTATTTCCCTCTTGGGGATATTTTCCCTTGAAAACACTCTATAGACAGAGTCTGATAGTGGGCTAGGAAGCCTCTGGAGCTCATCCTTCTTTATGAAGGTGAAAAATCCAGTAAATGCCCCTTCTGTCTATCTCTGGAATAGATTTTCTTGTCGATTGAAAATGTTTCTGAAAAAGGAACATTACATGGGAGGCATGTAGGGTAGTTTTTGGAGCGTCACAATGTACTTGGTGCTCGTGCAAAGGGTACGACCATCCGTATTCATGACTTAAAGAGACTCGAGATACAACCGTAGTGGTTGTGCGCATCTTGGGTAGTCATGCCTTTCATCACCTAACTTGGGGACAAATGATGCCTATAGATAATGTACTAGTAGGGACGTAGTATGTGTTGGCTTGGATGATGTCATCATCGTTGAAATGATATTTGGGAGTATGTAGGAAAAAAACAAATTATAACTGTTCATTTGGTATAGTTGTATGCTCATTTTTCTTTTAGAATATTCGTACTATCCATCCACATGTACATATCCATGATGGGAGCCCACAGGAGCCCAATATGCACCATTGGGGGCAGCTACTGCGACAAGGTGGAGGAGGGGGAGTCAGATGGGTGTTCTGACTTGAGTTCTTAACTCATTGGGACCATATGACATTGTACATAGATGACCTATCCATATAGTGGAATGAACTACTGGGGATCTCCTGACTTACCACTGCCATTAGGATCATCATGGGGTCCACATGGTAAGTGATAGTTGCTATATTTTGGTCACATGTAGAGTTTAGAAAATATATGTATGTGGTACTGATTTCCAAACTTGTGTTATGCAGATATAGCACCGTTGAGATCGACAGGATATATAGGATGAGCCACAACACCTAGGTTGCAGATCATAGAGGTTAGAAATCACAACAGATAGTGATGCACTACTAGAGGATCTTCGACGTAGGTTCAACTTGCTACTAACTAGGATGAGAGAGTGAAAATGGCATGAATTGGAAGATCAATATACAAATGTGTGCACTGGGATTCCCTTTGAATGGATAAGTATCACGAGGCGCATAGCTATGGGTGGTCAGGAAGTTCAAGACTTACGTGCAGGTGGAATGGAGCCACTGGTATGGGATCCACCAGAGGACAATTATTAAGCATAGGGGCAGGTGGGACCCTTGATTTTGTAGGTAACATGGTATGGGCATGTCGAATGTATTTAGAGTAGTGAAATCAAACAATATATGTTTGATGTTATGATACATAAGATGGTTATGCATCTTTTGTGATGATTGTGGTTCACCATTTGTTTATCTTATGGATTTATTCTTGTATATGCATGTGATAAATACCAATCTAGAATGTTATTTCCAATGGTATCTACATAGTGATTTTGTGATATAGGGACATGATTGAATGTAATGGATTCAAATTCACATGCCAAAATCTTAACTCGTAGGTATTTTATAAATAGGAGAGGATTACGCACATGATAAACATCATTCAATTACATGAAAAGTAGCAAGGAACCAAGAAAAACATAAATGTGAGGGATGCAATGATCAAGGGTCTCAAATAAAAAGCCTATCACTACATCATAATCATCTTGGATATTGGTGGAAAATCCAATGCAAACAACATTAGAGTGAACTAACAAATGCAAGGGTTGAAAATGGACCAAGCTGTCGAAGTTAGATTCCTATAGAATCGACTCGCACCATCAACATAACTGATATGTGGTGTGGATGATGGATCCATCTGAAAGACAAAATAAGACAACGAATGGGATGATGAGGAATGAAAACTACCCAAATAAAAAAATAAAAAAGGACATGCATTTCAATGGGAAATTCTATGGTTAAAATTTCTTCAGGTAGAGTGCATTGCAAGGGTTAGGAAAAATTTCTCCTTATGGACCCTCTAAAAGGTATGCCCCCTTTCCCAAACATTTACAAATGATGTAAGGACCGAGCCATAATGGTTCAAACTTCCCATGCCCCAAGACATCATGAGCTTGGTCATAGACGAGAACAAGGTTTCCTTTGTGAAAGGTACGAGGGTGGAATTTACGGTCATATTGAGCTTTGGTGTGCTTTTTAGCCACTTCAATGGTTTGTAATGCAACACAACGGTCTTGATTGACGCGATCAAGCATGTTGAGTGTTTGTTCTAAAGGTTGGGTGTCCGAGAGGAGTTTGAAAATAAGGTGGAGGGAGGGGATTTCACACTCGATTGGTGAGAATGCCTTCTATCCTAAAAAAGGTGGAAAGGGGTGAACTCGATGGCAATTTTCATGGAGGTTCTATAGGCCCACAAAAAAGGGAAGACCATAAGGTGCCAGTTGGTCTTATGTTTATTCACCGTCCAATGAAGCATAGTTTTAAGAATTTTATTGATAACTTCAACTTGGCCATTTCCTTGGGGGTATTAATATGACAAATTTTTGTGTTCAAAGTCCAAAAGTGAGGATATCTCACGCTAAAAATCATCTTTGAAGTATCAACCATGGTTGGAAACCAATTTCTTCAGAACCCCAAATCGAGTGATAACATGGTTAAAGAATAATAGGGATGTAGTAGCTTCAGTGTGTATGAAAATTGGCATGGCTTCAACCCATTTAGTGAAATATTAAAAGAATATGATAATATACTTATGGTTATTAGCATATGAGGGTAGATGTAGAAATTCCTTTTAATTTCAAACTGCTAATTGTAATTTACTAAAATAATAGACTTGAATCTATTCTACCAACTACAGAAACAATTAAACGATCGTGAATCACAAAGAATACAAGAGAAATAATTCAATCAACACATTACACAATTGTTTCCTGGGGAAAGCCACAACTAAAAGCCCAACCTATCAGTATATTTAATTAGTTAGAAAATATGAGAAGATTACAATGCTTTTCTCAAGCCTGAGTAACCTTTGCACTATCTATATATGTATCACTCCTTCCTAGACAATCCTTGGAAAATTCTTAACCAAATTTATGGTTTCCTAAGTCCCTATTTACTTGTATATTTTCCTTGGGAATTAGCCCCTATTAATTAGGGAAATTCCTCATCCATAAATACGAAATACATCATATGGATTCTGCTGACTACATGCACCACCTGTACAATTCCGATAATTATACAACTGATAGTACACTGCCCTTGAACTCCAATCTCATATGGGTAACTCGTATATCACACATGTATGAGTTTTTTATTGCTGAATTATCATTTAACTGGTTGAACATTGAAGATGCTCTCCACTTCTAGACCTCCTACTAGTTCCTCCAACAATTAGAACTAGTTTAACTGACTTTAACTTAGTTAAACTGAATTAAGTAATTACAAATAAAAATAAACTCAATCAGGGCTCTTATAAAGTAGGATCCACTCTACATGACTCAAGTTATACCCTCAATTCGAATTAACTGGACAACTAAGTCAAACTAACTTAGTTAACTCATACAAGTTGTCATGTGATGTGGAATTATAATTTTACTCTAGCTTAATTCAAGGGTAAATTAAATTAGAATCTCTCTTAGTGTCATTTTCAGCACTCCCTCTCAGCAAAAAAGGGATTATCAGATACCAGAATCCTCCCTCTATGGAACTCAAATTTTTCTCTTGAAAATTACTTAGTCAAGATATCCACATTATGTTCCTATTTAGGAATGTACTCTAGCAACATGATCCACCTCTGCACATAATCTATTAGATGGTGGTACTAGATGTCGATATGCTTGGATTGATCATGAAAAACAAGATTCTCAGAGAGTTTGATTCAACTCTGATTGTCACAGTGAATCACTGTAGGATCCATCTACTAAGAAAATAATCCAACAATGATCTTCCTCATCTAGATAGACTCATAAACTTCTTGACTAGAAGCCATGTACTCTGATTCTGTTGAAATGAGTGCAATTTATATCTTCTTCTTGCTGTACAAGGAAACTACTAATGACTTGATGCTAAATATTCCCCCTGATGTTCTCTTCATGTTTGATGGACTCCTTGCCTAATATGCATCTATGAATCCTTGAAGATTCACTCCCTCTGTCCGTATGTACCAAAGACCAAATAGAGTGGTGCCTCTGAGGTATCCCAACACTTGTTTAACTGCCTTCCAATAGAGTTTGGTTGGCTTAACCATTGCTTGAATAAGCTAGTTAACTGCATAACACATGTCCGGTCGTGTGTTCACGAAGTACATAAGTGAACCCAAAAAATGTCTGTAAACGAAAACCTCTACCACTTCCCCTGAAGTAGCATCTTCCTTCCTCTAATTCCCTATTAGAGGAGTATCCATGGGTTTTCTACTCTCCATGTGAAACTTATTCAGTATCTCGTTGGCATAATTTCCCTAAGATACAAACAGTTCCCGATCTCCTTGCCAAATTTCCAAATGAAGGAAATAATGCATGAGCCCCATGCATTTCATCTCGAATTCTATTGCCAATTCCTCTTTGCAACATTTTATTAGCTTCTCACATTAGGGGAATTTTGAGGTCTAAAATGGGCCTCCTAAGGAAAGTGTACTGTAGAAATTATATACATTAAGCATGCATATATCCAGACTCTCCTGATCTCACAATATTTATCTTCTTGCAAAATACAGAATCCTTCCACTATAATTCTTGCGGAAATTTAATCAAAAATTACAAAACACATGGAGCAATAAAAGCACACAGAACACAATTGTTTACCGGGAAAGCCTGAAGCTGAAACCCCAACTATATATTATGTAACATGGAGATCATATGACAATCTCATACAAACATACAAAGCTTATCACAAGCTCTCAGTACAGTACAACCGTCATACACTATATAGGCCTAATCTTGCAAATCCATGCACTGATCTTTGCCACCTGCTAGCTTGCCTCCATTGCGCAATCCAAGCTTATTACAAAGACCAATTCAATGTAATCCCACTCTCATTGACTCCATTATTATCATTGGAAACTCCAATGTATATGTAGATGCAATTCATGCATCACTAGTAGTCGCAACGGATAGTCTATCTTTCCCTATCCCCTATCTCTCCACTGGGTCTCCACTGAAACTGTCCATGCACTGTAGTTAACTGATGTATTATTCAGTTGATTAATGAGTTAATAATTAGTGTATTAATTAATAATTAATTCACACCACTCTCACTAGTGTATCAATCAGTTAGACTAGATACAACTAGCTCAACTATGTTTAACTCAGTTAAACTGAACACAACTCCACCAACTACTTCAATAACTCCACCAAACTCTCTCACATGAGTTCTAACTATAGTCTCCATGGAATAGCTCCACTTAACCCTTAGGAATAGCATAATTCCTTCTGTCAGATCCTGTGCCACATCTTTGCACTTAACTGAAGTGCTCCAAGAGAATAAGATAATGTTTATAGTCCAAATATTATTAAGAGCTAATAATATTCGACATATCTATTTTTAGACTGGCAATCTAAAAATAGATTCCGCCCAATATGTCTAAAAACAGAAGTCCATCTATTTTTCCAACTTGACCAACCATCCACAAATAGCATCCTGCAACTCATAGAATATGATCGACATGTCTAAAAATAGACTTTGCGACAAAAAATCACCTGTGTGGGCCCCACCTAGTTTAGGTGATCACTTTCCAACTAGGATCAGGAATGATGTTTCAGGATGCCTCCTTCACTGTTTCTTGTTGCGATCTTCAACATGTACAATCAAAATTCACTTTATGAGAACCAATCACATTTTAGGGGATGACATCATCCCTAATGGTTGAGGTGGCATTGCTTGAGTTAAAGGTACTTACTTGTCACATTCTCAATAGTAGATAAAAACTCATGGTTAACCATGGTAGTGCTCTAAGTACTTTTAAAGTCAAAGTAAAGTACTCATAATAAATGTCATTTCACACTTTTTTAATAACAATATATTATTGTCATTTCATATTTCTTGAAAGAAACAATGCATATATATCCCAATACATTTATTATTTTATATTATATTATATCATTTTTAGATAGTATATTAATTACATGTTATTATACAATTTAAATAATATAAATTTTGGTTAATAGAATATAATATAATTAATAATTTATAAATTTTTATTTTTATTTTATTTTAAGTTATTTAAGTACAAAGGACAAATGCATTAGTTGTTCAATGATAATGATTTTTTCTTGAAAAACTCATTCTTATTTATAGTCAATCAATACAATTTTTTTATTAATTTTATGTTGGTACAAATTTTGAATTGAATTTAACTATGGTTACATGGATTGTGGTGCAAAAAGTGAATTGAAAATTCATAAATATTATTTTATTGGTGTAGCTACTATTTTATTATTTCCTTAGGAGGCCCATTTTAGACCTCAAAATTCCCTTAATGTCACCTATTAGAATTAAATAATCGATATATAATACTATAATAAACAATTTACATTCAACCACAATATGGTAAAGGTTTGCATCTGCTTCAATTTTGGTGAAGCCTATCTTGGTGAAATAGTTGTCTATCCCGGAGTACCAAGCACAGGGTGCTTGTTTCAATCCATAAAATGCTCGCTTGAGTCTGCACACATGTGATGCTCTGTCAAAGTTATTAAATCCTTCCAGCTACTCTATGTACACCACTTCCTCAATCACTCTGTTGAGGAAGGTTGTCTTCACATCCATCTCATATATCTTCCATCCCATCTGCGTTGAAAGTGATATAATTGATATGATTGAAGAGTACCACACTACTGGAGAAAAGGTATCCTCGTAATCAATTCCCTCCACCCGAGAGAACCCTTTGGCCACAAATATGGCCTTGCGTTTCTCGACACTCCCATATGATTCTTGTTTCACCTTGTAGATCCACCTAGAACCTACCATTGACTTGTCCTCTGGCCTTGGGACAACTTCCCAAGCACTGTTCCTGATAATGGAATCGTATTCCTCTACCATGGAATCAAACCATACTGGTTGATGCACTACTTCCTCGAATGAGGATGGCTCAGTCTCTACACTCTTGATCATCAAAACCATGTAGCCAATGTACCGATATGGTGACCTCCTCTGCTTGAGCTGTGATGTGTGTGATCCCACATTCTCTCTAGAATCATGCATCAACCTGTCAGCCTCTCTAGTGCACTTCCTTCCATCTATGGATGTCTCTGCATGAGTGGGTTCTTCCACTCTCTTCTCCTCTGCTTGTGGCTTCTCCACAACATCCCAATGCTCTTCCTCTAGAGCTAAAAGTCCTCATCTAGTTGCAACTGAATCTCCCTCTCAAGGGAACATCTCATGACCTTATATTCATCGAACTACACATCTCTACGAACAAATGTCATCCTGTGAAATGGAAATTACACCCGATAGTTGTGAGGTGTATCATTGTACCCCAAAAATATGCCCAACTTTGTTGTTGGTTCTAGCTTTGTCCTTGCATCCTTGGTAACATGACAGTAAAATGATGAACAAAATATCCTAAAGTGTGCCACATATGGGTTCTTACCTGAAAAATCTTCTTCTGGTGTACTCATCCTAAGAATCCAATGAGGACTCTTATTCTGCACATATACTGTTGTGTTGTATGCTTCAACCCACAAGTGCAACAGTAGGCCATGATCATCCAACATTGCATGTGAAACTCCCAAAATACTTCTGTTATTTCTTTCTGCAACCCCATTTTGTTGTGGGTTATGGGGCGCTATTAAGTCCCATTGAATGCCTTATGATGCATAGACTTTCTTGAACTCATTCGACACATTCTCTACCATTATCGCTCCTGAGAGCCTTCACTTTCCTGCCTGTGTATTTCTCAACTAGTGCTTTAAATTCAAATGATTTTGAGAATGTTTGGTCTTTCTTTTGCATGAAGAATATCTAACACTTACATGAGAAATCATCAACAAATATCACATAATACCCATGCTTGGTCATGGAGGCTGTCAAGAACAATCCACACACATCTAAGTGAAATATTTCAAGGATTTCTTTCACCTGACGGTCCTTATCATGAAAGGTGGATTTGGTGTAATTACCCAATGTACACCCTTTGCATGTATCACACTGCTCAAGTGCACCCTTGGGAAGTACCGTATAAATATGTTTCATGATATTCAAATCTCCATGGTGAAAATGGCTAAATTTCCTATGCCATAAGTCACCTATGTCTCATCTCTACACCTTCTCTACGTTCGTGCTCAAAGTAGCACAATATTCTACATATAATTTGTAGAGGTTTTTTACCCAAACCCGAATCCGCTTCACTTGTATCGTGGCTATGTGATGAAGGAAAGCCTTTCCTTTTCCATAATATCACATTGTATCCAAGATATTCCAACATAGAAACTGAAACTAAATTCTTCTTTAGACTTGAAACATACACGACATCTTTTAATGTGAGAGGAGAATTGGACTCCCTATGAAAAGTAACAATGCTGATGAAGGTCGCACTATACCTTCCATCATCTCTCATCTCGATGTGCATTTGGAGGTCCTTCTCCTCCAAGTTTTAGAAGAATTATTTATTGTTGGTCATATGGAATGAGGCTCCACTATCCAATTACCACACATTAACCAGCACCAATGTCACCATGCGTCCAATGAGGGTGAAATCCAACTCAGATTGTGAAGCAAGAGCTTCACCTTCCACTCCTCCCAAGGTCTTATTTCTAGCCTTCTTTTGTGGACACTTTGTGGCATAGTGTCCTAGCTTGTGACAGTGAAAACATTTAATCTTCGACAAGTCCTTCTTTCCTGCTTGACTGGAATCTCCTTTGGATTGGGATTTCTTCCCTTTCCCTTTCTTTACCTTTCCATCCAAGGCACAATTATCCTCATCATCATGCTTGGAATAGGTTCCATATCTAGTGTTCTGGATTATCTCTTCTTTCACCAAGTCGGACCACAAACACTCCAACTCTCGTAGCTTCTCCCTCTTATTTACTGAATCCTAGTAGCTGTGCCAAATCTTGGTAAGGCCTATAAGTGCTAGGCTAACCAAATCATATTAAAAAACTGTAACACCAACAGTCCCAAGATCATCCCAACATTGGGTGAACTTGGTCAAGTACTGTGGTATTGTGTCGCCCTTCTCCATCTTAATATTCTGAAGCTTGTCCTTTAGTTCCAATTTCTTGTGGTCACTACTATTTTGAAACAAATTTTTCAAGACTTTTCACATTTCATATGGAGTCTCCTTACCATGGATGTTTGAGAAAATATGATCTTTAAATCCTTCTAGTAATATCCTTCTTGTCTTTGCTACGCTCTTCTTCCAATATGCTAGATACCGGGAATCAACTAGTTCTGATTTCATGATATCCTTTTCAATGAACTGCTTTAATCCATTATCTTCCATGACTGCTTCCATCCGGTCCTTCCAAGCAATATAATTTCGAGCTACCGTCAAGGGAATTATCGAGCCTCAGACCATAGAATTCCATCCCGATCTTGTTGCTACCTCTGGAGAATATATTTTCAAAACTCCTTATTCCTGCAAGGACGAACTCATATTCTTCTCTTCTATTGTGATTTCAGCTCTGATACCATGTATAATTTCCTTATAGATTCAAACTGCTAATTGTAATTTACTAAAATAATAGACTTGAATCTACTATACTAACTGCAGAAACAATTAAACAATAGAAAAATCATGAAGCATACAAGAGAAATAATTCAATCAACACATTACACAATGATTTCCCGGGGAAAGACACAACTAAAAACCCCTCCTATCTGTATATTTCATTAGTCATAAAATATGATAATATTACAATGATTTTCTCAAGACCGAGAAACCTCTACACTATCTCTATCTATCTCACTCCTTCCTAGACAAGCCTTGACCAATACTTAACCAAATTTCTTCTTGCCCAAGTCCCTATTTCCTTGCCATGTTTCCTTGGGAATTCACCCATATTAATTAGGAAAATATTTCATCCACAAAAACACAATACATCATAGGCCTTCTGCTAACTTCATGCACCACGTGTACAATTAAGATAATTATACAACTGATATTACACTACCCTTGAGCCCTAATCTCAACTGGGTAATGCATAGAACACACATGCATGTGTTATTTATGGTTGAATTATCATTTAACTAGTTGAAAACTGAAGCTGCTCTCCATTTCTAGACCTCCTACTAGTTCCTCCAATAGTTGGAACTAGTTTAACTGAATTTAACTCAGTTAAACTCAATTAATTAATTAAAACTAAAAATAAAATCAATAAGGGATGCTCTAAAGTAGGAGCCACTCTACTTGACTCAAGTTAGACCCTCAACTTAAATTAACTAAATCAACCAAGTCAAACTAACTTAGTTAATTCGTACAAGTTGTCATGTGATGTGGATTTACATTTTTATTCTAATTTAATTCAAGGGAAAATTAAATTAGAATATTTCTTGGTGCCATTTTCAACACTCGACACTTCATAAAGTTTATAGCCCATTTACAGAAATGAAAAACTATGATAACAAGATGGAGGGGATAAGGCAGAGCTCAAGCCTTAAGGGCATATAATTGACAATTGGGATAATGTTTGACTACCTAAATTCAATCACTGAAGAGAGAATGATAAAAGTATTTGATGCACATTATTTTCTAGGCAGTGGAAATTTTATAGAGGTGACCACCACAGGTTCCACCGTGACATGCATTAATCACTTGCTCCACTTCAACATGGGTAAGACAACAATGAAGGAAAATGTCAACATCACGACGATGAATATATTCTACGATAAGGAGATAGCGAGGGGCTTGATGTCGAATGTGTCATAGATCATCACTGTTAAGATGGGGGGTGTTATAGGTAAATTTGGGCACCATTCCCAATGACCTCGTTAACTGGGCAGCATCTCTAGGACTGATGATCAAAGGGTCTATCATTCCCTATCATCTCAATTTCTATATTATCTAAGACAGGAAACATTCATGAATCAAACAAGATTTTTATCAAAGCAAGGCTTTTCCATGGTTTGAAGCTTATTATTAAACATGTGGGAGCTCACGAACGCAGGCTTTAAGGGGCCTAAGTGCGTTGCGTATGCAGGTAGCTCCATTCTGGTCTACTCTGCAAAGCACTTCTCGACATTCAAAGGTGCGATGGTCAGATTGGGAGCGAAATTCTCATTGTTCCGGAATATCCACTTGGCCAGTGTCTTCTAGAAGGGTTCACACGTGTCATGCTTCGGATCCAAGTGTCCATTTTACATCTACATGAATGGAGAACATGTCTTGCCTATTTTTGGAATGTAATTTACTGCAAAACAACCTACAGTTCATCTATAAATTGAACACAAAGCTAAGTGTTCAAGGAGGAAGAATTTGAGTAGAGAAATGCTGGATAATTTTCAGTAGAGAGTTTGATTTGTGGAGCTGTTGGTGGAGAGACTTATGCTATGATGAGTCTAAGGAACTCTGCTGGAAGGTCATGATGAATCAATCACTAGGTTGTAAACTCTCCTTGTACCATTAATAAAGAGTACTTCTTTTTTTTCCCTACGTGCATCCATGTTTACTTTGATTTTCCATGTTGTAAAATCTTTGTTGATGAATGTAGTTTATGCTTAGCTGATTTGGCTAATTAACTTGAATAGATATCTAGATTATTATATCTTCTGCTGTTTCAGTGCTCTTTCTTGCACGAAGCATTCAACTATTTGAAACCGCTTGAAGTTGAGGCTGTAGTGGAAGCGACAGAAAGGAGTCATTTGGAAGAGACTAAAACAAGTAAGCATCCAATCCTCTCTGTATATCTGTTCTGAGTTAGGAAAAAGGGTAGTGCAGTCTTTCACCTGTTTTTCTAGACTAGACGCCAGTCTAGGGAAGCGTAGTTTATCCGTAGATTAAAATTCTGGCCCAACAAACTGGCGACCATACTGGGGAGAATTTCTCTTGAATATTGGCATTTTAGTCTCTGATCTGCTTTCTAAATCCACACAGTATTTATTTCACATAAAGATTAGACATTTTCAGAGTTCAATTTGCAAAGTTAGTGAGCCAAAAGGTAGCTTTTTATTTGTTTACTGCGCTCAACGCACCCTTGGTCAGGGCACAGTTCTTTGCAGAGCACTATCTCCCTTGTCAGCCTGCATTGCAGAGCCCTGTCTCCCTTTGGAGACTGCGTTGGCTCCTGAAAGGAACAAATCCTCTTGAATTTGACTTTGTATTTTGCTTCAATTCTGTTTGCTGACTTGTTCTGAAAAGTTTAATGCTCTATTTGACCAGTAACACTATATATTTCTTATCCTTTGACTGAAAATTTGTTCAATGTTGTTTTAAAAGTTTTTCATTATCATTGACAAGTTGATTTCAAAGTACTTTTTATGGTCGCATTAAGAATCGTTTGCTTTCAAAATAGGAAATTGTCGTAAAGTCTTCATTTCCTTGATAGGAGAAATTGTTGTTGAAATCTTCATTTTTCCTTCAAAAGAGAAATTGTTGTTTGTATTCTTCGTTTCTCGAAAATAAAAAGCATTTCGATTATTGATCTAGTGCACCTAGTTTTCTTTCTGCATTCATAAAATTAAGGAAACTAAAAATAAAAACTTGCATTTGCATGTAGGATTGTGTGTTTTTTGCAAAAGGAACATTAGGAAATCTGCATTTAGTTTGAGATTCATTGATTTTGTTTTTGTTCATTAATTTGTTTTCTCTCAAATTATTTGCTCTCTTCCCTTAGTAGCTAGGTCTTTCATTGAAAAAGATGAAAGTGAAAGTTTGTTTATCATTCTTAGCTTTCATTTTAGGAATTTCATATACATCGTCGTGGTGAACCTGAAAGGAAAACTGTTAAGCAAGATCAACATAAAATAAATCTCAATTTACTTAACAACGCTTTGGAACATTAATGATAACATTTAGAGGTCTAGGCTAGAGACGTGTTCCAGCGTCGTAAAACATAGTAGCTGTCGTTAACTTGTCTACAATACATTTCGAGTGTGATACCTCACTCCACATTTGTAAGTATATCGTAGCTCATCCACGTACTCTCGGGTATATCGGGCGGTGTTACAGTACTATAAGTATAAAGGGGTGCTCTCATTGTGCGGTTTTGCATCAGATAGCGCTAATACGGACTTGGGCCTCCACGTACCTTCGGGTATATTTGGGAGGACAAATTTTAGGTGCTATCCATCCATAGTGAACCGAGTCAGCCGCCTTGAAATTGTGATACACCGAACACAACATTCGGGGAGATTACATGCCTGTACTTTTTGGTTTGCCAAGAGGTATTCTGCAGTTCACAGTTTCCTGGTAAACCTTTTTTCCTAGCATTACCCTCTTTTTGTTTATTTGTTTTTGGATAAAATAAATTAGTAATCATGGAAGAACATAATCCTACCCCCCGTCGTTCGCGTAGATTAGCTTTAAAACCACCTTTACCGGAAGATTGCAGCGAAGGCGATCACGATCTGTCGAATCAAGTACAATTCGTACGTCTGGCGAAACATCATCTTTTAATCCAGAGTTAGCTCAAATTTTTTTCACACATCTCGGTTCATTTACTGTTGTCAAAATGGAGCCTTCACAGTTACCCATGGTCACGATCCATTCAGTCACTGAGACCATACCTCCTGGACCCGACGTTGTTCAATCACATGTTGATCCAAATATTGTCTCTTCTTTGCCAGAACATCTGAATCCTGAATCTGAACAGCCGGAATTTGTTCCTACCTTGGTCATCCCACAAAGTTCTGTAACCATTGAAACTCCTATTTCACACATTCTATCGTCTAAAATATATTTTGGGCCTGACGGTGAAGTTCTTCCTCCTGGTTTAATCGCAATTGAAGAAATCCCTCAACCTGATACACCTTTAAGTCAAACCCACTTTGGGGGAGACCTTTACCTGTACTAGTCATTTCCTCAATTGTTTCCATCTGCTTTTGTTGATCCTATTTCCATTCAATTACCTGTTGATTTTTGAGGTTATACACTTGGTCAAATTACCATGTCTGAACCAACATCTTTGGTTGGGTCTGCTGTTCTAATTACGTCAGCTCCTACCCTCGCTACTCCATCGATGTTCACATTATCACCAGATTCATATTTGCACGGTGGCCCTTCAGTCCCAATAGGTTACAAATCACTATCTGGCACTTTCTCTGGTGCACCTTCACGTTCATGGTCTTTGCCAATGTCATCATCTAGTGTTTTGACTGGTAGTCCTATAGTTAGTACTGAATGACTTGATTCATTAAATCCATCATTAGGGCAATATCAAGCCAGTCATTATGGGTCAAATCCTTTATCAATTGGACTCCCAACATTTGATGAATAATAATTTCCATCTTATTATCCTCCTTATGCTGGGGGGCAACCTTCGGTTACCCAATATGACAGTACTCAGTCACATTTTGGTCAGACTAATGTTGATTTAAATGTTTGTCAATAGCAGCCCACTCTGCCTATCCAACCACAGACGGTTGTCCAATCGTATCAACCAACTCAACCTGTTACAACGACTTCAATACCACTTGTTAATACATCTATACCCCTGTTACAACATCAAAATCTTATTCATCAACCTTATCAGGTGAGTTCTTCAACTCAATATCATCAAATGTTGGGTCCAGAAACTCAAAATCCTTTGGTTAATTTACAACAAGCTGTATTAGGAATCATTTATTCACAAGCTGGTCCACCATTTTATGGGGTGTCACAAACACAATCTGGTTATACATATCAACCAAATCCAACTTATTCAAATTTGGGTTATAATATTGGTGGACAGACCCCTTGGCAGCCACAGGCGCAAATTCTACAAACTTCATTTCAACAAGTAACATATCCAGGTTTTGGTCAACAACACTCTCAAGCGTTTTCCATGCAAAACAACCCCTATCTGGGTTACCAACAACAAATCCCATATGTCGGTGCTCAAAGACCTGTTCCCCAAGCAATTCCATATTATCCTGGCTATGCTCAACCTGACCTTAATAGACAATTGCCTTTTGTTGCAACCTTGGAATTACTAGATTTAAACCGGTTAACTAATGATCCTATCAATTATGCTCCTTAGTGGCTGGTGATAGCACATAAATTACCCTCTGAAATTCCTAAATTCAATGGAAACCCTGGAGAAGACCCATCAAATCATGTTATGACTTATCATTTATGGTGCTCATAAAATTCCCTAAATGATGATTCTTTTCGATTACGTCTTTTTCAAAGAACGCTCACAGGTTGACAGCTAAATGGTACATTGAATTACCTAGAGCTTCATTTGACAATTTTACTGCTTTGGCTACTGTATTTTTGACCTATTTCCAGTTACCGATCAGATACCAAATTGGAACGGAAATCTTGACCAATTTCAAACAAAGTAACGCTACTCACATTTCAGATCATATTCATGAGTGGCGTCGCCGTCGACGAATGGTTAAGACATTTGTTCCTGATCAGCTGCTTGCTGAATGGTTCATCAAATCCTTGTTACCATCTATAATAGAGGATGTGGCTAAAGGTGGCATTGTCACAGAAGAGCAAGTCATTTCTCGTGCCCAGTATTTAGACTTGATTTACACTTAGTCTGGCACGTTGTATGAGAAAATACCAAATGTGCCACGATCTAATTTCAATGTTCCTCCTCAAATAAAGGACTCTCATGCCGGAGACGGCTTGATAGGCACTATAAATACACACAACACTACTGCATCTGATCCTACTCCTACTTCCGAAATCAATGCCCTCTCATTTAACAAAGGAAAAAGTGATAAGCAACTAGGAAGTAAGAAAAAGGGGAAATCAAAGAAAAATCAAACTTCTAACCTGCAGGAACGATCATCTGATCAACCGTCAGGATCATAGAAACCTCGTTATCCATGCATAATCTGTAACAAGGAACACTTTGTTAGGGATTGTCCTCACCGTGCTGAAGTATTAAAAATCATCAAGACTTCAAATGCATCAGCTGTGTTGACAAACCCATTTCCAAATCCAGACACAAATTTCATTGCTACAGATCCAGCTCCTAGTTCCCAAGTGTTAATGTTATCCAGTACAAAACCTTCACAAGATATTTTCATGTTGACGCGGAATAAAAACTATGGTAGTCTAGCTGATCAACCTACTACCTCAACAACGAATCCATCTACTGAATCAGTACCACCTCCAGTTATTCCTGAATTGAAGATTAAGCCACCAAAGGGAGTAATTCATAAATCGACATATAATCCTCGAGCAAGAGCTACAAAAAATTATAATATAGTTGAAGATTTGGCTCAATCCCCTTCGGCTATGTCTGCTCTTGATGTATTACAAAATTTTCCCTCCCAGAAGCAAGCTTTATTGTTGGCCATTGGTGGAATTGATCCGATTGATTCTAATCTTGTCATCTTTAATCATACGGGCTATGTGTCATAGATACCAGCAGAATTGGCATTCTCCATCCAAGTAAATGTTCTCAATCACCTTGTTCATCTCACTATTATTGATGAGGGAGCATCTACGTGCATTCTGTCTCTAAACTGTTGGAAGTCACTTGGCTCGCCATGATTATCACAATCATCAACGACGTTGAAGGCTTTTGATGGAAGAACATATAAACCTCATGGTATTATCCTTAACCTGCAAGTTGAACTAGGGGGAAAAACAGTAAGTATTGATGTTGAGGTTGTTGACGGACCCCTTGACTATAATATTTTACTCGGAAGACCATGGGTATATGCGATGACTGCAATTGTTTCTACATATTTTAGAATGGTTTCCTTTCCTCATAAAGGTACTATTACAGTCATTAATCAATTATCCTTTTTCGCTTCCGCTTCGTAGGTAACTGAAAGCATTCCGTATGTTCACTTACCCCAACTAGAAATCCAGAACATTGGTGTAGGAACTGTTAGAAAATTAATATTACAGAGCAATGAAACACATAAAATATGCGGAAAACACAAGCACACAAAACACATAAAACCAGAGAGACACAGATATACGTGGTTCACCCAGTTTGGACTATGTCCACCCCGAACAACCAGTCCTTCCTTTCTATTATCCAGCTAAAATGAAGAGACACAACCTATAGCAGATCCGCTGTAATATCCTCTATTCTCTCTCACAATATCCCTATCTGTTTCTCACTCTTAGAATACACACCATACACAACCACAATACAATACCCTCATAAAAGCAAGGGGTTGCCTTCTAGGGCAAAAAACCCTAAACTAAACATAAATTCTACTGTCAGATCATCTGCTTAATGAACGGTCCAGATTGACTAGAAATTACTATACTTTTACAAGGCAATTTTACATCTGTTTTTAGCTTCGGGGGCACTGCCCTCGAAACCCCCCGCAAAGGGGGGGCTCCATAAAGTCGCAGCCGCCCCCGTGGACCCCCCAGGTAGTGTTTAATTATGGGTGGCGTTGTCGCCCCCATTAAGGTATAGGGGGTCCAATGCTATGATACAAAATAAACAAGAAAATCAGGCTCCACACCCAACAATCTTCCACTTGGAGACTGACTGTAGCAACTCCACCGCTGCTTCATTTTCTAGAAAATGACTCCTCTTTGGACCTGGTTTTTTCTCATCTTCATCATCATCCTTGAATACCAATTGAAATTGAGCATGTTCTCAGTTTCTCCCTGGTTACAACTTTTGTTAGCATATTTGCAGGATTCTGGCTAGTGTGTATCTTTTCCAGCTTCAACTCTCCATCTTCCAATACTGAGCGTATGAAATGGTACTTGAGCTGTATGTGTTTAGTCCTGGAATGAAATTCTGAGTTCTTTGCAAGATGAATGGCACTTTGGCTATCACTGTATAGCATGCCCATATCATGCTTCTTACCCAATTCATCCATAAACCTTTGTAACCAAATCATTTCTTTACTAGCCTCTGTAGCAACAACATACTCTGCTTCTGTTGTTGAAAGTGCAACAACACTTTGGATTTTTGAAACCCAACTGACAATTGTTCCACCTACAGTAAATACATATCCTGTAGTGCTCCTCTTGTTATCTCTATCACCTGCCATATCTGCATCAACATATCCATGTAGAGCAATGTTTGAACCACCAAAGCATAATGCTTGATTTGTGGTACCTCTCAAATATCTAAGAATCCATTTCACTACCATCCAATGTTATTTTCGTGGATTGTTCATGTACCTGCTTACAACTCCCACTGCATGTGCAATATCAGGCCTTGTATAGACCATTGCATACATTAAGCTTCCAACTACTGATGCATATGCAACTTTAGACATATAATCCATTTCTTCTTGGGTCTTGGGGCACATCTCCTTACTAAGTTTGAAATGGCTAGCAAAAGGTGTACTAACTGGTTTTGCATTCTGCATATTAAATATTTTCAACACCTTTTGTATGTACTCATTCTGTGACAGTGTTAATTTGCGATTTTTCTTTTCTCTAGTTTTTCTCATACCAAAGATTTGTTTTGCAGCTCCCAAATCCTTCATTGCAAATGAATTTGCCAATTTTCTTTTGAGCACATTTATTTCCTGTATGTTAGACCCTGCAACAAGCATGTCGTCTACATACAATAACAATATAATATAGTTGCCATCATTTTGCCTTTTTAGATAAACACAATGATCAGAGTGACATCTAGTATAACCTTGTTCAGACATAAACTTGTCAAATTTTAGATACCACTGCCTTGGAGCCTATTTTAAGCCATACAAGCTCTTCTTTAGCCTGCACAATAATTTTTCTTTCCCTTTTACCTCATATCCTTCTGGTTTCTCAATATAGATCTCTTCCGCCAAATCTCCATGGAGAAATGCTCTCTTTACATCTAAATATTCAAGATGTAAATCTTCCGCTGCTACAAGACTTATAATAGTTTTGATTGAAGTCAACTTAACAACAGGATAATCATCAAAATCAATACCTTTCTTCTGTGCAAAACCCTTCACCCCAAGTCTAGCTTTGTACCTATGTTTTCCTCCATCTTCTTCCTTCAACCTGTAAACCCATTTATTTTGCAATGTAGTTTTACCTGCAGGCAACCTGACTAAGTCCCAAGTATGGTTATGCATTAAGGATTCCATCTCTTCTTCCATGGCTAGCTCCCACTTCTTCTTGCTTTCAACCTGCATTTCTTCTTCATAACATTTGGGTTCATCAGAATCAGTCAACAATAAATAATATAATGAAGGAGAGTATCGTTCAAGGGGTCTACTTATCCTGGTAGATCTTCTAACACCACTTTCAAGTGTTTGAGTTGCCTATTGCTGTTGTGGTGGTTGCTGTTGTTGTAGCTGTTGATTATTATTATTTTCAGGCACCTTTACTTTTTCTATGATCTCATCAAGAACTGTGTATTCTTTGTTTTCTTTTTCCTGTTTATTTTCCTGCAACTGATTCTTATACAAGACCTTTTCATTGAATATTACATCTCTTCTCCTAATGATTTTGTGATTTTCATAATCATATAAGCGATAACAAAAATCATTAGCACCATATCCAATAAAGGTACATTTCTTTGATTTTGCCTCAAGCTTTGTTCTATTTTCTTTATTAATATGGACAAAGGCCTCACAACCAAAGGCTTTAAAAAAGAGTAGTTTACCTTTTTACCTGTCCATGCTTCCTCTGGAATACCACCATCCAAGGAACTTGAAGGCCCTCTGTTTATTAGATAAACAGCAGTATCTACAGCATCTGCCCAAAAATTGTAAAGGCAATCCTGCATGCAATCTCATGCACCTTGCACGCTCCATGATTGTTCTGTTCATCCTTTCTGACACACCATTTTCTTGTGGTGTTCTTGGAACTATCTTCTCTCTGCGAATTCCATGCTCTGAACAGTACCTATCAAACTCTTTGCTGCAATATTCACCTCCATTGTCTGATTTGAGACACTTCAACTTCTTTCCTGTCTCAATCTCAACCAAAGATTTCCATTTCTTGAAAATATCAAATACATCAGATTTATTCTGAATACAATAAATCCATGTTTTTCTAGTTTCATCATTAATAAAAGTAACATAATAGCGAGATCCACCAAGAGATGATACCTGAGAGGTCCCCATACATCTGTATGCACAAGCTCTAATTTTTCGCTCTTCTTTTCTTTACCAACTCTGAGAAATCTGACTCTCTTCTGTTTTCAATAAATGCAGTCCTCACAAAAATCCAAATCAACAATATTCAAACCTGGCAACAAATTTCTTGAGTGAAGAATCTTCATCCCATTATTACAGAGCAATGAAAACACATAAAATATGCGGAAAACACAAGCACACAAAACACATAAAACCAGAGAGACACAGATATACGCGGTTCACCCAGTTTGGGCTACGTCCACCCCGAATAGCCAGTCCTTCCTTTCTATTATCCAACAAAAATGAAGAGACACAACCTAAAACAAATCCGCTGTAATATCCTCTGTTCTCTCTCACAGTCTCCCTATCTATTTCTTGCTCTGAGAATACACACCATACACAGCCGCAATAAAATACCCTCATAAAAGAGATGGGTTGCCTTCTAGGTAAAAAAACCCTAAACTAAACATAACTTCTACCGTCAGATCATCTGCCTAATGAACGACCCAAATTGACTAGAAATTACTATACTTTTACAAGGCAATTTTACATCTGTTTTTAGCTTCGGGGGCACTGCCCCCGAAACCCCCCACTAGGGGGGGGGGGGGGGCTCCATAAAGTTGCAACCGCCCCTCCTAGACCCCCCAGGTAGTGTTTAATTACGGGCGACGTTTCCGCCCCCATTAAGGTACAGGGGGTCCAATTCTGTGATACAAAATAAACAAGATAATCAGGCTCCACACCCAACATGAATTTTAAAGGATTCCACTCTTATGGGAACCTTTGCATTACTGCCACCTTCGACGTCGACAGAAATTGCAAGTATAGAGACCTGCTACATGATCTCTTCCACTCCATCTGGCTTAAGGAAGAGTGCGGGTGATTCTGTTATTTCTACGTTGGATGATGTTTTACCGCTCAGCCTTATTGAGCTACAATAGCAATCAATCTATTTGGCTTGGGCAGAAAATTCGAAATCAACGTCGCCGAGTGTTTGGGTTGATCGTTCATTAGATTTTGGTACTCCATCTGATCCGTTTTCCTCAAAATTTTTGATAGATGAAAATAGAAGCTATGATGGCAGAAGGAGAACCATGGAAAGATTATCATCATCGCTCCCATCTTCCAGATTATGAAGAAAATAATCTTAGTGAACTATATCACCCATCCATTCAAAATTTCTTTTAGAATTCTTTTTCGATTAACGCAATTGAATCTGAGCGAAATTTATCAAATATTGAAGAAACGATTTCTATCAGTATTTCGACTAAACCTGGCATTGTAGAAAATATTCATGTCGCTCTCTTTTTCGTGAATTTCGTGACATATTTGCTTGGTCTTACGGGGAAATGCCAGGCATAGATACTAGTATAGTTGAACACACTATTAATATGTATCCTAGTGTCAAACTCGTGCATCAACGGCTTCATCCTGTTCATCCGAAGAAAGCCGCTGCCATAAAAAAAAAGGTTGAAAAATTTTTGCGTGCTGGTTTCCTTTACCTTGTTCCGCTAACTGAGTGGGTTTCCAATATTGTTCATGTTATGAAAAAACAAGGAACCATTAGAGTGTGTGTCGATTATCGGGATGTTAATCAGGCTTGTCCAAAAGACAACTATCCTACACCCTTTATTGACCAGATTATTGATGACTGTGCTAGATGTGAGATATTTTCTTTCATGGATGGATTTTACGGCTACAATCAAATGAATATCTGCCCAGATGACAAACATAAGACAACATTCATCTGTCCCTGGGGCACATTCGCATATTAGAAACTTCTGTTTGGTTTAAAGAACGCTGGGGAAACTTTTCAGAGAGCAATGGATTATGCTTTCAATGACATCAAGCACATTGTTCAACCATATCTAGATGATTTACCAGCGCATTCACGAAACTGGACTGATCACCTGATGCATGTGAGAGCCATTTTCTTGCGCTGCCGACACTACAATATATGCCTCAATCTGCACAAATGTGTGTTTTGTTTTGGTTTTGGTCGATTGCTCAGATTCGTAGTCTCAAAAGAAGGAATTCGAACAGACCCACTGAAGGTTTAGGCCATTCTTGATTTGCCTACACCCTCAAACTTACTTGAGATACAGAAACTTCAAGGAAAGGCTAAATTCCTGAGAAGGTTCATTCCAAAGTACATCTAAATGGCTAAAGGATTTACTCGATTATTGAAAAAGGGGGTTCCATTCCATTGGGACCAAGTTGCGCAAGCTTCTTTTGATGTTGTCAAGGACCATCTTGTCCGAGCGTCATTAATGTATCCTCCAAATTATTCAAATGATTATTTCCTATATATCGCCGCAGCTAAAATGACCATCGCTATGGTTTTGGTCCAAGTAGAATATGGAATTGAACATCTGATCTATTATTTGAGTCATAATCTCAATGATACGGAAGTTAAGTACTCGTATGTGGAAAATATTGCGCTGAAAGCTGTTCAAGCTGTCCAAATATTTCGCCATTATATCTTGCTCCGAAAAACAACAATAGTTTCAGATTGCAACCCCATGACTTACATCTTATCATGTCGATTGTTGGGGGGGAAATATTCAAAATGGATTGTCATTTTGCAGGAATTTGATTTGGAATTCATCAAATCCAAGTCAAAGAAGTCTTTAGTTTTCGTTGAGCTTCTCTGTGACCTTCCCTATGATAGTACTGCAACTACGTCAGAACCATCTATTCTAGACGAGTCTCTGTTTTTTATCAGATCATCTGATCCTTGGTATGGGGATTTCATCATTTATCTCCAAACCAAAATTTTTTGACTTAATTACCTCTCGCTCTGATCAACGACATATTCGATACCAAGCAAAATATTATCTGATCGTCGGCGATACACTTTATCGTCGTGGTGCCGATACCAATTTAAGGAGGTGCCTCACTCATGAGGAGGCCGAAAAAGTGTTAAATGATTGTCATGCTAGGGCTTGTGGTGGACATTTATCTAGTTATGCTAACGCGCAGAAGATACTCCGCGCTGGTTACTTTTGGCCTACTATTTTTTGAGATTGTATCCTCGCAGTCAGAAGTTGTCATGCATGTCAAATTTATGACCGTAAAATCCGCAAACCACCAGCGCCAATGCATCATATTGTCTCTGCTAGACCATTTACGAAATGGGGTATCGATTTCATGACTTGTAACCCTCCTTCGTCCGAGGGGCACAATTATATTATTGTCGTAGTTGACAATTTTACCAAATGGGCCGAAGTGATGCCTACATTCGACAAGACAGGACAAACAACTGCATTTTTTTTCTTCAACCATGTTATGGCACGATTTGGGGTCCCACAGGCTATAGTTACTGATCATGGGAAGCATTTTCGCAACCATATGATGTCTGAATTGAAAGCCAAGTTAGCATTGTCGCATGATAATTCTACTCCTTATTATCCACAATCGAATGGACAAGTTGAGGCTATTAACAAAATTCTTAAACGAATGCTTCAGCGAATGATAGGAGTCCGTAAAAGGAATTGGCACTTGATCGTGTACTCCGCCTTGTGGGCATATCGAACCTCGGTGAGAAATGCTACCAGATTTACTCCTTTTCAATTGGTGTATGGTTTGGAAGCTATCTTACCAATCCAATGCGAAATATCATCGTTAAAACTCGCGATAGACTTGTTACCTGACACCTCTGAAGAAGAAGCGTGTCTCCTTAACCTCATCCATCTAGATGAAATGCGTTGTAAAGCCCAATTGGCCAACAAAGTGCATAAGGGATGTAGAAAGGTGCAATACGACAAAAATGTCCAACCTCACATCTATTCAGAGGGCGACTTGGTCCTTCTTTACTACCAGGAAGCTGATAAATTAGGTACATGGAAATTCGAGCTGTTATGGCATGGCCCCTACATTGTTAAAAGAGTTATTGCTAAAGGTGCCTACAAGTTAGTTGATTACGATGGGATTCCATTGGCGTAGCCTAGAAATGGGTTGTATCTTAAACGTTACTATGCTTAATCATGAGCGTAGTAATTTTTTTTGTATTATATTGTTTATATGTTGTTTATTTGCATTCACTATCTTAATTTGTTTTTTAGAGTTTTCTTGGCGTTAGTAATCTGCTTTACATTTTATGGCAGATGTTTGAATCTTCAAAACCATTTGTTGGATATGTTGATGGTGCTAGTCGTAGTACGTAGAATCTATCCTCTGCAGTGTGGGCCATTTTCGCTCTGAACGACAAGTTAGCGAGTTTTCAAGGGATTTGTATTGGTAGATCGACGAACAATATTGCTGAGTATAACGCGTTGATCGAACTTCTCTCTGATGCCATTTCATTTGGTATTAACCACATAATCATCAAGTTAGACTCACAACTTGTGGTACTACAACTTACTAGTGTTTATACTGCTAGAAATCCAAAAATTCTTAGATTGTTCTTAAGAGTTTGACTTTTGGAGAGACATTTTGATTTTGTTCAATATCAACACATTTCCAGAAATCTGAACACTTTAACTGATTCATTAGCTAATTAGGTTTTAGATAGACATTTACGACATAGGTAAAGAAAACATTCACATCATTGAATAGGATTGCGCATTAAACATAGGAAAAACTCTGAAAACATATAGATAGATAGTTATAGGGTTTTTACAGAATTTGTGCCCAAGACACATTGGTCATCTGACCTCAAAATGTATGCAAAAAGTCATAAGTAAGCTAGTGGTGCTCTTGTCGCATGGGAAGCTCTTCAATACGACAATCTAGATTCCCGAAGGTCAACCCCTCTATGTGCTGCTAGAGTTCAACAAGAGTCTCAACCATATCAAGGTCTTGAAGGACTGCTCTCACGACAACCCTCTCTATTGGCACATTCGCTTCGCGCTCTAGTCCCTCTACTGGTTGAACTTGACCGATATCTGCATTACATTAAAAAAAATTGTTTAGTCTTGGAAAGAAATCAAAACACAAATTTTTTTGTATAAACCTTATAAAAATAAAAAAACATGGTCAAATCAATCTTACCTATTGCACCCCACTGAGCGCCTTCTGGTAAAACTAGATCTGGATCTCCTCGGAAGTAGACGCCTGCATATGCATACTCATTGATGGCAACAATCTGTCACCTAAACTAGGTGAATAATGCAGTCGAGAACACAACGGTCGATTGCCCTGAATGCTGACCCATGAGTTCTACCCATCTCTGCATTCAAGTATCTCTAGGAATAAATATATCCAATGTTATATGTTGTGGCTACATCAATGGAATCCATTCCAAAGCGAAGGAGAGAAGGATGGAGCCATGACTGAAATTTTTCTTCCTTCCTCCCTTTTCTTTATTCAGTTGTTCCTTTATCTGAGATAGAACAACTTCAGACTAGTTTAAAATTGTTGGCTCTAAGCATTCCAATGCATACTGTATATATGATCTGTTTTCCACATGGAGTGTAATGGTGCCAGCTAGTTTAGCGACCGTGAATAGGATGGTTCTCAGAGGAAAATCCCTGACATCACGGATGTTTATTTTTCCATCTTTGCTAGGTTCTGACCCCGGATAGAAATATTGCATAACATAATCCCTCACTGTTTCTCCTCCAACGATATATCCTGTGAGTGAAATGGGCAAACCTCTCCTCGACAAACCTGTGAGAAAATACAAATCCTAAACTGTTATGGAAAGCGCTTGATTTTTTATGTGAAATGCCTCTATCACTGGATCCCATGCTCGAACAAGAAACTCCAAGAGTTCTGTCAATTGCCTCATTCCTGACAATTTAAAGTACTTAAGCAGCCCGCAATCTCTTAAAGCTCTTACAGTACCCGGATCATTCAAGGAAATCATATCTTGTTCTTCATGTTCTCTTTCTCTCAATGTAATCGTCATTAATATCTAATGGAAACCTGAAAATCAACCACAAGATCCATTAGATACCATTCATTACAGAAAACTAGGAAAATTTTGAGCTCATCTTGAGAATCAAAAACTTGAATTGCGCCCAACGCACTCCCTAGGTGAAGACATTGTGTTGCATATGGAGGTACCCTTCACTGTACCTGCTATGCAACGCAAGTTTCAATATACAAGGGTGCGTTGCCCTCATTTTGGGAAAAATTTACCCTAGGGGCCTCAAAACCCTAAAAATTTGTAAAGAATGGAGATGAAATGACTACTGAAAGAAAGAGAAGGGTTTTACTACTAACGTGGATCAGACGGCGATGAAATCCGTCCACTGAAATGACCGCAATCAACGACTTAAGTTCAGGGGAAAAATCAGCTTCAGAGCTCCAAAATGCAAATGGTAACTATGGAATGGAAAAAATGAATAGTGAAACTACTTTATATAGTCATTTGATTATTTTCAAGTTAAATTTATTGCTATGACTATGGTTTTATTATGTTTTTATCATGAAACAAGTATTTTTAATCCATTTGATGTTGTTCTGAACAGGAAATACAACTGAAAAACAGATTAGTCGTGCAGATTTATTTCAAAGAAGGACTTGACCACAAAGCAAACTTTTTCTCCTTATTTTTCGAGCTTTGATAAAAACGAAAAAGGATTTGAAGCACACTTTTATCTCTTTTTCGAGCTTCTATAACAACGAAAAAGGAACCCCTCGAGTCTTCTTTTAGCTCTTTTTCAGACTCCGATAATATGAAAATATTGACTAGCACTTGTCATTTCGAGCTTGTTAAAGTAAATGAATTGATATCTACTCAGTATAAGTTTAACCCTTTTCCGGACTGAGATGGATTATTTACGAAAAAGGAATACCTTGGTTAAACATGAACAAAGAGGTTCTTTCAGATATAATTTTACACTTTTTTGGATCTAAGAGACAAATTAACGAAAAAGTACTTTTGGAGTCCTCTTTCGTCCTCTTTTTCAGACTCTCTAAAGATGAAAAGGACCGGGATGTCACTGTTCTTAAGCTCGTTAAAACATAAAATAGCGATGGGCTTGTAAATCATGGCAAGAATCGAGTTTCATTCATCGATAGACTCGTTAAATTACTAAATAGCGATACTTCATTATTTATTTTCTCGAAGGGTTGAATTATAGATCAAGCAAATGTTATCGTCCTCAAGCTTGTTAAAAAATAAAGAGGTACTGGTCGACAAATGACCGGGGAAAATTTGGGAAAAGCAAGTAAAGTTTCTTTTTGGTAGCAAGTCGCTCTTGAACATGACACTTCTTTCACTCCATCTCTGTGACTGTTTGGGTTGGGTAATCATCTTGACGGTTCATTCACACCTATGGTTCATCATACCTTCACTTCAGTTTTGGGTCAATGCTGCCAACTCATCACAGTGTTGCTGATATTTTCAAGAGAATTCATCCAGTGATTTAGAACTCATCCATATGCAATACTCATAAACCTTCATTTTCATGACCGTCATCCCTAACAATTGCTATATCAAGTCATACCCTTGTCTCTGAAATCAATAACTCCAATTTTGCAATAAAGTGACTTCCTGTCAACTACAAATCAATATCTAGGAAGTTCACTTAGAAACATCAGATTCCAGTACCATGAGGCTTGTTATAGCATCAACAAGATCCTCGCTTCCGGACTTTTGACCGAAATATTTTGTTTGGCGTTCAATATCAAATCATCTATTCACGCCTTACAAAATGTACTGCAGTACCTTGAGGGCCATTTTCATTAATGATGGTTCTCTCGCGTTTGTCAACAACTTTCATTATTGGCTGGTAATCAAATGATGTCTTTCCATGTTTGACTACAAATCATATATTTGCATGGCTAGACTTGTACTCGAATGATCGAGTGAATGAGGTAAGAATACCCCGGATCTAGTTTCGGCCATCCGGGCTGCAATTTCAGGATAGTTGTACACATCATTTGTACAGTGACCTTGCATACATATTGTCATCCAAACATGGGCCTATATCTGTAGGCAATGTCTGCATCTGGGCAACATTCCAATGTAGACAACCTTCTGAATTATGTACATGTTATTAGATTGTTTTATGTGCTGACTATGGGAATGCCTACCCTCAACAAGTATGATCAATAGAGGATTTATCATGATGTAATGTATTGTAAGATTGATGCAGGTGACCGTTCCGCATTGTTTCTAGTCTCATCACAGTGTAAAACATCTCAATCAAATGTTCTTATTATTTGGATCTCATGCTTTAGGTGGAAATTGTTATAGGTCAATTTGGGCACCATTCCCAATGAACTGGTTAACTAGGCAACATCTCCAGGACCGATGATCAAGGGTCTATCATTCCCTATCATCTTAGTTGCTATATGCTCTAAGACAGGAAACATTCATGAATCAAACAATATTTTTATCAAAGCAAGGCTTTTCCATGGTTTGAAGCTTATTATTAAACATGTGGGAGCTCACCAACACAGGCTCTAAGGGGCCTAAGTGCGTTACATATGTAGGTAGCTCCATTCTGGGCTGCTCTGCAAAGCACTTCCCGACATTCAAAGGTGCGTTGGTCAGACTGGGAGTGAAATTCTCATTGTTCCAGAGTCTCCACTTGGCCAGTGTCTTCTAGAAGGGTTCACATGTTTCATGCTTCGGATCCAAGTGTCCAGTTGACATCTACATGACTGGAAAACATGTCTTGCCTATTTTTGGAATTTAATTTACTGCAAAACAACCTACAATTCATCTATAAATTTAACAAAAAGCTAAGTGTTCAAGGAGGAAGAATTTGAGTAGAGAAATGCTGGATAATTTTCAGTAGAGAGTTTGATTTGTGGAGCTACTGGTGGAGAGACTTATGCTGTGATGAGACTAAGGAACTCTGCTGGAAGGTCACAATGAATCATTCACTAGGTTGTAACCTCTCCTTCTACCATCAATAAAGAGTACTTCTTGTTTTTCCCTACATGCATCCATGTTTACTTTGATTTTACATTTTGTAAAATCTTTGTTGATGAATGTAGTTTATGCTTAACTGATTTGGCTAATTAACCTGAATAGATATCTAGATTATTGTATCTTCTGTTGTTTCAGTGCTCTTTCTTACAGGAAGCATTCAGCTATTTGAAACTGCTTGAAGTTGAGGCTGTAGTGGAAGCGACAGAAAGGAGCCATTTGGAAGCGACTGAAACAATTACGTATCCATCCTCTCTGTATATCTATTCTGAGTTAGGAAAAAGGGTAGTGCAATCTTTCACCTGTTGTTATAGACTAGACACCAGTCTAGGGAAGCGTAGTTTATCCATAGATTACAATTCTGGCCCAAGAGGGGGTGAATTTCTAGGTTCACAAATTGATGAGGATGTCTTCATACCAAGGATCATCTAAGGTTATAGCAAACAACTGTTCATCTAGAAGATCATCATTTACCAACGAATTAGGTGCACCAGTAGGAAATTCATAAATGAGTTCAACAAGGGCTAAAACTTTCTTACTCTTGGGTGTGACAAATTCTAGATCGAATTCTTGAAAGATAACGATCCAACGGGCATACTTCCCATTGATGATTCGTCAACTCAATAGGAAGGTCATAGGGTTGGAATTAGTCACAACTTTGGTGGTACACATAATGATATAATGACGAAGCTTTTGAACATAGAAAAAAACAACAAATGCAAAATTTTCTTCATGGGAATAGGACACAAGGATAATTTTAAGGTTATTACTTACTTAATATATGACATGCTCATTTCCATAACCTTCTTCCTATATTAATACCCCTAAAAACGAATAGGTGGAAGCTGAGATATACAGGATGAATTCCCTTTCAAAGTTAGGTGGACTAATGAGGGGAGCAAAAGTGAGAGAACATTTGAGGGCATAAAAATACTATTGAGCTTGGTCATCCAAAACAAATTGAAGGTTAGATCGAAGGAGTCTATAAATCCATGAGAATTGGTGGCATAGTTAGGAAAAAATCAACGAAGAAAGTTGGCTTTGCCTTGGAGGCTTTGTAACTGGCGAAGGGTACGAGGAGGAGAAAGTTCAAGAATGGCTTGAGCTTTAAGAGTGTCAAGGGTGATATCGTCTTTGGAAATGATGAAGCAAAAAATGCAACCGACAGGAACATAAAAGATGCAATTAAGGGGATTGAGGAAAATATTATACTTGTGACATTGAAGGAATATGGTACACATATCACTAAGGTGTTACAACCCAAGCTTGGAACGAGTGGTGAGATCATCTAGATATGCAAGGATAATATGAACCAGGTCATGAAAAAAATAGGACATGGCATGCTGAATAGTCACCCATACATTCTTTAAACCGAAAGGAATGAACATGTAAGCAAAGGTTCCCCATGAACTAGTAAAGGCAATTTTGATCTAATCAACATAATGAATATGTATCTAGTTGTACCCGAAGAATCTATCCATGAAGGAAAGGACCTCATGCACCACTCTTGTCAATGATTTGGTTGATGAAAGGTGTGGGAAATTTGTCTTTGGGACAATATTTATTCAAATCGAAAAATTTCGTGCAAACATGAATGGTGCCTTGTTTCTTTAGGATGGGAACATGATTGGACACCCATGGGGTGTATTCAATGGGGTAAAGGAAACCAACCTGCTTGAGATTATCGATTTCGACTTGAATAGCCTCATGCTTGGAAAGATGGATAGGTATATGATTTTTGCGGATGAGAATGACATATGTCCATATGTCAATATGGTGTTCAACAATGGAGAGATCAAGTCCAGACACCTCAGAATAATACTAGAAGAAAACATCACGAAATTGTTTAAATAACTTAGTGTAAGCATAAATTTCTTCCAAGTTGCATTGTGCCCCCAAGGTGATATTTTCTTCAAGGATTGGTTTATTGGAAATGTTAATTTTGATGGTAGGGGATATGTTAGACATGTTTCCTTCTTCAAAATAATCTGGTGTAGGAATGAGATTTTGAACCAATCGACCTCACCATGGATGAAGCCTTTGGTCTCCACAACATATTGATCATGGGTTTTCCACAGAAGGAAGTATGCATGATGGTGCATATCATCCCAAGTGTAATCAGGGGTGGTCGGGGTTTCCATGATGTCTTCTTTAAAATGAAAGATGGGAGGACTGGATGTAATGTTTTTGAAATTAGCATAGAGTTAATTGGAACATTAATTTTGCGTATATCAGCTAGGAGGTGAATAAATGGGTAAAGAGGTCCAAGAATAGAAATAAAGTCCCTCATAGTGTGAAAATGATCATCAAAGTAGCTCTATTTTTCACCCTCAAGTATGAAAAGTGGAAAATGCATGAGGACAAGGTCAAGTTTGACCAAGTTAATAGCGCTGCCATAGTGGGAGTGAATCACCTTGAGAGACAACATAGTGTGAAAGGGGAAGAGATCATTTGGTGGAGGAAACCCTAATGTGTGGGGCCAAGGCAAGGAGGCTTTCATTTTTATAAAGGGAGGGAAAGGCAACCATGGAAGAGGGATTACTGAGTATTGATTTTGGTCTGCATGACTATTTTCTTTCTCTAGTTGTTTAACTAAGATTGTTGTGATGCTTAGCACAAGGGATTTCCTGTTTATGAATCCTTCTCCCTTCTTGAGAGGCCTCTTGAGGGATTTTACTTCATTCTCCACATTTCAGGCTCAAGGCCAAGCCACCTCCTTCAGCTACATTTTTATTCCTGAAGTAGGAAACGTTGTGTTGCAGGGTGTTGCAGTGGAGGGTTCCACAACACCATTTCCTTGGCTCATCTTTCAGAGGAGGGAGCTTCTATTCCTCTGGGAGGTTAGTGAGGGAGATTTTAGAGCTGATTGTATATCTTTGGCACCAGGCCAAGCACTTCCTATCACCTACAGTGTAGTCCATCTCCTTGACTGCGTTATTTCTGAGCACATTTGCAGTGGGGACTTGCTCCACTATTTTGGAGGGTGAGATATTCAGGGATTGGATCAGCCTTTCACCTGAGAGATCCATTGGATGAGATCCATCCATCATATACAGAATCATCAGCTATATTCATCCATTTCCAGTTTCTGAGTTGCAGCTGCTACCCAGCAACTCCGACATTTCTGCAGATTTTCCATTTTGTGCAAATTTCAGCCAATCCTTCCAGGATTGCCTAGAATTTTCCTCTGGGAGTATTTATCTTTGCTCCTCATATTGTATGAGCTGTGTATTGATATATTCATGTATTGAAATAATTTTACAGCAGTTATTCTCCATATATTGCACAGTCATAGCCATGGCTTCCTTCATGTAGCAGTATTTTTCATTTATCATGTATATGTTCTATTGAGGGTTGTATTGCCCCACTTGAGTGATTGTTTCCTCAAGGATTTGTATACATTGTTGCTGCTATAATATAATATGATGGCTATGTGGATCTTCCAGCATTCCATGTGTTAATGTATCACTGCTACTCCATTGGTATGTTTACATATTACTGTTTCTCCAATTTAGGAATACTATAAGATATTCCTAAAATTGTAGATTTTACCTATTTTGGGATATTACAGTGGTATCAAAGCAAGATCTTTGGCTCAGCCTGTGAGTTTCAGCCATAAGAAGATTGAAGAGATCAAGATGATGAAGAAGATGAGCTTTCTCTCATCATTTTTCAGATCTAGGAAGTACCTCTCCGAGGAGGTCAAGAAGATGGAAGAAGGAGAAGAGGAAGGACCATGCAATTCCTATTCTCAAAGAGAAGAAGGCATGAAGCATGAAGAAAAATTGGAATTCAAAATTCTAAGTGATTATATTGTTGAATATAAAGCTAAAACTAGAGCCTTCAAGGAGACTCTATCTTTACCACAATTTATTCAGCCGGAAGAAGAAAGAAGACCCCACAAATATGGGATGAGGAGAGGCAATAGATTTCTATTGTCCACCTTTGATGGATCACTCACATGTGCAACAGAGGTTTGGGTAAAGAAGCTATAGTATTTCTTCCTGTTACATCCTGTAGTAGATAGAAAGGCTATAGAAATTGCAGCGCTGCACCTTGAAGGTGAAGCAAATACTTGGTGGATCAGCCATTGGAGCCATGCAAGGGTATCTACCCTTGTTAAATTTTCTCAAAGATTGATCAAGGAATTTGGCAAAGAGGAGGAGAAACCCTCACCACCAGTTGAAGAGGCATGTACCAGCGCTGTTGTAGCCATGGAGGAGCAATCTTCATCTTCAATTGTTTTGGAAGCCAACACATATTAATAAGAAACTCTTGCAGCCCTGCAAGGAGCTTCCACATTTCACTAAGGTATGCTTGAATTTCCATCTCTTATCATTTCAGCCAACATTATGGATGGGTCTACATTATTGCATGTTGTTGATTTAGAGCAGTAGAATTGCACTGTGCTGTACAAGAGTAGTGATGGAGACAAGAGGAACCATTCCTCATATGAGCATTCGAATGGCAGCTTCATTTAGGAAGCCATGAAGGAAGCAGTAATAAGGTGTAGACATCTGGAGATAAGAAACTATTTCTACTCTCTAGATGAAACTCGCTTAATGAACATGCCACAGCTCAAAGGGAGACTTCTACTTGTAGTAGATCCAAGACCTCTTTGGTTTTGGAAGGCCATGCATGAGGAGGAGATCTCACGGAGAGATTTCATTGGAGGTGCACTTCAACACATCATGGAGTGCAAGGTTTTTCAACATTTTGAGGAGATTCTTCCCTTCTCACACTTGGATTATCATGGATTCAAGGAGGAGCAGACAGAATATGGAGGACGTCTTCAGATGGATAACATATCTCATGATTGTGTTGGACACTTCTTGAGCCATACACATCATGATGGGAGGTTTTTTCCTGCCACCTATTTCGGTCCTTATGGGATCAAATTGATCCTTGAGAAGATTGCATTTCAAAATCCCATGAAGTGCATAAATCTGATTTGGGATGATGGTAGCCCTCATGGGAGGAGTACCAAGATGAAGGATGGGAGGAGACATCCACAATTGGTTGAGTGGATGTGGATGGAGAGAAAGAAGATGGTGAGATACTTGCAGATTTATGATACCGGGCAGTAGGAGGCTAGGCTGTGCTAGTTACTCTTGAAGGAGTTTGGCCATCACTTGGCATACACTCTTCCTAAGGGTATGAGGATGGAGGAGATGTGGCAGGAGGCTTGCATCATTGAACATAAAAGAGTATGGATGCATGGTTTTGATGTGACATTCATATCATTCACTATGTCTTCATCACATGACTTGCATGATGAGAGCATGAGGAGGCAACAAACACTTTTGTTGCTGGGATTGTACTTGAGAGAGCAAGGGTTGATTTTCTCTCACATATTGTATGATGTTATAGGAGTAGGAGATGGAACTATCATTGTGCAAAGGGGCTACTCCTTGGCCTTAAATGAACAGGAAGTACTTCCATTTTGGGAGGAATTTCCTAATTGCAACAACATTGTCGAAGGATTCTTTGACAAGGATCATGTCAAAGAGATGAGCTATGGGTTGACAAGAGCCTATTTTCATAGACCAACAATGTTGTTCTTTTGGATCATGGACTTTTTCATGCATTCAAGCGTCACTTTACTTTCAACACATTGTGAGAATGTTGTTTTTGCATCTATTGATTATGTAACAGAATGTTTGCACCTTCTTACCATTTTCATACAATGCATTGTTCCACAAGAGGGAAATTTTATTGTTGAGCCCCATGAGAAAGATTTTGCCAGCTATTTTGATGGAGACAACCATCCTTGGTATCACCATTGACAAGTTTTTGATTATTTCTTGTATGCTCAGTTGACATATTCACTCATTTGCTATCCACTAGTATATGTGATGATTCACACAACTAGCAATTGGTCAAAACACCACTTGCCATGTCATTTTCTGAAGTTGCAGTGGGAGAGACTGCACTATGTCCACTTGAGACATTTTTTGTATCATGCAGCAACATGTAAAACATTCAAAAAACTTCTCATTTGGATACCCTATGATGATAATGTCCTATTCATCATGTATGAGATGTTTTGGGCCGGCTTGTTCTTCAATGTTGAAGGATTGTTCTTCATTTTTCCACTTGAGGGCAATAATTTTGCAGCCTAGGATTAGCACATACTCTACACTTATCATGAGTGGAGAGAAGGACAATGTGGGGTAGACTCATTTGTCTACCATGATCATATTTTCGTCCCACCTACTTTGCATGAGCCAAAGGTGGAGAAGGATTTTCAGGAGTTGCCATGTCGGAGGGTAACTCATTTTGTGTGGATGATTGCTTGGGGATGGGAGATTCATATGGGGATGGCAGATCCCAATTCATTTAAGCCCACATGCCTCAATAAGGCCCTTCAGTTCTATCCTTGGAGTTGCTTGAGGACAAGCAACATTTGGGAGGGGAGGACTATAATGTGCCCGAAATTAGCATAGAACTAATTGGAACATTAATTTTGCCTATATAAGCTAGGAGGTGAATAAATGGGTAAGGAGGCCCATGAATAGAAATAAAATCCCTCATAGTGTGAAAGGGATCATCAGAGTAGCTCTATTTTTCACCCTCAAGTATGAAAAGGGGAAAATGCATGAGGACAAGGTCAAGTTTGACCAAGTCAACAACGCTGCCATAGTGGGAGTGAATCACCTTGAGAGACAGCGCAGTCTGAAAGGGGAAGAGATCATTTGGTGGAGAAAACCCTAATGTGTGGGGAAAAGGAAAGGAGGCTTTCATTTGTATAAAGGGAGGGGAAGGCAACCATGGAAGAGGGATTACTGAGTATTGATTTTGGTTTGCATGACTATTTGCTTTCTCCAGTTGTTTAACTGAGATTGTTGTGATGCTTAGCACAAGGGATTTCCTGTTTATGAATCCTTCTCCCTTCTTGAGAGGCCTCTTGAGGGATTTTACTTCATTCTCCACATTTCAGGCTCAAGGCCAAGCCACCTCCTTTAGCTACAACGTTATTCCTGAAGCAGGAAACATTGTGTTGCAGGGTGTTGCAGTGGAGGGTTCGACAACACCATTTCCTTGGCTCATATTTCTAAGGAGGGAGCTTCTATTCCTATGGGAGGTTAGTGAGGGAGATTTCAGAGCTGATTGTACATCTTTGGCACTAGGCCAAGCACTTCCTATCACCTACAGTGCAGTCGATCTCCTTGACTGCGTTATTTATGAGCACATTTGCAATGGGGAGTTGCTCCACTATTTTGGAGGGTGAGATCTTCAGGGATTGGATCAGCCTTTCACTTGAGAGATCCATTGGATGATATATATCCATCATATGCAACATAATTAGCTATCTTCATCCATTTCCAGTTTTTGAGTTGCAGCTGCTACCCAACAACTCCGACATTTCTGCAGATTTTCCATTTTGTGCAAATTTTAGCCAATCCTTCCAAGATTGCCTAGAAATTTCCTCTGGGAGTATTTAACTTTGCTCCCCATATTGTATGAGCTGTGTATTGATATATTCATGTATTGAAATCATTTTTCAGCAGTTATTCTCCATAGACTATGTAGTCATAGCCATGGCTTCCTTCATGTAGCAGTATTTTTCATTTATCATGTATATGTTCTATTGAGGGTTGTATTGCCCCACTTGAGTGATTGTTTCCTCAAGGATTTGTATACATTGTTGCTGATATAATCTAATATGATGGTTATGTGGATCTTCTAGAATTCCATGTGTTAATGTATCACTGCACCTCCATTGGTATGTTTACATATTACTATTGCTCCAATTTAGGAATACTATAAGATATTCCTAACATTGTAGATTTTCCCTATTTTGGGATATTACACTGGAGGAAGAAAGACCACATGCTTAGGAACTACCTAAAGCATCATCATGAGAGAAAATATTCACATACTCATCGTTTGAATGGTTGGGTTGATGACTAGTAGATGAGATATATACCATTGTTGAGACCAAAATGTTCTCTAAAGAAGGTTAGACAAAATAAAAATAGGAATATCCAAGAGAGTAGCAATACATCAATCCCATGGATGACGATAGATAGAGAATAAGATTAGAAATATCCATCATCTCAAAATTAGGGGGAGGGATCATGATGGGTGGTTGAGATACATCTTGTCCTAGCGATACATTGGGGCCAAGGCCCACAGGTAGAGGAGATGTGGGGGGAACTACGAGAAACATCTAATTGGTGAAGGGCATGAAGTGTATCATGAAAATATTCAATTCAGGGACAAGAATTGGATTAATTCCCATAATTATCACATAAAGCACAAGGGTTATTCATGCATAAGGTTTTGTTATTCTTAGCTGACTCGGGTAAGGTGACATAGACCTAAAGAATGTTGGAGTGAGGAAAGGTTTCAGAGACCACACTCTTGATATGAGGGAGATCAGGACAATTATTAGTGGCATGCCCAACAATATCACACAAATAACATGGAGGAGTGGCCTTTGGTGAATTAGGAGGGGTGGTAGTTGCTTAGGGTGCCTTGTCTTTGGTTCCATTTTTCTGGGATTCCCCCCCTCATTAGATGCTTTCACAACATGATTGGCTTCTTGTTGAGGTTGTTGTGGGGCTGAAGCAAAGGAAGGGATAGGAAAAATAGGTTGAATTGAGGTAAAATATGTATAAGGTTTGAGTTGGTCAGGATGAGTTTTTGCAGGAGGATCAATGTATTAGACTGGAATCCCCACGGTGGTGTTAGTAAGACTCAATGTAGCCATTATAGGGGTATAATGTATTCCTGGTGGGAGGAATAAGAAAGATATTTTTCTTGAGGGGTAACTACCTGGGGGAGATTCTTCTGGATAGTTAAGACTCAGAGGAACGGTTTTAGGCTGAAAAGGACTAGAAGAGATACCAACCAAAAGAAAATGAGCTTGGAGGAATTGTACCTGATGGTTGTGTTGAGTTGGCAGCAAGAGGTTGGAAAGGGTCTGGCTGTTGTGAAGGCATACAATACTGCTTTTTGGCAGCCTGTGAAGCTTGAATCATGCAAACACTGAATGAGATAGGCTCAAAAGGGGTAGGAGGTGGGGCATAATAAGCCCCAAGAAGCATGGAATATTTATAGACTCCACGAGACACCTCTGTAAGGGAAGTGAGAGTCTTATTTCCAGACATTGATGAGATAGTGGTCTGAGGAGATTTATGAGACTGAGGGTAATATTAAGTCAACTGATTGATAGTGAAGATCTTTCTGTTGTGAGGAAAAAAAAATCTCGCGAAACAAAGGAAATATGACAACATGCATGGAATAGGTGTAACTTTGACCCAAGAGGATGTTATAATCTAATGGGGCATTAATGAATTTGATATCAATTAAGAATGTCTTGCTAGCAAAAATAACGAGACAATTGCGATATAAACTCAGGGGCTGCAAGAGATGACTGTCCCAAGCACAAAGAGTGATAGTAGATGGGGATAGATCATGGGAAAAAGGTTTCTTCCAAACACTAGAGACCACCACACATGTGGAGGCAACTTCATCTATGATACATCGCTTAACAATGTCATTCTTTATGGAGAATAGTATTTGAAAGGAAACATATGAAGGAAGGGCGAGATGTTCCACTTTGTCAACATCAAAGACAATAATACGATCGTCAGAAGGATCCAAAATGCCAAAAGTAGATAATAAAGCTTTCCGTTCTGATGGGAATGTCTGGAGGACTTTCAACATTGACATGGTAGTAGGAGACTGGACCAAGTCATCTATTATGCTATAAGTATGGGTGGATTTAGAAGAAGAAACATTTCGACATAATGGATAACCTCTACCTTAGGTGGAGGGATCTGTAAGGTATCATTTGGTGATGACGAAGGCTCATTGTAAACTTCAGGTTGAGAATCAGTCGCCGAATTTGCAGGGGGCTTGTCATATTGGTGCGATCGAGTCTGGAGGTTGATTCTTTCAATGTTGACTCCATAGGAATTCATCATGAGGATTTGGTAATTATCCTGGCCAGATTGGGAAGGTTAAGGATTTAATTTCCTTGTGTGGGTTTGGCAGCTATATATCCTTGGTGAGGAAAAGGATTGGTAAGCACAATCAATTGTGATGAATTAGGAGGTCTAGGAGGTGGAGAAATGGGTTGAGGTCCTCTAGAAGCAACTGCTTGAGCTTCCCATGCTTGCTGCATCCTCAGTAAAAGGGGAGATTTGTGAGTATAATGGTCAAATACTCCACAAAAAGCACAAGGTTTGTTTTTTTCAAGAGCCTTGTTTTTATTGGGTTGGCCTGCTTTTTGAGGGGTTGCAGGATTAGGATGGTTACCCTTAGGGGAATTTAGTGGTGAACCTTGGTAGCCATGATTACCTTGAGATATTTGGTTCCATTTATCCTTCCCTTTGTTCCGTCTCTTGGGGTTGGGGGGATTGGGTGCACTCTGCTGAGCATACACTTGACCTTGAGTAAGTGCTTGCTATTGTGGCAGAGGTGGAGTAGGCATGGGAGGTTTTGGCGCTGGTTCTGACGGGGCTGGAGCGCCAGGAAGTGCGTAAGGATAGTAAGGAGATGGGGCTACATTAGGATAAATAGGTGAAGCAACAACTGGCCTAAGAATCTATTGATGTATATGGGAGTCTACATATGACAAGTTGGGACTTGGATAAGTGTTTCCATGAGAAGGATTGGGAGGGGGATATGTGTAAGAGGAACTGGTCCCCCATGGGGGTTGACCATAAATCATTGGAGGCAGAGCATATGGTGGAGGTTGAGGGTTTGACATAGATCCAACGATACCATCAATGACATGAGATGCCCGTGGCACATTAGCAGCACCATGACAAGGAAGATCGAGAAGGACCGTATAATCATAACCTGTTTGTGGATAAATCAGGTCATATTTTAAAGCAATATGGAGCGCTTCTTCCTTAGAATAGGGGAAGTGAGAGGCGATGTATTTACCTATGGGGGCCAAAATAATTATAAGGAACCAATCCATGCAGACATAGTCTTAGAATTCAGGGGCCCTACACATGCTCCTCCTTCTGTGCCATTCTTGGGTATGATCAAAAAGGTAGGTGGCAAAAGTTTGACAAAAATAAGTCAAGAGTTTGGTAGCGGTGTCATAACGAAGAGGTAGCTAGAGTAGGATAGAAAGGCTTTGGTGAGAGTCACAAAATTGGAATGGGAGGCATGTGGTTGATACACATACCACTTGGTAGTAGCTCCAGTAAGGGTGCGTTGGAAGAGGTGAAGATATATGGAGTCTTTAATGATGAAATTAGATTAAAACCACGTGTGAAATGAGAGAAAATGATTGTTAGGGTCTTATCCAACATTTCCTTCGAATTTGGGGATGTTAGAGGAAGCTTGGTAGACATAGAAGGATAATTTGGGTTATGGAGAAGAGGATTGCTGATGAGATGGCTAAAACCAGGAAGGCTCAAACCAACCATATAGGGGAGAATTGGGAGGTTAGTGTCCATACTAACAGAGGTTCCACTTGTGGGGTTTAAACCTTGGTTACCACCTCGGTTACCACCTTGTTTTTATGCACCCACATTGGTTCCTAACATGGTGGAAACAAGGGTTGGGAAGACATGTAATCAAAGGAAGAATGAGAAGAAGTAGAAGAACCAGAGTCAGAATTGGGACTCGATGTAGGACTAGGAGGATGAACTCGAACTCGACATGGAGGACTAAGATATCCTAAAGGAAACTAGGGCCAAAGTCAACGAAGTCTCCGTGAAAAATTCTTAGGGTGTGCAATGGTGTCAAGAAAATTATGACTCAATACACTAAAGGATTATAGGAGAAAAAGAGAAACAAACAACAAGAAAACACCTAGTATAGTGGTTCCAAGTGTAAACTAACTATATTAATATGCAACTATAATTAAAGAAAACATGTCCTATCAAAGAAAAAATTCCTCTAGCCTATAGGTGATATAAATCCTCAAACAAGTCCTAAATCTACTATTTCAAATGGCATTACAAAAAACTTCTTACTTAACAGAATATGATCCCTGCATGCATAGTTGTCTAGAGAAAGGAGGGGTAGTGAACTAACTGCTGCCCATAACCATTCCTATAGGGTGTTTTCATATGATTGGTAACTATGGTTACCTTCATCCCAAAGAGGTGGTATAGTATTGAGCTTATTCATGATCAAACAACACACGAGATTCCATGCCATGGGTTGAGTAGCCTCGAGGAGAACCACTTGCATGATGACCTAGCCTAACTCCCTATGAATCAGGCTTCTAACGCACTTTGGCTTTAGGTCGTGTGATAGTGAAGTATTTTAAGTTACTTACTATGTAAACTTCTATGTCTCAATGTAAGTGATCGATGGGTGTTATTGGAAGCATATCCAACTAATCCTACACATAACTACCAAAATGTTTTGGCCTTGGTTCCAAGTGGACTTAATCTACATGTGTTGAATTATTAAGGTGTAGTAGTTCTAGTCTTGACTTGGAGATGTTAACCAAGCTCACATTTTCTTAGGGTGTGTGTGTGTGTGTTTGAAAATGATGTGTCAGTGTATGAGTAAATTGAGAATGTTTTATGATGCCATGTCCTGCTGAAAATAAAGTGTTTAAAAATTGTAAATAATGCTAAAAATGAACAGTAAAATAAACAACGAATTCAAGCACACAAACCCCACCCAAAAAGGAAAAAGAACAACAAATAAAAAAGTGGAAAACAAGATATTGAAAGACACAAAAAGGGAAAAAATATTAAGTGTATAAGGGTCTATGATCTAAAGGCACTAGGATACTAAAAATGGTGCAGAAAATCAACAAAAATCATAGGTGAAAATGCTAAAAATGTATAGGTAAGAAGCTCTAAAAACCTATAAGACATAAGGAGATACTATGGGTAAAGGTAACACCAAAATATAAAGGGAGTAAAATTATGAAGAAACATATCCAAAAGCATTGTCAAATAGTGGGAAAAACCCTAGAAATTAGTGGCTCAAATTGTTGTACCCTAGACTCCTCAACTCAACAAATTTATTCCTAAATGATGGAGGTGTACTCCAAACACTAGGGGAAGTTTTCCTTCCTCAATGAGAAATTAATAAGAGAATATAGGCCTAGTGGTGACTCAAGAAACAATAGAATCCCTTCTTAGCACACACGCAACATAGTCGACAAATTTGGAAAATTCTGAATTTTTTATGAAAAGTGACAGAATGCAGAAAATTGAGCTGAAAAGTGCATTGGAATGTAAAAAAAGGTCTAAAAATTGCGTTGCAGAATGCATAAAGGAGGGAAAAAGGGTGTTTTTTGTCCTGCAACTCTCATTCGACAGATTTCACCTAGATCGTGCCATATCCTGCTCAGATGGTACCTATGACCTATGGAAATATGAGGAAAACCAACAGAAACCAATTTTTTTTTCCAGAAAAAAAGGAGATCTAAAAAGAGAAATTGACATCATCGTACTCCCCCTGTGATCATAACTCACCTTGACATCATGCTACTAACCTTCCTAACGTTTTATCTCCCCTTTGACATCAATGGAAAAGGGTAACTCCCCCTGACAACTTGCCTCTCCTGCGGACCTGTAACCTGCCTTAACTCCCCATTTCTACTTGACTAGATAAAATAATAGTCTAATGGGAACTTGGGAGAATCCCAAAATTTTTGTGAAGATACTCAAATGCCTCACGCTATAAAGGTTTGGTAAATATTTCAATGATTTGTTCTTTTGTCCCAATGTATTCAACCTTGCTGTTTTTTCTTGGCAACCTGTTCCCTAACAAAATGGTACTTGATCGGAATGTGTTTCATTTTTTAATGCATCACAAGATTCTTGGAGATACTAATGGTGCTGGTGTTATCACAGAAGATTAGAATGGGATCATCAAACTTCAATTGAAGATCGTGCAAGGTTTTCTTCATCTAGAGGACTTGGGTAGAAAAATTTGTTGCCGCTATGTATTATGCTTCCGTGGTGGATAATGAGATTGAATATTTCTTCTTTCTCAACCACAGAAAAAGACAACCACTTAGATAGAAGGTTTCTCCACTAGTGCTCTTACAATCATCAACACTTCATGACTAATCTGCACCGGTATAAGCTTTGATGGTTAGCTCATTTATCTTAGGATACTGTATTCCATATCTTGTTGTTCCCTTAAGATATTGAAAAATCATTTTTACCACAATGACATGGGATTCCTTTGGTGCTGCCTGGAATCTTGCAACTTGCCCAACTTCCTACATCACATCTGGCCTAAAAGGTATTACATATAGAATAATACCAATCATAGATATGTACATTCTTTGATCCATGTCTTTGGATGAATCATCGATGCTCAAATTGCAACCTGTCAGATTTGAAATTCTTTTTCTTCATGCTTGATTTACATGCATGATTCATACGAACTGTTACTGTTGATTATATCTATCAATATAGATTAACTTTTCTCAGTACTGAAATTGTCCATAATATTCCTTTATGTTAACCTGTCAATGATTGATTTTCAAATGTGGCAGTACTGTTTCTTAGACTCCTCCCTCTTCAATATTCAGAGAGTCATTATGTTGGATGCCTCAAAATAATGTACCACCCATCTCTTTGGGTGGATCATCCTGAACCTTGTCATTGTCTAATGTACTTGTTGTTACCTCAAGATATTTTTCCTTTAGAAAGCTCGAAAGTATTATTATCGAAATTTTCTTATTTTCTTGATCTTCTTGCATTTTTTGTCCTTTTTTGTACCTAATGTTAGGGTTTTCTTGCATGGAGGATTCCATCTTGTACCCGCAACCTCAACCTATGTGCCCATAATTATGGAATTTGTAACATTCATACTGTTATCTCTCCTCCATATCTCTAAGGCCGAAGAAGAAATCCCAACAAAGGTAACCACAAACCAATATTTTAGCTTGGTATCTAGCCTTACCAAGCCGAAGAGGGCTCTCTCTACAAATCAAAGCCAAGAGGGTTGGAAGAATTATGGATTTAGGCTAGGTATAAGTACATGGGTTTTATTTGGTTTAATTGGGTTGCTGGATGGGTGAATTAGGTCAACGAGTCTAGGTTAGGGCAAATAAGATTAGGGTTACAGAGATTCAATGGGGCAAGGTAGGCAAAAAACCTAAAAATTTAGGGTTTCTTGAGTGGGATGGATCGGATAGGTGAGGAGCTAAAAAGAGCAAGGCTAAGCATGAATTCTTTCTAAACTAAAGAATATGGACAAACTATGAAGGTTTTCCCAAAACAGAGCATGAGAGATGTATTTTGCTTATCAACTTGAAAACCAACATATCATAGAAATTAAATGAATCATGAAACTAAACATTCATACATAACGAGACATAAGAAGAAAAATGCTAAATTTCCATACCACAGGTATCCCAAATAAATAGCTACAACCTTTTCATTAATTTCCTCCCAAATAGATCACACTAGTCTCTAATCAATGCATCAACATCCAAATTGTGAAATGAGTCAAAAATTACATGATATAGACCTAAAAACAACTCCTCCCATACTTAGGGGTCGAATCCATGAGAGGAGGAGTAGTTCCACCAAAAAATTAGCTGAATACCTAGAGTGTAGGGAGGTCAAACTGACTCATCCCTCACTTTTTGCAAACTGATTCATTACATGTGATAAAAAATTTTCACCTAATGTATTTACCCTAAGTAAGTGTAAAAAAACCATAATTACATTAAATTCCATCAATTACATAAGTAAAAACATGATTTCTCAAGGTGAAAACCAAAATTACAGAGAAAACTCAAAAAAATTAGACATTGGTTAGGGGCGCAGTGCCAGTGTCAAGGGTGCAACACCATCTTGCAGCTGAATTTTGGATGGGTTGCAGGTGTCCAAACTGAGCTTAGGATAGTTTATTGGAAATATTATCTAGTCTAATTTCCAAATTTGTGCTTTTTTTACATATTTGACTTGATTTGGCCTCCTAAAACGTGATTCTACCAAGACTTCTCTATGCGTAGCGCCAAGGTGAAAAAGGAGGCAGAACTGCGATTTTTTGAAGGTTTTTCGACTTTTTCGACTGGCAGTTTGACCAGACAAGGTTAGAAAAATGGTTTTCTTTCCTCTTTTATCTATTATGAATCCAATGGTGGTCTCCTTTTGACCAAAATATGCCCCAAATAGGTGCGCAACGCCCAAGGCATTGCGCACCTGACAATCCAACCGTCATATGACTATCCAAGAATGCACAAAAACTTCAAAAAATTGAAAAAATGTATCAAAAATTGCCAAAATTTGCTGAATGGTGGCTGATGATTAGGATTAGGCATGGAGTGAGGCTTCAACAAGGATATCAAGCCTTCTTTTCTCTTCTTTCATGGTTAGGGTATTTCAATTTTTGCATTGGCTTGTTTATGTTTTGACGTTGTAATTTTGTTTCTCTTGGCATAGTGTTTTTCCATCATTCTCTGAATATCATTGTCCTTGTTTTCTTTCTCCAGGAGCTTCTCGAGATGTTTTTTAACCCTGTCAAGCCATTTCTCCCAGTTATCATTGATCAAAATTGAAAATTTCTCACTAAGAGTGAGTTCATCTACTAGTTCTCTTTCTTTATGTCTCTAATTCTAGGGCTCTTTTCAAACCTCTAGTCCTTGGCCTTATTCTTGGCACTTGTTATTCTGGTTCATCTAGCACACCATATTTTTCTAATGTCTCTTCAAGCAAGACTTTAGCTTTTTCTGCCTCTCTTTGAGCTTTGATGAATTTCACTTCATCAATGAAGTGTTTGGTCTTTAGCTGCTGGTTCTCCTGATCAAGAAAGGTAATGATTAATTTAGATCTATCAAGATTATTTTGTAGCTATTTAATATTGGATTATTTTTCCTTGATGGCTGTGCTAGTCATCTTAGAATCATCTTGTTGATCCAAGTCAATAAGGTCAAACTCCATTTATGTCTCATGAAGATTTCCCTCCTCATTCCTAATCTCTTCTTGAATATCTGCCTATGTCATCTTTTTATTTCCTTTATCTACTTGCTTTTCCGATGAAGGAGGCAAGGCCCCTTCCAAAATCTGTGGAGAAAACACTTGCCTATGACCTCTCTGATATGTTTTTTCCAATGTCTCTATCTCAGCCACTTTGGTATTTTTAGGCTCACTGATCTTAGCTTTGCTAGATGACCCAATTTGAGTGTGAAATGGTGATGATGGTGGTGAAATGGGTGAAGTTGTTTGAGCTTATGAAGAAGTGGGTACTGTGGGCTGAGATGGAGGAATGGATGTGGAAGGATGAGATGGTGGAGGCACAACTTGAGTATGTTGAATTGGTGGAGTAGTAAAGATGTCATTAGCTATGAAAGTGTCGCATGAGATGTTCAATTGATCGAGGTGATGGAGGAAAATGATCTTGATGAGAGAGTGGTGAAAAATAATTCTCATTTGGTGGTCATAGTATCTCTTTTGAATAATGTATGCCATTTTTTCAATGTTCCTGAAGAGATAATAAGGTATGTTAAGCATTTTGACCCTTGTGAAGTGCATTAATAACTTGATATGCTAGGTGTAGAGTCTAGAGAACCTTCCTTCAAAAGAAAAGTACTTCATAATGATTTTCATCATGGGGGCATACCTATCTAGGAGGTAAGAGAAAGGAAAGAACCTTTTTCCTTCATTCTTGTACCTTGGCTTGATATATGGCTCATAGTAATGATTCTCCAAGTCTTTTGCCTTGTATTAATTTTCACCAACATTTGGAATTCCAGTGGCATCTGATATGATGGCTGTGGATACTGTGAAAGTAACACCAGCAAGGGTTACCTGGTTGTCATGAATATTGAAGATGAAAATCATGCTCAAAATAGGGTGATGTTCGACCTTTTGTATTTTTTCACAAATGTCAAAGCATCCTACATACTTGAAACATGTCATAGTCATGGGAGAGGCCATGATTTCTCTGGTTTTTTTAGGTTCAAGTCTGAGGATCTTCCCTCCTTTGTGTGGCCTCCTTTATTACCTTTCTTCTTCCTCACTGAGTTCTCCATTTTCTTCTTCCATAGTGTCTTGGCAAAAAACCCTAGGGAGATGAATTGGGAGTGAAACATAGGTTTAGGGAGTTGGGAATGGGATGGAAAAAATTAGGGAGATGGGGGAAGGGATTATTAAATTGAGGGAGGTGACATGGAGTAGAAATATTGTGGGATTTGGGAACAGGAATTTTATTACTGGTATGGGGATTTGAGAGCCTAGGAATTTGAAATACCTAGGTCTTAGGGTTTAGGGGATAAAGTGATTTGGCATAGGATTTAATGATATAGGGGTAGGGATAGGATTTATTGTGATGTGGGAAGGGTAACAGGGTCTTCAGGGATCAAATTTGGGATTAGGAAGTGAAACTAGGGTTTCTATCTTGAAAAAACTACAGATTTCTCATGAAAATCTTGACATCATGAAATTTGCACTTAAGAAATTCAAGGAGGGCGTGATGAGGCCCTACTTACTTGCTAGGAAGTAGAGAAACCATTTGCTGAATGTTTGGAGGACCTGTACGAAGTTTGGAATCTTGCAAGTGAAATTTGGTAGGTGTACAATGCCTTTGGTGCATGCACAGTGCCTATCTGCCAGGTGTGCAACGCCTTTTCTCTATGCACATCGCTTGTCCCAGGTGAGCAACGCCTTGTTTTAGGTGAGTAGTGCCTCCCAGAAATTTGACCTTTCACCTTTCAAATTCGATTTTTTGAGTTGTGTGAGTGATGGATTGATGGCATAGAGAGCAAATGAATGTATTTTTATATTTGGATGGGATTTATGCTTGATGGATTGGATGTTTTGAGGTTTGGGACCCACTTTTCCTATGTTAAAATTCACTTTTAAACTTCACAATTAAACCCTTTCACTTTGATTTCTTTCCTTTGACAATTGATCATTTTGATTGACTAGGAACTCTTTGCACTTTGATATTTACTTCGTTGGCATGTGGAACTCTGAGTTGGCAACTTGGGAACCTTGTACTTATTACATATTAAATGACATAAAATTACAAAATAAAAATAAAAGTTACATATTTTTGGAATAAAAATTACATTCTAGGATGAAAATCACAACTTTGGAATCGGAATTATATCTTTGCAAATCATCTTTACATGGTAAAGAGATGTTGTTTTGTTCACTCTCTTACTTTGCTGGCTTTATGCAATGGAAATGGTGTGTTTTTTGGACCTTGGAAAAAACCCTAGAAACCTAATGAAACCTTGAAAAAACCCTAAAGACCTAATGAGACTTTGAAAGAGTGGTTTTCATGATGAAATTAGCTTTATGGATGATGTATAGAAAGTAAGGTATGAAATTTAGCTAGCAAGTAATGTAAATTGAGGAAAAGTGAATTTTTTTGACTTAGGGCTACCATTAGTGAGTAAATTTTTACATGAACTAGTGGAATGAATCAAATTTTCTGAGTGGGACTCCTAAAATGATATGCAAAGAGGATTTTGATCACTGATGGTAGGATGAAAATAATGACACTAACATTGGCCTTATTGGGGATGAAAGCTTCGAAAGAGGTGTCAAAAACCACAGAACTCTGGATTTTGCATATCAGTGCCTTATCCATTGGGCCAATACGGTAAAAAACTCAAACTAATAATATGACTAAAAACAGATAACTCGGAAAAATAAACTAACTCAAGACAAACTCAAATGACTAAAACTTGACTCAATACTGAGTTATTTGACTAAAAACAATTTTTTTGAAAATGGCAGAAAATCAGTGAATCTCAATGTCCTTCACTTCGGGCTCCTAAATCCAGTGATTCTCTACTTCACACTTGCAGAAAATGTAAATGATATTTACAATGAAATGGAAAACTAATCGAAAAATGTGTTTAAGAAAAGATAGTTTTTCAGGAGCCTACCATTGACTGTTCCTCCTAAACACTCTTTTCTATTCATCTCTTCAAGTAAATAAGCATTCTGTCCCCAACAAACTGAAATTTGATATGGCCGTTTCCATAAATTCTCAAATTTTCGATGCTTACCCTTGTCCTCATTTTTGGCATCCTAGCGGAGTACCACATCTCCAACCCTGAACTTGTATTCCTTAGTTTTCTGGTCATATATCTTCTTTATCCTGTCATGAAGTTTTGAAATATTCTGAAATACTTCATCTCTCGTCTTCTGAAGGTGTATCATTTGAATAATACAACGTCGTATGTCATTTTCCTCACTCCCTCCTTGTAGAAATTTCATTACCAGGACTTCTAATGATTAAGGAAACACGATATCGACACCATACACAACTTGAAAAGGAGACACACCAATAGACTTCTTATTACTCACCCAGTCTGCCCACAATGAATTAATGAACTTCTTATGCTGATTCTTTTTATTTGCCTCTAAGATTTTCTTAATTATATTGATTAAGGATTTATTAGAGGACTCTGCCAATCCGTTACCTTGTGGGTAGTAGGCTGTAGAGTGTCCCAACTTAATGTTATATCTGTCACAAAACTGATTCATATTCTTAAACTTGAATGCTCTCGCGTTATCTGTGATAATATTAGTAGGACAACCAAAACAGGACAAAATATTACTTTCTAAAAAATTGAATGATGATAGAATCCATTTCTTGCTTGCTTGGGATCGCTTCAATCCACTTTGCAAAGTAATTTCTGGCTATCAATATCCACTTGTGTTGTGCAGATGATGTTGGGTGAATCTTGCCTATGAAATCTAGGCTCCACTGTTGAAATGGTGCATGTAATGAAATATGTTGAAGAGGTAATGGGAGAATTTTTCTTTTACCCTGAAAAACTTGACATTCATGGAAACTCATTACTGCTTTGTAGACATCTGCAAAATGTTTCAGCCAATAATATCTTGCTTTCATTATTTTATTGGAAGTGGTATTCCAATATAGGTGGCCCCCACAATATCCTTTATGGAAGTCATTCATCACTTCCTTAGATTCTTCTTTGACCAAATAGTTCAGCAACACACCTCCAGGATCCTTCTAGTAAAGTGCATTGTCTAATATGCAATATTTTGAAGTTTTGAGTTTGAAAGATCTTCCTTGACTCTTAGTCATGCCTACAGGAGGTTTTAGGTGTTGCAAAACATAAACAATATCAGAATATCATGGAGATGAAAAAAATATACAGGATACCTGAATGAGATTCACTTCTTCTTCATTTTCGGACAAGGATGAAATCAAGTTGATGTCAAGAGCATGAAGGTTTGACTCAACCATGAGCTTGGCTAAGCCCTGACCTTTGATTATATTGGTAGGCTTGATCTCAAGGTCATATTTTAGTAAAGATGCTATCCATTTCCATCTCCTACCTTCTGGGTTTGTCTGCATGAGAAATTCTTTTACAACTACATTAGGTACATATGCAAGAGTATGTGAATGTAATATGTAAACTCTGAAATATTGCAGTGATTTAACCAAATCTAGAGCCTGTTTCTCTATGATGTTTTAGCGAAGGGCTGTATCTCTGATATTGTGACTGAAAAATGCAATTGGTAGCTCTGTTTTATCCCTTTTCTTCATCAAGACTTCTTCCATGGCGTGCTCAAAAGAAAATGAGAATATTATGAAATCAGTAGTATAATCAGGACTTATCAAAACCAGGGCAGTATTCAAGGAAAACTTAACTAAGTTGAAGCATTTTTGGGCATCTTCAGACCACTTGACATCATTATCTTTTTTCAACATATTTGTCAATTCTCCAATATGTTCCGTCAAATTAGGAATGAATCTACGTAAAAAATTCATCTTATCGTTGAATGCTTGTATTTCATTTTTGCCGCTAGGGAAATAAATCTGCTGAATTGCTTCAACACCAAAAGGGTCAATCCAAATCCCATCCTTGGAGATGATGTGACTAATAATTTTTCCCTCCTCCATGGAAAAAAGGCTTTTGTTTGGGTTGAGAGATATTTTGAACTTCCTGCATCTCTCGAAAAAAAAATTTAAATGGTATAAATGTTCATCATCAGAATGTGAAAATTGATCTGGATTTATGCAGGAATGCAATAGAATACACATGTAACCATAAATAAAAATATGCAGCGGAAATAATACTTTCATTAATATCAAAGAACTGAAATTTTCTTACAGATAGAATGGAAATAAACTAGCTAGGGGTTGGTAGCTTATCTCTGAGAAGAGATGTGGCAGCTATAGGCCTATGAAATCTGTGTTACAATGAAGCTCAAAGGCCTATATATTATTGAGAAACAATGGAAAACCATAAAAATCCAAAAACCTAACCCTAGGAGATGAAACACTAGAATATGGGCCCTGTCGGGGTAAATTGGTACATCAATTTCCCAGGGTCGTAAGTTTGGCATACTATCTCTGTTTGACACACATGATACATCGTTAGAAAGATATATCCAAGGACTAAAATTTTCGACCATAAATGTACATTCTAAATTGGAATGAGATTTTCCGGACAAACGATGCAAAAAAAAAACGTCGTTTAGGGCCTCAAAACAGCTCCAGAAGTTCAAGACTCGAAAAAATGCTAAAAATAGTAAGTTGTGTCCAAACTGAAAAACTAAAAGAGACAATGGCGGGCCCCCAAGTGGAATAGGAGGGTAGCCACCAATATCCACCTGGATCATTCCTCCCCCCTTAGGAAGAAATGGTCCCCATTGCATTGAGTTCCTCCATGAGATGAGGAAACTTCTGGTCCGTGGTGAACTGATTGCCTTGGTGCAGGAGTTGCCCAGTGTTGAAAACCCAATACAATTGGATATTTTGTTGGTGAGTGTTCTTGATTTGCATGTCCATGATACAATATGTGGTGGCTTGTTCCATGCAGTCTGGGTTTAACTCTGTTGGTGTGAGTTGTTCTGCAATGTCAGAGGTGTCAAGTAGAGATGGGAAGTAGGGATGAAGGTGGTCCACAATGAATACTAGGTGCAGAAAAAGGAATGGTGGAATACTGAGCTCAAAGGAATTGTTACCTATAGCCTTGGTGATGGTTTAAAACCCATATCAAAGCAGCTGAAGCTTGCGGTGGGGTCTAGCGAGACACTCCTTCTGCAAATGTAGCCAGACTTTGTCGCCCACCTGGAAGTTGTGTGGCACCCAATGTTTATCATGCTGTTGCTTGTACTTAGCATTGGCTCTGTCCAATATGTCATGAAACTATTGGTGAATGTGTTGAATGCACTCGATGAAGCTATTCACTTTGCCAGCTTTAGACTTGACATGAGCCGAATCGACCCAGGTAGCTGCAAATGGCATGGCTACGCCAATGGGACATAGTGGCTGGAATCCCAAGCCCACCTGAAAGGGGTTATGGCTGATTAAGTTGTGGAGAGCTTGGTTATAACTATGTTGTACATAGGGGAGGCTCTCATCCCATGTGCGTGGATGCTTTGAATTGTACATGCACAAAATGTGTACAATCATCCTGTTGACGACCTCTGTTTGGCCATCCGTTTGGGGATGGAAAGTTATAGACTTGGTGAGCTTGGTGTCTAGCATTGAACATATGCTAGACAAAAATGTGTTAAGGAACCTACTTTCCTGATCTAAGATGATAGGCTGTGGGATCCCAAAGTGCACCCACACTCATTCAAAGAAGAGTTTAGTAGTGGCTTCTACTGTGATATTCTTTTGCAGGCCGCCATAATTTCCATCTTAGAGAATTTGTCGACGACCATGAAAACACAGTTGTTTTCATCCTTAGTAGAAGGAAGGCTCGACATGTAATCCATGGAGATGGATTCCCAAGGTCGGCTAGGGTTAGGTAGTGGAGTATAAAGGCCTTGCTTCTTGATGGTTGATTTGGCAAAGACGCAAGCAGTGCTGGATATGATGTTTTTCTCGACATCCTGTCGAAGGTTCGACCAATAGAAATACTTTTGCAGTACTGCCATTGTTTTCTCAACCTTGAAATGCCCAACGACTCGACTGTAGTGTGCTTCCCATATCATCTTGGCACGCTCTCTTGAAGGAACAAAAAGGTGTCCCAGGTGACATAATAGTGCATCTTAGAGGTGAAAATTTTGAACTTGTACACCCCCCAAGAGTGCCTTATATGTGTGACTGAATTTTGGATCGCTCTTGTAGAGAAGTGGCCAATCAGAAGTCTCATGTCCACAAGAGTTGAGAACAGTGGTTAGCACCACGATCGGTGGTCGGCTGAGGCAATATGCAACATTATTGGTGCTACCCTTCTTGTACTTGATGTTAAAATTATACTGTTGCAGATATGTGGACCACTTTTGATGGTGATCGTTCTATGACTTTTATTGTGTCTATATGAACTGCAAGAGTTGGTGGTCTGTGTGGATGATTGTTCCCTTCCCCAAAATGTAATGCTTCCATTATCGACAAGCCTACACAATGGAATACATTTCTTTGTCATAAGTGGGATACTTGCAAACTGTGTCGGACAATTTCTCACTGTGATATGCCACTGGATGCCCCTTTTGAGTAAGAACAGCCCCAATAGCATAGACAAAGGCATCCATATCGATCTCAAATGGTTGTTGCAAAGTCTGGTAATGTGAGCACTAGGGAAAAACAGAGGCAATGTTTCAATTCTATGAATGTCTTATGTTGAGATTCTGAACAAAAGAATTTTTCTTTTGCTCCTCTCTTGGTGACTTGACTCAAGGGCCAAGTGATATGAGAGAATCCTAACACGAACCTGCGGTAGAAATTAGCAAGAACCAGAAAGCTGTGAAGATATGTCAGAGTGGTTGGGGCTGGCCAATCATGAATGACTTGGATCTTGGTTGGATCCTAGCATGCACCCCCCTTTCATCAATAATGTATCCCAGATATTGAACCTAAGTCATGGCAAAAGTGCACTTCTCCAAATTGGCACACAACTTGTGTTGCCGTAGTTTTTGGAGGACTTGTTGGATGTGGTGGAGGTGCTCTTCCCAAGTTTGGATAAAGATCATAATTTCATCCAAGTACACCACTACAAATGAGTTGGTGAATGGCTGCAAGATGTCATCCATCAACCTCATTGTGTTTGTGGGAGCATTCATCAAACCGAAAGGCATGACCATCCATTCGAAAAGGCCCTCCTTGGATTTGAAGGTATTTTTCCACACATCAAAGGGTTCGATTGGTACCTGGTGATACCCAGACTTCAAGTCGATCTTGTTGAAATATTTCACCCCTTTGAGTTGGTCGAGAAGATCATTAATCAGTGGGATCGGGTACCTATTCTGGACACTGATCTTGTTCAGCGCCCGATAGTCAATACAAAGTCTCCAAGTCCCATCCTTCTTCTGTACCAACATGATCGGGTTCCCACAAGGTGATGAACTCGGACGGATGTGACATTTCTACAATAGCCATTAAATCTGCCTCTTGATTTCATCGTTCTCTAGAACAAAGCATCGATAGATTGGTCCATTGGGTAGCGACGCACCTGGGGTTAGATCAATGGGGTGATTGACTTGATAGTGCAGAGGGTGAGGTGAGGTGAATATGTCCCCGTACTCCTCCACAACCTTGTTCATTTGTTTTTGTTATGTAGAGGAGCCTTGTCTAGAGGTCATGGTCATAGTCTTCTTCTTTCCCTAGGGGCAAATCATCAGGAAAAAAAATTTCCTGGTTTTGGGAATGAGCTTATTGCATTGTTTTGCAGTAACCAAAGAGATAGCGATACGTGGTGGTACCTCTGGTATCTTGTACAACTTATTTCCCAAAGTAACAATAATAGTGTGAGGCTAGGACTCATACATAGCATGTCGCTTCCACAAGTATGGTTGGCCTAATAATAATCACAAATATGAATAGGAGAAATGTCACATAATACCTCATCTGTGAAGGGCTTGATGCTGTAGGGAAGGTGACACTGCTGGCTGACGTGGAGATCCCGTCCTTAGTGAAGCCACCCAATGGTGTATGGATGTGGGTGTGCTATGGTCAGAAAGCCCAAGCACTTCATGGCATCTGCTAAAATGAGGTTATTTTGGCTCCCATTGTCGACAATGAACTGTAGCGGAGAACCCTTTACCCACATCTGGGAGTGGAAGAGAAGCTCCTCCTCCTCTAGATCTTTCGGTTCCTCCTTCTGGATCTCCGCAATGGCAACAGTGGCATTGGGCTCCGCATAAATAATTTGTTTCCCTTTGTCATTCCCCTTGTCAGGTTCTGATTCAAAGTTGGAGCATGCATCCGATTCAAAATCCCTCATCTCGGCCACCAGCGATTGCTTGGCCCGACACTCAATTGTGTCGTGAGTGGAGCTCTTATGGAACTCACACCACTTTCTCGTGTCCTTCTTTGGCTTCGTGGTGTTGTTCTTTTCATGTGGCTTTGACAGGTGGTCTTGGGCTGCCATGCCTTGGATTTGTCCTTTGTTCTACGGTTTAGGGGCACATTTCCCTTGCTTTTGATTTATAGATCCAAAGTCTCGCTTCTTCTGTTTGAATTTCTGCTCAATCTTGGCAGCATACCGGTATGCCATACCAAGCAAGGAGATATCGAGGAACTCCATTTAATTCTGAGTATATCTGTGCAGACAACTGCGATACTTTAGCACCAAATTTTTCTCTGAATATTTGATACCCAACTTTGTGCGCAGGGTATGGAACAGATTCGTTAGCTCATGCACATCTTGATCTCTCTTTTGCTGCAGCATGGTCCATTGTATGTACTTGTCCTCATAGCTCCCCACAGGATAGTATTGTTCCTTGATGGTATCTCAGAAATAATTCCAAGTGGGTACGACTGAGAATAGAGAGGGTTGTGTCTCGTCCTTTTTCTCACAGTAGGTTTCCCACCAGTCCATGACATGGGTGGTAGCTTTGAGGAGTGCAAAAATAATCTTCTCCCAGTTGGAAAAGTCATGAACCGAGAAATATCCTTCTAATATATTCAACCATCTATCTATGGAATCTTCATCTATTTGACCCTCAAATTTGGGAATGTCAAAGTTTACTTGTACCTTAAAGGGATTCACACCTCCATAGTGGCTGTTGGATGTAGATGCGCCGCCAATGGGTAGTCATTGAAGGATCTAGGAAAATGTATCCATCATTGCATTCCTTTGTTTTTTGAGGGCCTCCTCGAGAAATATTTTGATAGGATCTCCTGCTCCCTCATCTTTCTTTTCATCCCCCATGGGCGCCCGTCGGGGTTTGCGAGGCTAATCTTGCAAAGGTTCAACCAGATTGAGCCCTAACTCCTTATACCCCGACCTCGTTGGGGACATCCAAAGAAGGATCGAGAAAAAACAGACCACTATGATACCACTGATATGGATTTATGAAAGAACACAACATAATACACATATAACCATAAATACAAAGATACAACGAAAATAACACTTCATTTCATTAATATCAAAGACCTAAAATTTGCATACAGACATAATGGAAATAAAGTAGATAGGGCGCTGGTAGCTTATCTCTGAGAAGAGATGTGGTAGCTACATGCCTCTAAAATTTGTGTTACAATGAGGCTCGAAGGCCTATATATTATTTAGAAACAATGGAAAACCCTAAACATCCAAAAACCTAACCCTAGGAGATGGAACGCCAGTATATATGGGCCCAGTTGGGATAAATTGGTACATCAATTTCCCGAGGTCGTAAGTTTGGCATAATATCTCCATTTGACACACATGATACAACGATTAGAAAGATCTATCCAAGGACTAGAAATTTCAAACAGGAATTTAGATTTTGAAACCTAATCATATCAGTTGGACAAACGATGCCCAAAAAATGTCGTTTAGGGCCTCAAAACAGCTCTGGAAGTTCAGGACTTGAAAAACTGCTAAAATTAGTAAGTTGTGCCGAAACTGAAAAACGGAAAGAGACAATGGTGGGGCCCCAAGTGGAATAGGCAGGTGGCCACCAATATCCACTTGGATTAAAAATACTATCAAGGCATCTAAATAAACAACCAAGAAAACATCTTTTTCATTGACAAATGTTATGTCCATGGTCCGCTGAAATGTGGCCCCTGCATTTTTCAAACCTAATGGAATTTTTTCATATTTGAATGTACCTCAAGGTGTAGTAAATGCTATCTTGTCTTGATCATCCTCGTGCACCAAAATTTGATTGTACCCTGAATAGCCTTCCAACAGTGACATCTGGGAAGAACCAAAAACTCTTTGAAGTATATGGTCCATCTTCGGAAGTGGATAATTGTCCTTGAGGGACACTTTGTTCAAGTTTCTGAAATCTATGCAGAGCCAGATTTTTCTAGGATTTTTTCCTACTGGGACCAAATTTGAATTCCAATTAGAGAATTTGATCGGGACAATAATATCGGACTTGAAAAGTCTATTTACCTCTTTTTCAATTAATGGTAGAAATCTGGGATTTATCCTTCTCAACTTTTTCCGAAAGGGATTTTGATCGGACTTGATCGGAATAGTGTGATGAATGATGTTCTTTTCATACACCTTTAAATTTGCATATTCCCATGTGAAAACATCATAAAATTCAGAAAGTATTTTAGCATATTCAGCCTTTACCTTAGGAGATAAGCACTTGGATAGTTTAACCATCTTTGGTTTGTCTTCTATCCCAATGTTTACATCTTCAACACCCTTTTCCATAGGCACTAATGTAGGCTCCCTTCCTACGTCTTATTGGTCAAAAAATTCTTCCAAAGGTATGAGGCCTTTGGAATATTGTTGTCTTTCAACTGCAGTATATCCATCTGAGTTGCTTCTATATCCTGGTTATATTTATCACAAATTTCATTTATGGAACAATTATCAAATTCTTCTTCACCTTGGAGAAATTTATTTACCTGCTTATCATCCTTGAAAACCTGCCAATACCGCAATTTATCGGGAACAGTGGGCCAGTGTTTCACATGAATCTCAAACTTCTTGTTTGAAAAGACGGGAATCTTAAAATTTCTTCCAGCTTTAGCCAATGAATCTACCATGAGATTTTGATTCCTTGGCACCACTGTAAGTATACCCTCTTGAAACATTTTCAAAATATCTAGTACAACATTCCTTTATTCTCTCATTCAAGGATGATTAGCTTGATATTCACCTTTAACTTGCTTGATCACAAGTTCCGAATCACCATACACGACAATCCTTCTTGCTCCTAGTTTCTTCAAGATCTTTAGGCCAGTAATTAGTGCTTCATACTCTGCTTCATTGTTAGTGCAATCAAAAGCTAACTTGTAATAGCCCAATCTAACATTTGTAGGGACCCTATTTTGCTGATGAAAAGGGCTGCAGACCCAAATTCAAATGATTTCCCCATATTTCCCCAAGGCACCATCAAAGTCCATGGACCATACACCATTTTCATCCTCCAAGTACTGAATCTCTGATTTCAGTTTTGGCTCAATTTTCTGAACTGTCTCTTCATGATTTTCTGGACTTTATTCCACTTTATCTAATGGTTGTTCTGAATTTTTCACTGCTTCATTTGATTGCTATTATGATGAGCTCGAAAAATTATGTTTTTCTTTTGCTATAACTTATCTAATGCAATTATGAATCTTTGGAACATATTCTACATCTACTAGCTGGCTATCTACATCATTTAAGATGCTATCGTTAAACAAAATGAATGACTCTAAATCTGTATGTACAAAATTTATCGAATGATTGTTAGAATTTTCTTTTCTTTTGATCATATACTTAATATTAGTTTCATGATACAATTTTCTCAATTGCCCAAAAACAGGGATAGTTGCATAAGAAAATTATAATTTCAATGTGCCTCTTAATTCCCCCCCCCAGGATCTTGACATCAACATGCCAAACCATGGCGGTATGTCAGCTACCACCACATCCATTAGAACATTCTTTGTCAGAATCTGCTCTAGGGAGACTACCAAATATTTAATAAGGCCAATACAATGGACTCCACCTGAATCGAAGGAGTATAAGTTATGGTAGGGATGAGTGATGTCAATGCCCAACTTTTCCATAATGGATTTTGGCATTAGATTGTGGGAGGCTCTGGAGTCTATCATAGAATTATGTTAAATGCATTGGTGGATTCTTAGACTCAAGTTAAAAGGATGAAACTCGCTATCTTTTAATTGACTGTCAATAGCAGGACCAAAAATGAATTCAGTCTGATCATCTTCAACATTGACCATGTCGGACAAAAGATCTACTTTAAGCATCTTTGTTAGGTCCCTATATTACTAGTATAGTCCCTTATTATTGTTAGTGTAACCCCCTTATTGTTATTATTGTACCCCTGTAACCCCCATATTGTTATTAATGTGCCCTTAAATTATTATTGTTAGGTCGGCTAGGATTACATTGTGGCCCCATGGACTCCTATATATAGAAAGGTGGTTTTGTAATTTGTATCATTCAAGAATTGTTCATTAATGTAATGTACTAGAGGTTTCCCCCTCGAAGTGGCTTATTTATAAGGCATTTATATCTCTTTCCTTCTATTTTTGGAGCTGGTTTCACAACATTTGGTATCAAAGCTTTGGGATTCTAGGGTTTCGTTACTCCAAACAGGTCATCGTGGAATTTTCGCTATAAATTTTTTTCTACGAAGGTTCAGATGCTGAAATGTTTAGAGTGCGAAGAAAAAATCTTGAGGACCATCGTCATAAAATTTCAGAGATTGGTTCACAATATTTTGGGATATATGATCTGTGGAAGGTAGGTCATTTTGCAGGCTCCTGAATTTAACCTAAACAGGTCATCGTGGAATTTTCGATATAAATTTGTTTCTAAGAAGTTTCAGAGGCTGAAATTCTTAGAGTGCGAAGCTGAAATCCTAAGGAACATTTTCACAAAATTTCAGATCTTGGTTCGCAATATTGGCGGAGATATGATCTGTGGAAGTTAGGGCTTTTTCAGGCTTCTGAATTTCATCTCAAAGAGGTGATCATGGGAAAATCTTCATAACTCTCTCTCTGAGCATCGGATTGGAATGATGTAAAAAGTGACTGCAAGTACACATACTTTAGTTTTATGTCTATCAATGTCAAAGCCAAATGAGGAAATAGTGACACGTGGAAATTTGTACAAGTTCGCTCTACTGAACTAGTCCATAATTGAGTCATTGTGGGAGATTGGACATAAATTTGTCTTGAAGAATTCAAATCAGATCAGACCTGTGGCATTGGAAAGAAGCTTTAGAGAGCTACTATAGGGCCAAATTTTAAATATTGAGGATCCACAATTATAGAGATAATTCAATTTCAATATCGAGCTCCTCCAAAGCAAGTAAAAGGTGTGTATTTTTTTTTTTGAATTGCATAAGTCTTGTTTTAAGAATCAAGTTGAATTGATTCCAAGGGAATATTGTAGAATATATATTAATATTGGATTCTAAAATGCCCCCTAAGAAGAATTCAACACCCATTAAGCCTTTAGAAGGCTCTACTATGAATCATGAAGATGAAGAATGGCAACATGACATATCAAAATTACAAGAGCAAGTGCAACAAATTTCGCTCTCGCAAAGAGCAACAAAAAATGACATGGAAGTTTTGAAGAAAGGCATGGAAACTAAGATGGATGGTTTGAAGAAAGGAATGGAATCAAATATGGATGGTTTGAAGAATGGCATGGATGGCATGGAAGCTGGCATGGAATCTAAGATGGATGACATGGAAGCTAAGATCGATGAAAAAATGGAAAACATGAAGAATGATCTAAAAGCAGACATGGAAGGTTTGACAAAGTTGATACAAGAAATGTTTCCTAATGGTGAAAATATAGTAGAGGAAACTCATGATGAGAACAAAATAAATGTTAATCATTATTTCATAAACTCTAATGTTGGAAGGAAGAACCACCATATTCCAAAAATGGATATGAGGAAATTTGATGGAAAGGATCCTGTAACATGGATACTACAGATGGAGAAATATTTTGATCTCAATAATGTGCAAAACACACAAAAGGTACGCATCAAATTTACATTTAGAACAAAATACATTTGTATGGTATCGATGGCTTTGCTCCCGTAAAAAAATTGTCACTTGGTCAATTTTTACGGAGGAAACGATAGCACATTATGAGGATACAAAGAGAAACACCTTCTTTAGCCAATTGATAAATCTCAAACAAAAGTGTTCAGTGGGGGAGCATGTTGAGGACTTCCAAAAATTGAATATAAGGGTAACTGATATTTCAGAGGAACACATGATTGATCTCTTCATAGGTACTTTAAAGGATAACATCCAACATGAATTTCGTGTTTTGGAACCTGATTCGTTGGAGAAGGCATTCAGGTTGGCAAGAAAAATTGAATGTAAAATTATGGCGACAAGGAAGCCTACCACTCACTTCTATAAAGAGGGAAGTGTTGCTACTCCTAGATTTCCACAACCTACAAGGTTGAGACCACAACAATTGGAAGAAAAAAGAGAAAAAGGGCTTTGCTACAGTTGTGATAGCAAATACACTAAAGGTCATAAGTGTGCTGAGAAGAAATTATTTTACATAGATTGTGAAGAGGAAGAAGAAAATGGAAAATAATTTTCAAAAGAAGAGGGTATACACTAGGAACCAACACTAGAAGAGGAAGAAATGAGTCTGACCATTTCATGTAATGCATTGGCAGGAATTACCACTCCTCAAACTTTTAAGATAGAAGGACATATCAAGAAGAAAAAGGTAATAGTGTTGATTGATTCAGGTAGTACCCATAATTTTATTCATTGTAAGGTAGCCAAGGAATTGAATTGTTTCCTATACCCAACACTAGAATGTCAAGTGATGGTTGCAAATGGAGGAACTATATATTGCTCTGGAAAATTCCATAATATCAAGCTAACCATAGGGGAATATGTATTGAATAGTCCAATGATTTCGATTCCTATGGGAGGTGCTGATGTGGTACTAGGAGTACAATGGTTACAATCTTTGGGGACGGTAGCTTTTAATTTTCAAGAACTTTTTTTGAAATTTTTTTCAGAAGGTAAGGAAGTTGAATTACGGGGTATTGCAGGGAAGCCGGGAAACATAATAAGCTCTAATTTCATGACAAATCTTCTAAAGAAAGAACAACGAGGCATAATTGCACAATTATGCTTACTAGAAGTTCCAACATCAAAATCATCTATTTCCGAAGATCTCCAAAAAGTCTTGGACAATCATTCCAAGGTTTTTGAAACTACCAAAGGACTCCCACTTATTCGTGATCATGATCATGCTATTCATTTGATTCCCGAAAGTGTTCCTCCAAACATCAGGCCTTATAGATATCCTTATGTCCAAAAGAGCGAAATTTAACGTATGATTGCATAAATGTTAGAGGCTAGTATAATTCAACATAGTCAAAGTTCTTTCTCTGCTGTTGTAGTATTGGTACACAAGAATGATGGATCATGGCGCATGTGTCCAGATTATAGGGAGCTCAATAAGCTCACCACTAAAGATAAATTTCCCATTCCTGTGATTAATGAATTATTGGATGAATTACATGCAGCAAATTATTTTACCAAGTTGGATCTTTGTTTAGGATATCATCAAATTAGAATGAAGACTGAAGATATTCCAAAAACAACATTTCGAACTCATGAGGGTCATTATGCATTTTTGGTCATGCCTTTTGGCCTTACCAATGCACCTTCTACATTTCAAGGATTGATGAATTCCATTTTCAAACCCTTCCTTAGAAAATTTGTGCTAGTATTTTTTGATGATATACTAGTCTACAGCAGGTCTTGGAAGGATCATGTTCAACATGTTGACAGGGTGCTCAAACTATTGCAGGAGAAACAATTGTATGCAAAAACATACAAATTTTTCTTTGGAGTACAAGAGGTGGAATATTTGGGTCATATTGTATCTCACAAGGGTGTTAAGGTAGACCCTAACAAAATTAAAGCCATTAAGGAATGGAAAGTCTCCACAACCATAAAGCAGTTGCGAGGATTTCTCGGGTTAACAGGGTATTATTGCAAGTTTGTTAAAAATTATGGGAGAGTAGCAGCACCTCGAACAACTTTATTGAAGAAAGATGCATTTTCATGGACTCTTGAAGCAACTAGGGCCTTTGAACATCTTAAAGAGGCAATGTGCCTAGCACTGGTCTTAGCTATGCCAGACTTCACAAAAACATTCATTGTGGAATGTGATGCCTCAGGAAATGGAATTGGTGCTATTTTAATGCAAGAAGGAAGACCCATTGCTTTTGAAAGTTGTCCAATCAAAGGAAAGTATTTACAGAAAGCTATTTATGAGAAGGAAATGTTAACAATACTGCATCCACTAAAGAAATGGCGATCTTACCTAATGGGAAGACACTTCAAGGTAAAAACTGATCATGATAGTCTTAAACACTTTTGAAAAGAATTTTCAAAAGAAGAGGGTATACACCAGGAACCAACACTAGAAGAGGAAGAAATGAGTTCGACCCATTTTTGTGACCCAAAAATGGGTCACAAAGATGTTGGGTTATGACTTTGAAATAATATACAAAAAAGGGAAGTTAAACGTTGTTGCAGATGCACTCTCAAGAAAGAATGAAGAGGTGGAAGCATTTCTTTATGCCATTTCTATTATCCAACCAAATTGGATATCCGAAGCAAGGGATGAATGGAAGAAGGAAGAAGAAGTGTGGACACTCATTCAAAAGTTGCAGCAAGATCCTAGTACATCTAATACATTTAGTTGGAAAAATGATTCCTTATGGTACAAAGATCGCTTATATCTTTGTAAAAATTCCCAACTAAAACAAAAGATTATTTTGGAATTGCACACTTCTCCTTTAGGAGGACACTCAGGTTTTTTAAAAACTTACCACAATGTTAAGAAAGAATTTTTTTGGGATGGCCTTAAATCTAATATTCAAAAGTTTGTGGTGGAATGTTTGGTTTGCCAGAAGAATAAAGTTGAGACAATTAAGACCCCAGGTCTTCTACAACCTTTATCCATTCCAAGCCAATGTTGGGAGGAGATTTCAATGGATTTTATCATAGGTTTACCTAAGTCTGAAGGAAAGAGTGTCATCATGGTGGTAGTTGATAGACTTAACAAGTATGCACACTTTTATGCATTATCTCATCCATTTAAAGCTAGTACAGCTGCTACTACATTTATGGAAACAATTCAAAAGCTACATGGAAACCCAAAGTTTATTATGAGCGACAGAGATTGCATTTTTACTGGAAATTTTTGGACGGAGTTATTTTCTTGTCTGGGTACTCAATTAGCTCATAGCTCATCTTATCATCCTCAATCCGAAGGTCAAAATGAGATAGTAAATAAATGTTTGGAAGGATATCTTCGTTGTTTTGTATATGATAAACAAACACAATGGGTCAAGTGGTTACCTCTCGCTGAATGGTGGTATAACACTTCCTTCCATACTGCAGCAAAAATGACCCCATTTATGGCACTTTATGGATATCATCCACCATCCATCACATCATCTTTAAGGGAAAATTCGAAGGTTCAAGCAGTGGAAGATCACATCGAGCATCAGCAAGAAGTTCTCCAACTCTTAAAGGATAACCTGAATTTGGCACAAATCGAATGAAACAACAGGCAGATCAACATCGCAGCGAGAGAAGTTTTGATGTAGGAGATTGGGTATTTTTACGGCTACAACCATACAAACAAATGTCTCTCAAGCAAGCTAAGAAGGATAATAAATTATCACCAAAGTACTATGGTCCTTACAAGGTGTTGCAAAAGATTGGTACTATGGCATACAAATTGGAGCTTCCCGTTTCTTCACGAGTACATCCAGTTTTCCATGTTTTATGCTTAAAGAAGGTTATAGGTGAAAATATTCCAGTTCAAACAATATTTCCAGAACTTGATGAGGAAGGAAAAATCATATTGGAACCTGAAGCTGTCACGGAAACAAGAACTCGACAACTACGGAATCGATCAATTTCAGAGTATCTCATCAAGTGGAAGAACTTACCCACTGAAGATTCTACATGGGAGGATGAGAATTTTATACAGAAGCACCCAGAGCTACTCAAGCGTTGAGGACAACATTTTTTGAAGGGGAGGGGCATGTTAGGTCCCTATATTACTAGGTTAGTCCCTTATTATTGTTAGTGTAACCCCCTTATTGTTATTATTGTACCCCTGTAACCCCCATATTGTTATTATTGTGCCCTTAAATTATTATTGCTAGGTCGGCTAGGATTACATTGTGGCCCCATGGACTCCTATATATAGAAAGGAGGTTTTGTAATTTGTATCATTCAAGAATTATTCATTAATGTAATGTATTGGAGGTTGCCCCCTCGAAGTGGCTTATTTCTAAGGCATTGATATCTCTTTCCTTCTATTTTTGGAGCTAGTTTCACAACACTCTTCGCAACATGGGAATTGTATTGGTTATTCTTAAAAATATCGATTAAAGGAATAGACACTTTTAACTTTGAAATTTCTGTTTCTAGGCTAAAGGGATTGCTTTTGTCTACCTCTTTAATGACGATGTCTCGTTGTCCAGCATGGTCCTTTGATGGAACTTCTTTCTTCTGATTTCCCTTTTCCTTATTTTCTGAACTTGTGGATGGCTGATTTACCTTGTTCTGATTTATGACTGCAGGATCTTTTCCCTTACTTTGATTTCTTGGATGATTCTGCCTTGTTTGAGTGTCTTTTTGCTGAGATGCTCTCTTATGAATGAGATTAACCGACACATCTCTGCTCCTCAATGACATCTGCCTATTTTGTGAACTAAATGTATTCAAGTATCCCCATTTTTAAACAATGCATGGTAAACACACACACATAGGAAAGATAAGCATGAGTTGCTATTACCATTAAAATGATATATATTTATAATACAATGAGTTGACCCTTGGATTCCACATTCCAAGGTCACTTGGACTCCTCTTTGACTATTTGGTTTCCACACCTACCAATAGAGGATTAGTTGTCCAACATTCCCCCCCTTAATCCAAAAGGGTGCATGTGAGTCCAAGAAGAGAGCTGTAATAAAAATCTGCAAAGTATGCATGGCAACACTTAGGCTGAATGAGCTCTCTGAAATGTTAGCATAAAGAGGTGGTTTAAGGATGACCACCAACAGTAGAACGCTTAGTGCAGTTCCCAGAACTCTTCCAAATATGGCAAGAAGCTGAGGTCTTCTGCTAGAGGAAGTGCTACTCATATTTTGAAAAGGGAGACCTTCAACCTAAAAGAAGGGAGGTCTATAATCTGTGATGGTTTAAGGATGACCACCAACTCTTGAATACTTGATGCATTTCTTGGAACTCTACCAAAGCTGGCAAGAAGCTAAAGTCTTCTGCTAGAGGAAGTGCCCCGAATTATTTGAAGAGGAAGAATATCATCCTCGCATATATGGTTTAAGGTTGTCCACCAACCAAACGCATGCTCATGGGCATCCGTCTCTCTGGTTACAACTTTGAATCAGGTATGAGATATTGTGGCTCATGCTTGCTTGAACTGCTATGTATTTGGTTACAACTCTGAATCTGGAATGACAAGTTATGGATCAGGCTCACTTGAACTGCTATGTCTTTGGCTACAACTCTAAATCTGGAATGAGATATTGTGGCTCAGGCTCGCTTGATGTGACTTTGAAGCTTGTAGATGACCACCAGTTTCCCCCTGTCAGGTACAAGGTGAGATGATGGCGAAAACTCAACTGGAAGATTTTTCAATACTCAAGAACAAGTTCTGAAATATGACTTAAACATCTTCTTGGTTGTTGATGCCCATTGCCAAGAAGCGATCCATTCAAGATGAATCTTTGTTCTTGCAGGAGGCTTGTTTCTGAAGCATCTGTGTGAAGAATGGGTGTGATGATCACAGTGTGTGCATGGGTGAAGATCGAAACAATGATCTTTCATATGGCCAACTTGATCACAGTGTTGGAATTTTACAATATGTTGTTGCTGTTGTGGAGGAGGAGCATAATCTAGAACAACTATAGGTGAGCTATCATGAAGAAATCTGAAACTCTGAAATTTGATGGGCTTGGAGTAGTACGGAATATGAAATAACACATCCTTTTCATATCCAAGAGTAGTTCTGTGCTTGTTATGGATAAGATCTACCCAAGGTATAATGATGGGCTTGGGAGGTGAAGGGTGAGGTTCTGTATATGCATACAAATATGCTCTTGTACTAGGCACTGAATGTCAATCAACCTCGAGATTATTGACTTGCTTCTTGTGGGAGTCTATTTCAATGTTTTGAACAGAAATAGATTCAGAATGAAGACTCTGATGTTGTAATTATTCTTGCTAAAGTTGTGATTCAAGTTGCAAAAAATAAATCTTTTCTTGTGAATCTTGCAGAAGTTCTGAATGTCTATGAGAGGCACTTTGTTGACTTTTAATGTATCATGAGTAGTAGAAAATATAAGAGTGCTTAGGAACTCTAATAATTCATTAATACTGGCCATTTTCATTGAACAAAGCCACTGTGAATCTCACCCATGAGTAGTATACAACAACAATAAAAAGATCACCAGGGAAGTGATCACATTGTGTTCTTCGACTTCTAGCTCTAGCTGTGGTGCTATTCCTTACAATTTTCATCTAGCTCCAACAATATGTGGTACTGCACTTGACCTTCAGGTCTATTTACTAAGTTTTTCCTTCAATATGTTGATATTTCATGGCACAATGCACCACAAAAAGATTAAATAATATGTAGATGAATCTAAGAAAAAAAGGTTATGAATGGTATGCACAAGTTTGAGAGCTTGCTGATGGGCACTTTGATTGTTATTCTTACTCTAGTGGAGATTGTACACTTTCCCAATGGGGATTGGTAAGACTTGGTCTCGGTCTTGAGGAAGAAGTGGATATTACACACTTGGATCAATAACAGAGAATGGAAATCCACACTGTGAGGGCGAGGGGAGGAGTAGTGAGCAGTCCAGAAGTTTGATTCCAGCTCACGCAGGTGGAGGGTCGAGTGGCAGTGTGTGGAGTCCATGCAGGTGTGTATGGGAGGAGTAGTGGGAGGAGCATATGGAGAGGAATTGGGTGTGGAGACTTCCCTGTGGTTGACACTACAGGATTTGGGGAGAGGGAGCGCAGATTGTGTGAAGAAGAATAGTGGGCGTTATGGGAGAGGATCAGGAGTGTAGGTTAGCGTATAGGAGGCAGCTACGTAGAGAGAGTTTACAGGAGATGTGTATAGAGCACAGACTGCATTGTGGTGTTGGAGGAAGTCGAACTAGTAAAGTGGAGGAAACTCCATCTAGCACCACACTCCTCCCCACTCCTCTCAGCTTACTCCTACCGGGACGTTGAAAGCCGGTGTGCTATGTGTGGTGTTAAGCGGTGTATAGTGTTATATATAGACCGAGAAGTGTATATACAAACAGAAAGCGATGATGGGTAGGAGCTACCTTTACCTTCCAGCCTTGATCGTGATGCAGGTACTGGCCTCTTCCCACTGCGCACACTCTCCTCTAAGACACCACGCTGTACCGTGCCCTCGACTCTCTCTTCGCGCACCCTTGAATCTCTCTTCACAGTCGATCACCATGGCTCTCTGCTTATGACAACTAGAGGTCCAGGGTTCCATATGCCACCTCCATATTCAATTGTAATTCAGGAATCTGAGATGGGCTCGTGTCGCATACCCATAATGGATGGAGATGACATTGATGCCCCAAGAATCTGGCTGTGTATTACAAGGCCTAAACATATTGAACTTGAAAATTACGACATTCCTGCATCTTACTAAAGGAGAGCTCATAGTTACTCACCACCCTCAGCTTTTAAAAATACTCGTGGAGAAGCATCAAACATTCATGTGAGAATGAGAGATCATTCGAGTACTTCTGGCCGAGATTTTCAATAAAGGAATACATGGAAAAGAGGAGTCAGAAATCAGTGTGTAGAATAGAGGACGAGCACTGGTCAGTGGAGTAATGGCTCTGTGGGAGCTCAACAGTGCTGAAGGGAACACAATTTCTTCAACGGTCAACACACCTCAGGAATTTAATGCATCGTAGAGCAGAAATATGGTAGAGAATGCAAGATATTGTTGGCAATATGATGCAGAGTGTTGTCCTTGATGGCAACCCACTGAATGAAGATGAAGACATGAGATTGTTGACATGTGTTGTCCTTGATGGCAAACCACCTGATGAAGTTATTCTTGACTTGATGGACTTGGTAAATGATGTAAATCTAATGTGATATGATGTCTGTTGGCAATATGATGCTGAGTGTTGTCCTTGATGAACAACCCACTTGATAGAGTGTTGTCTGTGAATGGCAACCCACTTGATGAAGATGATGGCAACTTACTTGATGAAGTTGTGCTTGATAGAATATGTCTTGATGAATTAAATATGATGTATCTACAGAGAGTAGAGAAGGTAATGAAGAAAGGAATTCAATATGTGCTAGATCTATGATGAAAAGAGCATGTTTCAAGGCATACGCGGATTTGTCTAGTAGAAGTCGCGTATGCACGCGGTAAAGTACGTACCAAGTCGCGTATGGGCAAAAGCGCTCAAAAAGTGCAAAACTAGGGGTAACCACCTTGGTATTGACCCATTGTATTGGGTAATGATTCGTCTAAATGACCCCGTCTAGGAATACCATCGGAAGTAATGTGGTTTTGGCTCATGGTATTGAAAAAGGGTAAACCTATATAAAGAGAAGAAATTCATTGTGCAAATGATGAATTTGGGAGCAAGATGTCTGAGCTTGAATGAATACTTCTCTCTGAAGTATATCTGACTGGAAAGGGTTACAGTTGAATGATAGATCTGAATGCATGAAGCACCTATGAAGAAAATGATGAAGAAGGGAATCTAGATCTGAAATGTATTTGTATCTTCTAGATCTGTTTATGAAATGATTAGATCTGTGATGAGGCAAACATCTGTCTGATGTAAAGGGTAAATTCTGAGTGATGTATCTGATCTGAAGAATTGCATTGACATATATGTCTAAAGATCCATACGCTAGTTTGCCGCAGAAGAAGCGCGTATATACACGGCTTCACCGAAGAGAAAGCGCGTATGCGCAGTGAAATTAGCTCTATAATATGTACATATGTATACGCTGGTTGATGTGAACGGAAGCGCATATATACGCGATATCAGTGAAAGGAAAGCGCGTATGCAAACTAGGGTTTGCTGAAGCATGGGGTATGAAATATCTGATCTGTTCTGCTATGTTGCTGCTATCTGTATTCTACAATCCTGAGTTGTCTGTTTCAGTTTGGTTGTATGATTGAGCTTAAATATGTGGAGTGGGTCCAGTCTGAAAATATGATGAAACGTGGCCTGCAAGTTGTGTCCTAAAGGAAGTTTTGGATCCAGTGTGAAAATTGATGAAACGTGGTCCATAGAGGTGCTGAGGGTTGTAGCCTTCAGTCAGGGGGTTGTAGCTCCCTTCCAGGTGAGGCTGGTAAATGAGATCGGGGGTCGTAGCTCCCTTCCAGGAGAGGCTGGTAAACGAGTCAGGGGGTTGGAGCTCCCTTCCAGGAGAGGCTGGTAAACGAGCGCAGGTGGGTGCCTGCGTGCTGGTCAAGTCTGCGCCAGCACATGTGTTGTAAGATGTTTTCTCTATAATAAAATATTGAAGGCTGAGCAACTGCAGCGGTGGTTTTCTCCCGACTTGGGTTTCCACCTAAAATCCTGGTGTTCAAGTGTGATGCTTATGTGTGATGGTTTATTATGTTCTTACTGCACATGTTTACTGTTTATTGAACATCTAGTGAATGAATGATGGAATGATATAAGTGAAGAATTAATGGCATAATTAGATCTCTGTGTATATGCGATTTTTATGAAGCATATCCGCATGTATACGTTAGTTGGCTTCATCAAAGTAGCGTATGGGTTTTAGAGAGTGAAAAAGTTAAAAGTTTGATAAATACTGATTCACCCCCCCCCCCCTCTCAGTATTTTTCCCAACAATTGGTATCAGAGCAGGTCCTTCTGCAGAAGCTTGATCGCTTGAAGGAGATCCGTCGCAATGGGAAGTCTTGAAGGAGTAATGTCTATAAAGCCACCTCTATTCAATGGAAGCAATCTGATATTCTGGAAGGTACGAACAAAAGCATATTTGCAAATTCTTGGTGCAGATGTATGGGCAATCGTGGAAGAAGGTTATCAATACCCGGCAAGTATTCCTACTGATGCAGCAGAAAGGAAGAAGTATGAAATCAATGCCAAAGCAGTAAATGTCTTATTAGGAAGCATGTCTGAACCAGAATTTGCTAAAGTGATGCAACTACATTCAGCAAAAGAAATATGGGACAAAATCATTCTAAGTTATGAAGGAGACACAAAGGTAAAAAGTGCAAAACTCCAAACTCTTAGAATTGAATATGAAAATTTGAAGATGCATAGTGATGAGAGTATTGCTCATTTCTTCTTACGTCCGGATGATATTGTAAATCAAATGAGAAATTTGGGTGAAACCATAACTGATACTACTCTGGTGGAAAAAGTCTTAAGATCCTTGACTTCAAAATTTGACTCTAAAGTTTCAGCTATTGAAGAAAGGCAAGATCTACAAACTCTTACTATTGTTCAATTACATGGTATTCTGACTGCTTTTGAAATGAGACAAGGAGGTCCTTCTCAAATCAAAGAAGCTGCTTTTAAGGCATCTGCAAAAGGAAAAGAAAAGGAATTTGTCAAAGAATCCAGCTATATATCCGAAGAAGAAGAAGCGAATTTTGTGAGAAAACTCCAACTAGGTACTGGAAGATTCAAAGGTAAGCTTCCCTTCAAATGTTTTGAGTGTGGAAAAGTTGGTCACTATGCTGCTAAATGTCCTTATAGAGAAAAACATGATAAAGGGAAACAACTTGAAAAGAGGAAGAGTTATTATGCAAATGAAGATGATGATGAAGTGTCCAATGAAGATGAAGAAGATTCTGACCATGATCTGAAAGTGCTCATGGCAAAGAAGCAAAAGAAGAAGGCTACTCGAAACAAGAAGATATCTCAGAAAACATGTATAGCAGAAATTGAAGAAGATGAATCAGATAGTGATTGGGGTCCTTGTAATAATCTTCTTTGTGCAAACAATAGTGAAGATAGTGAAAGTAAAGTTGTGGATCTAGAAGAAGCTCTCAAGATTAAAGTTGAAGAACTACAAAGTTCATCTAATAAGCAAGAAACTATCTACAAAGAGATGATATCTCAAATGGAAAAACAAATAGAAATGCTGAATGGACAGGTGGACAAGTATCAAAGGTTTCATACTTATGCATCCAATCGAATTAAAGGACTAGAAGCATAAATCAACGATCTAAATGCAGATCTCAAAAAATCAAGCAAGAAGAATGAAGGACTTGAAGCTGCAATCATCTCTCTGCAAGCAGATCTTGAAGCATCAAGTAAGAAGAATGAGGAACCTCTACAACCATTTGAAAAGGAAGGCCTTGAAGCAGAAATCATCTCTCTCAAAGAAGATCTTGAAAAATCAAATAAGAAGAATGAAGAGCTGCAACAAACATGTGAAGAAAACGAAAATTGGTTGAAAGAAGAGATTCTAAATCTTAAGGATCAAGTAGAAGATGGAAGAAGGAAAGAAGAAAGCATGACAAAGCAATGTCAAGCCTTGGAGGTTGAGGTAAACATTCTCAAAGGTAAATTAGAAGAAAAGGTTAAACTTTTGAGGTTTCAAGATAGTACTAATATTTTTGACAATATTCTGAGTAATCAAAGGTCTCCTGCTATCAAACATGGTCTTGGTTTCCATGAAACTGTTAAAGGAGAATCTAGCTCACAAGGAAGTGCTAAAAATTCAGATGAAGTCAATGCAAAACCCGAAGTGTTGAAAGAGACAAAAGATCGACCAACAATCATGAATTCTCAAAGGAATTCATTCAAGAACGTTGAATGTTTTAAATGTCATAATTATGGGCATGTTGCAGCAAATTGCAGGAGCAGATCATTTCAGCCACAAACAAACAACTCCTACATAGAAAGGTACTCTGGTTTCTTCAGGGGATATTGTTTCTCATGTAACAAGTATGGACATAGCAAATTGACAAAGAGAACATTTAGAAATACTCATTATGATTCTTATGCTTATTTCTCTGGACACATGGGATGTTATTCTTGTAACAAGTATGGACATGTAGAAAAGGAATGCAGGTTGAACAGATCTAAGAAAGTGGACAATTTTCAGCACACAGTTAGGAAGTTCAAGCAAATTTGGAAAAAGAAGGAGGTCCAATCAGAAACGTAGGGAATTCTGACCCTACTGCAGTCATCCGCTTCTGAAGCTTACTTCTCTTATTGACTGCAGGAATGATATGGGATACATTATGAGATTTAGTAATGTATCGTCACAGGGGGAGCAATGTACAGGAGGTACAAGTTTAGGGGGAGATGAAGGAATGTGAAAAATTTCTATGCTTCACTTTCCATACGCGGGTTCTATGAACAAAAGTCGCGTATACACGCGAGTTACAATAGACACAGTCGCGTATGCCTTAAGGATAAGAGAATTGGGATGACAGCTGAAGATCAGGAGCAGAGGTTCAGGGGGAGCATCAGTCTGTCTGTTAATAACTGTATTATTGACTCTGTATCAAATTATTCTCTCAGTTCTAAATAATGATGAAATGATTCTTGGTTACTTATGTTGAAGATCATGGATGAGCCCGGATTGTTACTTGATGAAGAGTATCTGTTGGATAAGATGGAAGTCTTATGATATGGATAGATCATGCAAAGATTGTTGCTGATGACTTGCTGACGAAGGTATTCAGGTTGCACAAGTTAAGGAGGAGCACTGGTTCAGGGGGAGCAGCAGTTTGAATACTAATGATTGCATTGTTGGCACTATGACTGCTTATTCTTTGGTTATTGTGATACTCATGCTCAAATGATGATGGCTTGATACATGGTTTATTATGATGAGACTTTGAATGAGACCTGTTCATTGCTTGCTGAAGTTTATCTGTTAAGTCTTATGATTCAGAGATAAGAATAGATCATGCAGAGTTTGTTACTATGGTTGAGACCTTTTCCCTACATATGTTACATCATGTTAAATCTTGAAGATCTTGATGATATTGGACCACGTGGATGATTGCTTGACACATATGTGAAGATGTTGTTATAGTATGGTAATTTCTCTTGGAAAGATTGTATTGATGCCACAAAGAATCTGAAGGCTTGGTTACTAATGAGCTTATGCTACAACCGTTGGATGACGCTTGAAGACACAACTACACTGTTCTATCTATCTGTATTCTAGGGAAGCATTCAAATATCTCAAAAAGAAGCTGAACACTGTCTTTGCTTCATAGAGAATCAGATCTGGTTAAAATATAGAAGATGGTATTGGATACGCGAATTTCCTGAAACACATTCACGTATATATGCGAGTTCATGCACATAAAACCGCGTATGTCTGGTTGCTGACAAATTTCTGTTTGGGGTCAGCTTTCTTCAGCACAGCTGCAGTGCTGTTTGGTATCTCTGATACTGTTTGGTATCTCTGGTGGTGTTCCAGCTCTCATAATTCTATTTCTAATGTTTTGATAAAGATGCCTTGATGATTTGTTGGTAAAAGTGTTCAGGATGCACAAACTAAGGGGGAGCCTTAGTCATATGGAAAGGTTGCTTGGATGCACAGATTCAGGGGGAGCATTAGCTTTGCTAAGTATAATGCATTGTTGGCATTATGATGATTCTGAAATATGTTCTTTGAAGTCTTTCTGGTATTGGTCATAAATGGTCATATTTGTAATTTGATGAAAAGGTCTTGTTGAGACCCATGATGTAAAATTGTAATATTCAGTCATGTAAGGACTTGTCAAATTTGTAAACCCACTTGGTTGGGTAGCTGAGTCAAATTTTTGTAAACCCACTTGGTTGGGTAGCTGAGTTGAAATGTGTAAACCCACTTGGTTGGGTACTTGAGTCTAATATGTAAATCCACTTGGTTGGATATTTGATGTAAGTATGAGTCTTTGGTGATAGGAAGTTCATAGAGTCATGTACTTCATTGAAAAATATGTTTGAAGATTCAGCATGAACTCAGGGGGAGCTTGGTCACTTCAATATATATCAGATCTGCAGAACGCTTCTTCCACATGAGGAGAAAAGGGGGAGAGTATGTTGGTTTTTGATCCGCCCTTTGCCCTTGATGTCAAAGGGGGAGAGTGACATGGTGTTTGAATGAAGAGAAAGAATGGTGTCAAATATGGAGAATGTGACATGGTGTCATTATATTCTTAATATACCTATCTGTTGTGGTAACCAAACACCATCGTGGTTGCCATCAAGTCCAAAGGGGGAGATTGTTGGAAATATGATGCAGAGTGTTGTCCTTGATGGAAACCCACTGAATGAAGATGAAGACATGAGATTGTTGGCATGTGTTGTCCTTGATGGCAATACACCCGATGAAGTTATTCTTGACTTGATGGACTTGGTAAATGATGTAAATCTGATGTGATATGATGTTTGTTGACAATATGATGTAGAGAGTTGTTCTTGAATGGCAACCCACCTGATGAAGATGATGGAAACTTACTTGATGAAGTTGTGCTTGATAGAATATGTCTTGATGAACCTGTTTAAAGATGTAAATCTGATGTATCTACAGAGAGTACAGAAGGTAATGAAGAAAGGAATTCAATATGTGCTAGATCCATGATGAAAAGAGTATGTTTCAAGGCATACGCGGATTTGTCTAGTAGAAGTCGCGTATGCACGCGGTAAAGTACGTGCCAAGTCGCGTATGGGAAAAAGCGCTCAAAAAGTGCAAAACTAGGGGTAACCACCATGGTATTGACCCATTGTATTGGGTAATGATTCGTCTAAATGACCCCGTCCAGGAATACCATCGGAAGTAATGTGGTTTTGGCTCATGGTATTGAAAAAGGGTAAACCTATATAAAGAGAAGAATTTCATTGTGCAAAAGATATGAGGGTGGTGCATAATGTCTGAGCTTGAATGAATACTTCTCTCTGAAGTATATCTGAATGGAAAGGGTTACAGTTGAATGACAGATCTGAATGTATGATGCACCAATGATGAAGAAGGGGATCTAGATCTGAAATGTACTTGTATTTTCTAGATCTGTTTATGGAATGATTTAATCCTGTGGATATGCTAACAAAGTCCGATGTAAAGGGTACCCCGAGTGATGTATCGGACCAAAAGAATTGCAATGACCTAAATGTCTGAAGAACCATACGCTAGTTTGCCGCGTGTACAGCGCGTATATACGCGGTTTCACCGAAGAGAAAGCGCGTATGCGCAATAAAATTAGCTCTATAATATGTACAGAAGTATACGCTGGTTTATGTGAACGGAAGCGCGTATATACGCGACATCAGTGAAAGGAAAGCGCGTATGCAAACTAGGGTTTGCTGAAGTCTGTGGTAAGAAATGTCTGATCTGTTCTGCTATGTTCCTGCTATCTGTATACTACAGTTCTGAGTTGTCTGTTTCAGTTTGGTTGTATGTTGGAGCTTAAATATGTGGAGTGGGTCCAGTCTGAAAATATGATGAAACGTGGCCTGCAAGTTGTGTCCTAAAGGAAGCTTTGGATCCAGTGTGAAAATTGATGAAACGTGGTCCATATAGGTGCTGAGGGTTGTAGCCTTCAGTCAGGGGGTCGTAGCTCCCTTCCAGGTGAGGCTGGTAAACGAGATCGGGGGGTCGTAGCTCCCTTCCAGGAGAGGCTGGTAAACGAGTCAGGGGGTTGGAGCTCCCTTCCAGGAGAGGCCGGTAAACGAGCGCAGGTGGGTGCCTGCGTGCTGGTCAAGTCTGCGCCAGCACATATGTTGTAAGATGTTTTCTCTATAATAAAATATTGAAGGCTGAGCAACTGCAGCGGTGGTTTTCTCCCGACTTGGGTTTCCACCTAAAATCCTGGTGTTCAAGTGTGATGCTTATGTGTGATGGTTTATTCTGTTCTTACTGCACATGTTTACTGTTTATTGAACATCTAGTGAATGAATGATGGAATGATATAAGTGAAGAATTAATGGCATAATTAGATCTCTGTGTATACGCGAGTTTTATGAAGCATATCCGCGTGTATACGCTAGTTGGCTTCATCAAAGTAGCGTATGGGTTTTAGAAAGTGAAAAATTTAAAAGTTTGATAAATACTGATTCACCCCCCCCGTCCCCACCCTCTCAGTATTTTTCCCAACAGATATAGAGTAAAGGAATATGGTAGAGAGAAGGAAAAAATAGAGCTCATAGAATCTGAAAAATCATAACTGACAGTGATAAGTTATATGGGGGAGTTGCAAGGCAGACTGCAGAAATGACATTTACAAAAATGGCAGAATGTTAGCCAAAATTAGAGAGCATAGGAATATCTTGCACATTGGTTTTCAAAGGCCACACATCATGGCTCTGATATCATGTTAAACAATGCATGATAAACACACACACACATAGAAAAGATAAGCATGAGTTTCTGTTACCATCAATATGATGTATATTTATAATAAAATGAGGTGACCCTTGGATTCCACATTCCAAGGTCACTTGGACTCCTCTTTGACTGTTCGGATTCCACACCTACCCATAGAGGATTAGGTGTCCAACACCTGCTGATAATCATATGATTCATTCTCCAATTCATGATCATTGGAAAGGATAAAATCTTCATCTTTAGGCTGATATTTCTTTTCAAAATACTCCTCATCTTTGGTCAAAAACATAGGCAGATCATTAATTTTGAAAAGGATATTTTCCTCAACAATTGTGTCTTCATCTTATTCTTCTCCTTGAGCATAGTTCTGTTGCAAGGGTGTTTTGATTTGTTGCTGCTACTGTGGTGGTTGTTTAGGAGCCCACTGTTCTCTCTGCTTGATCCTTAACTGAGGCTATTTTTGACCTCAGGCTGTCTCTCAGTGATGGAAATCCTATCAACAATCCTTTCAATAGTTCTTATCAGTGTATCAATTTTAGCATCAGAATATGAGGTGGATGGTTCATCATTAATAGTAACTCTTCTCTCATTCCTAGCTCTAGCTCTCTTCATCAACAAATTTTCTTCAACGTTGACCGTGTTATTTTGCATATCCTCCATTGTAGTTGGATTTATTTCCCTTAGTTGGTAAGCCATTTTAGGATCAAATGCATCTGGATAACGTGTGAAAGATAAGCTTGGAGGAGGCTTGATCTCAATGAGAATTGCATTATAAATTATATTGAAGCGAGTATTGAAATCTTGGACTGATTCATTGAGATTTATTTTAATGTTCTCATATTCAAGAAGCAGCTGTAAATGATTTTTCTTTAATTCCCACCGGGCTATAAATAAATCAATTAGATGGTCTGGAGTGGCAATGGAATTATCAATCAAGGACCTAAACCATACTTTGACATCTCTAGAGAAGCATCAACTTCCTCCAATTCTATGAAGTCAGTCACACTTAACAATATGTTGTCTTGCAGATATGGTAGAGTTTTCAGAAAACAAGGGGAGTCTTTGGCCATAACCCTGAGGTAAATCATTCAATTGGGCAAGTAAGATAAGTGGGGAAAATATTTCCACGATTCCTGCTGAGTGAAGTGTTGGATTGCCAACAGGAGGGATTTGCTGAATAGGTAGTGGAAAAACAGTTTCAGGTATTGAAGTAGTAGGTATGAATGATGAGGTCGAAGGCACGGATGATAAAACTACATTTGATTGAGTTTGAGGTTGAGTTGAGACAATAATTTCCTCTTGATGGTAGAATTGGATCCAATATTTTATGTCAAGGTCAGATTCGGGTTTAATCTCTTCAAAGAACCAATATGTCATAGGAATAGGGTCTAATTTAGATAATGACTTGAGCTATGATAGTCTTAAAGGATCAAAGACTATGTTGGATAAAGAGGTTTCAGACTTAGATTTAAACAATGACAATTCAAATTTTAGATCATATGGTATATCTTCAAGAGAAAGTAGTTTAGCAGGTAGAGAAATAGAACTTACCAATGGAATTGGTCCTGATTGAATGTTTGTAGTTTGATATCTATGCCTCTAGAAAATATTCTCTAGATCATTTACTGTATCAGCTGGATCAGGATCGAGATTTTCTTTGGTATATCTTCTCGAAGCCAGCTCTACAATCTTAGCACTGCAATTATTGAATCAACCTTTCTGAAACTTAACCCTATCATCCAAAGGATAAAATTCAAATGTTTCTTGTCGTACACCCAAGGAAAATAAATCTTTCAAGTCCTCGGCAACGGCGCCAATATCCTATCTCTCCGCCAGATCTCTAAGGTTGAAGAAGAAATCCCAACAGAGGTAACCACAAACCAATATTTTAGCTTGGTAGCTAGCCCTACCAAGCCGAAGAGGCTCTCTCCACAAATCACATCCAAGAGGTCTGGGTGAATTAGGGCTTTAGGCTAGGTATAAGTACAGGGGTTTGATTTGGTTGAATTGGGTTGCTCGATGTGTGAATTAGGTCAAAGGGGCTAGGTTAGGTAAAATAAGATTAGGGTTGCAGAGATTCAATGGGGCAAGGTAGGAAGAAAACATAACACTTTAGGGTTTCTTGAGCGGGATGGATCAGATAGGTAACGAGCTAGAAAGAGCAAGGCTAAGAATGAATGCTTTCTAAACTGAAGAAGATGGACAAACTATGAAGGTTTTCCCAAAACAGAGCATGAGAGATGTATTTTGCTTATCAACTTGAAAATCAGCATATCATAGAAATGAAATGAAACATGAAACAAAACATTCATACATAATGAGAAATAAGAAGAACAATGCTAAATTTCCATACCACAGGTATCCCAAAGAAATAACTGTAACATTTTTATTAATTTCCTTCCAAATAGATTACAATAGAGTCTCTGATCAATGCATCAACATCCAACCTGTGAAATGAGTCAAAAAGTACATGATATAGACCTCAAAACAACTCCTCCCATCCTTAGGGGTCAAATCCATGAGATAAGGAGTAGTTACACCAAAAACTGAGTTGAATACCTAGAGTGTAGGGAGGTCAAACTGACTCATCCCTCACTTTTTGAAAAATAATTCATTACATGTCATAAAAATATTTGACCTAATGTATTTACCCTAGGTAAGTGTAAAAACACCATAATTACATTTACTTCCATAAATTACAAAAGTAAAAACATGATTTCTCAAGGTGAAAATCAAAATTGCAAAGAAAACTTAGAAAAATAACACACTGGTCAGGTGCACAATGCTAGTGTCAGGTGTGCAACGTCATCTTGTAGTTGAGTTTTGGATGGGTTGTGGGTGTCCAAACTGAGCCCAGGATAGCTCATTGGAAATATTATCCAGTCTACTTTCCAAATTTGTGCTTGGTTTACAGAGTGGACTTGATTTTACCTCCCAAAAAGTGATTCTCCCAAGACTACTCTATGATCAGTGCCAAGCTAAAAAAGGAGGCAGAACTGTGATTTTTTGAAGGTTGTTTGACTTTTTCACCTAATAGTTTGACAAAAAAAGGCTTGAAAAGTGGAAAGGAGGCAGAAATGTGATTTTTTGAAGGTTTTTTGACTTTTTCACTTGCCAGTTTGACCAAACAAGGCTAGAAAAGTGGTTTTCTTGCATGGTTTATCTGTTCTGAATCCATTGGTAGTCTCTTTTTGACCAAAAGATTCGTCAAATAGGTGCACAACACCTAGGTCACTGCGCACCTGATAGTCGAATTGCCACATGACTGTCTAGGAATGCACAAAAACTTCAAAAATTTGAAAAAATATATCAAAACATGCAAAAATTTGCTGAATGGTGGCTGATGATGAGGATTAGGCATGGAGTGAGGCTCTTTTTTCTAATGATTCAACATAATCATAGATATGTTGTTGGGCTGGATCTACATCCGGAGTTCCTCTATCAGGATCTTCTTCATACTGGTACTCAGGAGATCTGTCAATTGGTGTCTCTTCATCTTCAATATCTATGATTCCTGTTTGCTTAACTCCTGTCTTTTTCATTATGCCTTTAAGCCTATGACTTCTTCTCAGTTTAGATGGTACCTCATTTTTTTCTTTAGCACCTTTTCTTGTTACATTTTCCTCTCTGAGCTGTTTCTTAATTTTGGCCAATTTTTCAGAGATTATTTCCTCACTGTTTTTTTGTGTTGATATATCAGTTTTGACTTCAGCAACTTTTCCCCTCCTTCTTCTCCTTACAGGTTTTTCTTCAGACATAGTTTCTTTAGGTTCTTCAAAATTATTTCTCAAGAGGAATTTATCCCAACTATCTCCTACCTTCTTCAAATGATACTCAATTAAAATTTTAACTAAGCCATGATGATATAAGGTGGTTTCTAAGAACTGAATCCTTTTCTGGACATTAGAAGCCATCCTTTTTAAACTATTGAGCAAGAAAAAGGTAGATTTATCTCTTCATCTAGAAAATTAATCATGAGTTTAATGTGATAAACATATAAAGTGCCAAATCTCCCCTCACAGGTTATGAACTTTTGTAGAATTAGTAGCATATTTCGCCATTTATTTTTCAAGGCTGAACTAGGAATGCCTTTCTTGAATACTGAAATGTCCATACCTGGTGTTTTTAGCATCTATCTCCAGGCTTCATTGTGAAATTATTTGTTTTTAAACCAACGCTCACCTTGCCTCGGCAACTCTGTTGCTTCTGCTATGAAGGATTCCGTGATGATGAACTTGATATCACCAATTTCAACCTCTGACCCGTTGAATGACTGAGCAAATGACTTGGTGACCTCCTTGTGAAATCCATTGAACTTCTCCATAAACTTTAGCCATCCAACCTGCTGTAACATCTCTTTAATCTGAGGATAACCTTCTAGATATTTAGTTCCGATTGGCTCTGACCTTACAATAAGTCCCATTGCTTCTTTTCCTCAGCTTCAATTTACTGCTCTATTATTGCTCTCCTGTTTGAGGTAAAAATGGCTGTAGAGGGTTGTCTCACCTTAAAATGACTTCTCTGTTTCTGCAGACAGGAATTGGCTACGGAATATAATGGCATTGAGTGGATACGGAATGAGTGAAATACGGTGAGGGTAAATCATAAGAATGATTGAGTTTAAGAGTTTTTCATGGAGTAAAAGACCGCGAAGGAATCTCATGAAGATTTTCAAAATCATCAATGAATGTTTTAGTTTAATGACGTGACCTAATAGGTCACTTCAAGTACTGACCGTTAACTTCTAATTAATGATGATTTGATATGGAGTGGAATGGAAGGGATTTGTTCAAGGATTTTATGATAGGCTTGATCAATTAGAATAATCAAAATAACTTTATGAAACATACATATGACTTAACCATATTATATCTTTCATAATTTTCTATCATAATAATTTCACACACGATTTTACCTTAGCCCTTCTTTTGATTTTTGCTGCTTTGATATGCTTTATCTTTCCTTTGAAAATTATTGATCTTTTAGACTCCATAATTCTTTTTATTTTTCTTGCTGAAGTAGGTTTGCAGGATCAATTGGCTGCAGAACAAGTGGCTGTTGAATGGTTGGCTACAAAAAAGATGGCTGCAGAATAGTTGGCTGCAGAAAAGATGGCTGCAGAATATCTGGTTGCAGAATGTACATGTAAAAGCTTTGAGACATGGAATGAAATGAATTAAAATATGGATGGAATGAAGTATGAAATGAAATGAAATGGATCATGAAATACAGTGGAATGAAGTGAAATATGATGGAATGAAATGGATCATAAATGTGGAGTGGGATGAAATATGAAAAGTGAGCCTACAACTTATGATTTTGTAATACTTGTTTGCAGAAAAAGAACAATTTTGAGAATCTGAAATGAAATGAGATGGATCATGAAATGGAGTGGAATGAAGTATGAATGAAGTGAGATATGATGGAATGAAATGGATCATAAATGTGAGTGGAATGCGATATGTAAAGTGAGCCTGCAACTTATGATTTTACGATACTTGATTGCAGGAAAAGAACAATTTTGAAAAGCTAAAGTGTCAGAAGAATTTTGATTTTCACCTTATCTTTTCTGTATAAACATGCTAATCCATGATTAGTTTTTATGTTTATACTTTTTTCTTTTCTTTTTTTTTTTAACATCTAATTACAGAAAATAAAATTAAGTTGATGAAGAAGAAGGATTCTTCTTCATTAACTTCACATCACTGTTCTCTTGGAATTTCTTGAAAAATTCTTGTCTTGAAAGTGGCTTATGATACAGTTTCAATCTATGACCATTTACAAGAAAAGTCACCTTATCTTCATCTATTGTCCTGATTTTTATTGCTCCATTGTCAAAGATTTTCACAATTTCATATGGCCCAAGCCAATGAGTTTGGAATTTACCTTGGAAATATTTGAACTTTGAACCAAATAACAGAGTCCAGTCACCTTCTTTAAATTTCTTTTCCTTAATGTACTTATCATGCCATCTAGTCCTTTGTTGCTAGACTATACTTTTTTTCTGGACTGCATCTTGTGTAATCTCATCCAATTCATTAATCTGCTCCAATCTGTGCTTTTGTGCCTCTACTAGATCAAGTCCTAGCTGAACTGCCATTTTGAAAGTTTGAATCTGAAATTATATGGGAAACAAGACTTGTTTTGACCTGTTGTGTTTCTCCATGTAGTCCTGTAGGCCCACAAGGCTTCAGGAAGTATGTCTGCCCAATCTCTTCTATGTAAATGAACAGTCTTTGTTAGGATCCCTTCAATGACCTTATTGGTAGATTCCACTTGGCCATTTGCTTGTGGATGATAGGGAGTAGATTTTTCGTGTCTGATTTTGTACTTCTCTACCGTTTGTTCCACTAAATTTGATGTGAATTGAGCTCCTTGATCTGTAACAATTTCTCTTGGGACACCAAAACGAGTAAAAATATCCTCAAAAAGAAAATTAACTACAGATTCTTCAGTAGCAGAAAGTAATGACTTGGCCTCTACCCATTTGGTAACATAATCAGTGCAAACTAATATATATTTCTTTTGTCTTGATGGAGGACTAATAGGTCCTACAAAATCTAAATCCCATTTCTCAAAAGGTTCAATATGTACCTGAGGCTGCAATGGCATCTCACTTGAAGGAGAAGGTTTCCCTACCCTTTGGCAGCTGTCACACCTTTTGACATACTCTTTAGCATCTTTAAAGAGGGATGGCCAATAGTATCCTAAATGAAGGATATTATAAGCTGTCCTTTTATCAGCAAAGTGTCCACCACAAGGTTCATCATGACATGCCTTGAGGATCTCAGGCATCTCGTCTTCTCGAACACATCTCCTAATAATAAAGTCTGGACCTGTTTTGTATAACTCATTAGCAACCCATGAATATTTTGCACTGTCATAAATGATCTTTCTTTTATCTCTTGTATTCATAATTGAAGGAAATTTCCCTGAAACTAGATAATGGGCAATGTCAGCAAACCAAGGAGTTTGAGTAGAAATTGCAAAAAGATATTCATCAGGGAATTGATCTTCAACTGGAGTATTGTCTTTAATGTTTTGGAGTCTAGATAGGAAATCAGCTACTGTATTTTGTTTTCCAAACCTATCTAGAATGGTGATGTTAAATTCCTGTAAAACCAATAACCATCTTATGACTCTGCCATTAGTAATTGATTTGTTCATTAGATATTTAATTGCAGAGTGATCTGTGTGAACAAAAGTTTCATAGCCTGTTATATAGTGTCTAAATTTATTTATGGCATGAACTAAAATTAAGAACTCTTTTTCAGTTACAATATAATTTAACTCCGAAGGGGTCAAATTTTTACTTGTATAGTAGATGGCATAAGGAATCAGGTCTTTTTGTCCCATTACAGCTCCTAAAGATGTATCTGAGGCATATGTTGAAATATGAAAAGGTAATTTCCAGTTAGGTCCCCTCAAAATAGGTGCTTCAGATATTCTTGTTTTCAGGATTTCAAAGGCTAACTGGCATCATGATTCCACTTGAATTCACAGTCCTTGGTAAGTAGTTTGAAAAGTGGAGATGCTATCTTGGTGAAGTTTTCTATAAATCTTCTGTAATACCCTGTAAATCCTAGAAAACTTCTAACATCTTTTTGACAACTTGGAACAGATAAGTTAGAGATGACTTCAACTTTTGACTCATCAACTCTGATCCCATCTCCTGAAATGTGATGTCCCAAAACAATCCCTTCAGTAAACATCATGAAACACTTCTCATGACTTAATGAAAGATTTGCTTCTTTACATCTCTTTAAAACTTTTTCCAAGTTTTCTAAGGCTTCTTCAAATGTGTTTCCATAGACTGTGAATTCATCCATATATACCTCTACACAGTCATGTATTAGATCTGAAAATATTCCTAGTACTACCCTTTGAAATGTTGCAGGTGCATTGCATAGTCCAAATGGCAATACTCAGTAAGCATAGGTACCCCAAGGACATGTAAATGTGGTTTTGTCTTGATCTTCAAGTGCTACTTGAATTTGATTATAACCACTAAACCCATCTAAAAATGAGAAGTACTTTTTGCCAGCTAATGTATCGAACACCTGATCTATGAAAGGTAGGGGAAAATTATCTTTAAGAGTAGATTTGTTTAATTCCCGGTAGTTAATACATACCCTCCATTTACCATTTTTCTTTGGCACAATTACCAAAGGATAAATCCACTGACTATCTGAAATGGGATAAATAAAGTTGACATTTAACAATTTCTGCAATTATTCTTTAACAATCTCCCTAAGGTTTGGATTCATCCTTCTCTGAGGTTGTCTGATTGGTTTACAATTTTCCTCTATGTGTATGTGATGAGTGCAAGTCTTAGGGCTTATCCCTTTCATATCAGTGTACTCCCATGCATATGCAAAAGAATGTCTCTGTAATATTTTGACTAGCTTTTCTTGTTGAAATTTCTCTAGGTTCTTGTTTATGTTTAAAGTTTTACCTGGAAATATCTCAATTGTAGAGCTGCCAAATTTATCCATGGAGTAAAGAGACATCTGTCTTGATGATAAAAAATCAATGTTAGATTCTTCTTGAAATTGTTCATGTTTGTATTCCGAAGAGGATTCAAAATTTTCTAAGGTATTTAGAATCTGGCTATCTTCACTAATTTCTGAAATTGTGAAGAGAGGTTGTATGTCTTCTTCATCCTCAATCCATTGAGTATCATCTAACTCCGTAATTGTTCCTGCTAGAGGATACAAGGTAAATTTCTTGGTTGAACTACCATCAGAGATGTACATATCACCGGATCTACAGCTAATGAAAGCATCAGCTGTAGCTAACCAAGGTCTTCCTAATATAATAGGATGTCCTCCTAGATTATTTTTAGGAGTTAGGATCATAAAATCCACAGGGTACTACCAAGAATCTAAGTACACTGGAATGTCTTCTATTACCCCATCAGGTTTAATCATAGATATATCTACTAATTGTAATAATGTGGGTGTAAAAAGAAGATTAGGAAGTTTTAGTTTATCCATGGTTTGTCTACTCATGATATTGATTGCTGCTCCTAAATCAATAAGTGTGTTTTGGATATTAGTTCCATTGATGTGTATTTTAACAAATGGATTTCTTGGGTCTAGATACTTTGGAATAGCAATCTTACCCATCATGATGTTTGCTATTTTTCCTGCCAGTTGAATTTTCTTTGTCTCTTTTATTCTTTTTCCTATTTTTTTCATGCTCAACTCCTTTATTGTCTTTGCTAAGATTGTAATTTACTTAATAGCTTGTAATAATGGGATCTTAATACAAACATTCCTTAGCTCATCTAGGAAATCATAATTAAGCACCATAATTTGTTTCTCTACACCCTTATCAATTTGTAATCTTTCTGGAAAGGGAGGTGTAGAGGTGAATGTTGATGGCTGCTATAATATAGGAGTTGAAATTATTGGTTCTTTTTGTTTTGATTTTTCAATATTTGGGTCTTGAAAAGATGTGCTCTCTTCAAGAATTTTATTTACCCGTAGAGAATCTTCCTCAGAGTTGTTTTGCTCTAGTATGATTACAGAAGGTTTCTTCTTTTCAAGTATTCTTCCAGACCTAAGTTGAACATCATTAAGGTCTAAAGGAGTAATAAGATAGGTTGGAAACTGTTGACCTTCTATCATGTATGTGTTTTGAGGATTTTTATTGTTGGGGTTTGGTATAGGTTGGGCAGGTAACTGATTTTTTTTCTGAGGAAATGGTAATGGAAGTGGTGGATTTTGATGTTGTGGATTTTGTTGAGGGTTTTTTTGAGGATTTTGTTGAGGAGGGAAATTTGTATATGGTGGATAAGATGGTGAATATTGATAATATTGGGAGTATCTTCCATAGGGATTTTGTGCTCCTTGTGCCCAAGTTTGAAATTGATTTTGGAATTGGGGCCAAGATTTCTGCCAAGAATTTTTGGTGGGGGTTGATTATACATATGATCATTGAATCCTTGTGCTTGAGGTCCTTGCCAAGGTCTCCTAGAGACAAAATTGAGAGATTCTGTGGAATTTTTAGGGATTTCTTCTTGAAAGACAGCTTTAAGACCAGGAAGTGAAGGACAACTCTTGGTCTCATGTTTTTTTGAGAAAATTACACAAGTCTCGACTATTTTTGCATCCAAAGGGAACTCTCTCAAGGCATGATTCTTTCTACATTTGGGACAAAATATTGCTAAGGCATCAGATTCAGATTTTTGCTTGTTTTGTAACTTAAGGGTGTCTATTTGTTCACTAAGACTCCCTAAAATGTCAGATTTGAATTCATCAATCATATGCCCTATTTCTGCCCTACTTACTGTTCCAGAAGTAGACTTACTTGCCCTTGCAAGAGCATGGTCTCTTGGTCCTTTTAAAGTTTTATATTTCCCTCTTGAAAGGTTGATACATAATTCAGCTATTTCAGGTAATGTGAGCTGAGATGTATCACTTTTTTCCATCATATTAAGGATATCTAGCCATTCATCCCTAATTGTCTTCAACAAGAGAGCTTTCAAAGTATCTTGGTCTAAGCTTTCCAATTTTTCTCTCTTGATGTTATAGTTAAATCTTTCCAACAAATCTTCTAGATTTTCATCCTCTTTTTGTACCATTTTAAACACTTCCTCCTTATGGTTGATTGGCATACAGTAATCCAAATACCTCTCAAGAAATTCTTGTTTCATATCTTCCCATGTCCTAATAGAACTATTGATTAAACTCATAAACCATTTTAATGCTGCTCCTTTCAATGTTGAAGGGAATAGTTTAAGTTTTTGGGCATCTTGTAAGTAATCATAGGTTCTACATAGGACTTCAAATTCAAATAGGAAGGTTTTAGGATCTTCACTTTTGAGTCCATAAAAGTTTGGAAGGATAGAGGGTGAAATATTTTTCATAGTTGCATTGGTTTCTTAATCTACTATAGGGAACCCAAAAGAGCTTCCCATTTCTCTTCTACCTCTTCCTCTGCCTCCTTCTTCACCTCTACCTCCTTCTCCTTCTGCACCTCTACCTCCTCCAAATAGTGTATGTTCTCCATTAAAGACTCCTCCTCCCCCTTCTTCGGCCATGGTGGATTCTTCTGTGGAAGTGAAAAAGTTTATGTCTCCAACAGGGGTCCTTAGATCCTCTTCTATGACAGGTTCAGTAGATGAAGTGGGAGATCTCTCTGATGGAATATCTGAACTTAAGTCTTCTGGAAGTCTATGATTAGTATATTTTGGAATGTAGGTTTGAGTTGGAGGTGTGCTGCCTCTTGGTCTTGGTGGAACGAGTGGTGTTCTCGGAATCAAACTTCTAATTCTTATAAATCTACCCCTTGAGTCTTTTTCTCTACGCATATCATTGTTTTTGGGAGGTAGGAAATAAGGCTACATAGTTACACTTCCCCGGCAACGGCGCCAAAATGTCTACTCAATTTAGTGTTCCTAAATTGATATCATGAATTGTCAACCAGGGCTAGTAAACTGTTGAAGTGAAGTGCACCATATGTGCCTAAGTATCCTCTTCCTACTTCGTTGTGTTTAGTGTTTTTCTAGTGTTTTTGGTTTTATGTTTTTATGCTAAGGGGAAAAAACTAAATTAATAGCAAAGAAAAGTTACTGAATGCACTAAAACAGAATAAAATCTACTCTAAACCAGGAATGATAACAAGAACAGAGAATGCTAATCCAAAGATTGTAAAGCTGCTAAGAAAGTAACTCATAACATTAAACTTAGTCCAATTCATTTCATTAGAGGTATATTGGAACAAACTGAGAAAAGGATTAGTGCTGATGCAATGAGGTTCTCTTAGAAAACAACAACTTAAAACATCACAGAGAAATCTTATTCATTGTTAGAGATTTGTTGGAACATCTTGAGAAAAGATCATCTGTAACATAGTAAGGAACCCTATGCTAAAATAACTTATGACACTAGAATTAACTCATTCTGCAACTCACAATGTTACTATTAAGTCTCATTCAAGGATTAGATATTTCTTAGAACAACTTGAGAAAAATACTGTTTGTAAAATCATGAGAATCTCTTACATAATTGCAGAACAGAAAAATGTCAATAACTCAAAATAATATAACTAATTCTCGTTCATATAATAGTGATGTGTTAGGAGAGTTTGAGAACAAGAGTAGTTTATAAAATAATGAGGATCTTCTAAATCTAACTAACAAAACTGAAATGCAATTAACTCAAAGTACTACAAATAGATCTCATTCTCGTATTAGAGATATATTGGAACATCTTATGAGAACAATACTGTCTGTAATATTCGATGTAAGTAAATAACATAAAACATGATGCAAGAGGATAAACTCAAAAAACTACCTAAGTTAAGAACAAAACAGAGTTAAAGGTTACTTATCTAGAAAATATTCAAAAGCCTTTTCAGATAGCAGGGGCCCTCTACTATCAAATTGGCACACAAATCCTTAACTCCTCAAAGTTTCTTTCAGATCATGCATCAAAGTTATACTCCTTTAATTAGAAGAAAATGCTCAGAAACAGAGTGTCACAGTCTTTGAAAATAAAAAACATCAACTCCTTTTCTCGGTTCACCGAGTTATTTTTATAAGCAACTACATAACTGCTATTGAGTAAAAATAGGCATAGGTGTCTTTTATAATCAAAATCAAACTGAAAATCCTGTTAAGGACTCGTGTTTTTCTGAAGACAAACTAAGAGTCCTTATCCTTATAGAAGTATGCTCCTTGGTTTTTAGCTTTGTCCACATGCATAACCACTTCCAGATTTTTACTCAGTCCTCGTGGATGACAATGAATGATGCATGAGAGTTTTGGAGTCTAACCATATACGTCTTTCCCTCAGATGACACCTGTAACCTATTCAAACATCAAGATGGCTACGAAACATATGACTAGCTACAGAATGACTGCATTCTGTAGCTAAATCTGCTCAGAAATCAATAAGACAACAAAACCACAAAAGTATAATAATTCAGTCATTGCATGTATTCTTAAAGTGATTTTAATCATTATTATTGATCTTTTAGGCCTATAAATGATAAAGGATAAATAGAATGAAGTGGATTTTGGTGAAAAGAAAAGACATTTTTAGGGCTCAACACCAACATCGGGTACCACACAAGTTTCAGGTGGGCGAAAAAGTTTGGTTACATTTGCAGAAGCAGCGCCTTTTTGGGGCCTACTGCAATATTTTCCCGCTTCAATATGGGCCTTTCACCATCACTAAGGTTGTAGGGGACAATTTATTCGAGCTCAACATTCCACCATTCCTTGGTCTACACCCAATATTCAATGTGGACCGGCTGCGACCATACTTTCCCTTGTTGCTAGACACATAAGGCATCACAAAGTAGTTGACACCAATAGATCTCAACCCAAGTTGCATTGAACAAGACACAACTGATAGGATCATGGACACACAGATCAAGAAGACTCACCAATAGAGGATCCAACTATATCGAATTGTCAAAGACTGCCAACTCCTTCACCAAGGCAAGTGGGTCACCAAGGACTAGGCTCAACATAAATTTCCTCACATCATGGAGGCTCTACACGCAATGGGGACCATTGATTCATAAGGGGGGAGGACTGATCTAGGTGGATATCGGTGGACACCCACCTATTCCACCTAGACCTCTAGTTGGTTTTGTCATTTTTCTTGTTTATAGCAAAGTTTACTATTTTTATAAGTTTTCATGCCCTCAACTTCCAAAGCTATTTTTCCCCCCTAAATGGTGTTTTTTGAGGTCTGCAACAGGCTCATAGCCTTAGGCATGGACCTGCACAAATATTTTAGTACTTGGAGAGATATTTCTAAATAAGTATTGTGCGCACCAAATTGAGATCATATGACCAAGTTACGACCCCGGGAAGTTTGCTGCCAAACTAACCTCAATGAGGCCCACAAACTCTTGGCATTCCATCTTCTAGGGTTAGGTTTTTAGTTTTTTATGGTTTCCATTTGAAATTCAATAATAAAAAGGCCCTTTAGCCTCATTGTAACATAGTTCAGAGGCATGTAGATGGCACATCTCTTCTCAAATATAAGCTACCATCACTTGAGCTAGTTATTTTCATTTTGTATGTATGCATATTTCAGTTCTTTGATATTAATGAAAAGATAAAAAAAAATTGTTGCAGCTCTATGTTTATGTTTATTTATATATTTTGTTGTGTTCCTACATAAGTTTGGATCAGTGGTATCAGAGCAGCTTGTTCTTTCTCTGTTTTTATTTGCATGTTCCCAACGAGGTCGACATATAAGGAGTTAGGGCTCAAATTGGTTGAACCTTTACAAGACCATCCTCGCAAACCCCAACGACCTCCCATGGTGAAAGAAAAGAAATACGAGGGAGAAGGGGATCCTTTAAAAATATTGCTCGAAGAAGCCCTCGATTGACAAAGGAACGCGATGATGCACAACTTCGCTGAAATCCTTCAATGGATTCCCATAGGTGACACATCTTCATCTGGAAGCCACTCTAGAGGGACCACTCCCTTCAAGGTACAAGTCAACTTTGACATTCCAATATTTGAAGGCCCGGTAGATGCAAACGTCATAGATAGATGGTTAAATATCTTGGAAGGATATTTTTTAGTACACGATTTTTCCAATCGGGAAAAGAATACTTATGCACTCCTCAAAACCGCCCCCCATGTCAAGGAATTTCGGGAAACTTATTTTGAAAAAAGGGATGAAAGAGAACCCTCACTGTTTTCAACTGCACCCACTTGGAATTCTTTCCAAGAGACCATCAAGGAATAGAATTACCCCGTGGAGGCATATGAGGACAATTACATACAATGGACGATGTTGTGGAAACAAAGGGATCAATATGTGCATGAGCTGATGAATATTTTCCATACCCTACACACAAAGTTTAGTATCAAATATTCGGAAAATAATCTGGTGCTCAAGTATTGTAGTTGCTTGAAAAAATACATTCAAGAGGAAATGGAGTTCTTGGACATCACCTCGCTTGGTCCAACGTACTGCTATGTTGCCAAGATTGAGCAGAAATTCAAGAAGAAGAAGTGACACTTTGAATCTGCGAACCCAAAGAAGAGCAAAGGAGCCCCCAAGCCACAGAGCAAAGGGAAGAGTCAAGCCGCAACCCCCTAGGACAACTTGTTGAAGTCGGAAGCCAAGAATAATGGGAAGCTGAAGAGGGACACTGACAAGTGGTGCGAGTTCCATAAAAATCCCACTCACAATAAAAATGAATGTCACGTAAAGCAGGTGTTGGTGGCCAAGCTGAAAGACTCAGAGATAGATGCATGCTCTGGTTCTAAGCCAGAAACCGATAAGGGAAAGTAGACCATTGATGCAGAACCCACTGCGATGGTAACCACCACCAATCTCCAAAAGGAAAAACCTGAGGATCTAGAGGAGGGGGAGCGCCTCTTCCACTCGCAGATGTCGGTAAATGGTTCACCAATTCAATTCATCATTTAAAGCGGGAGCCAAAAGAACCCGATCTTAACCGAGGTCGCTAAGAGATTGAAGTTGTGGACAACACCACACCCACAACTGCACACCATTAGGTGGCTCCACCAATGGCAAGATCTCTGTGTCATCTAATAGTGTCGCTTGTATTATAGCATCAATCCCTTTGCAGATGAGGTATTATGAAACATTTCCCCTCTTGAAGTCTATGTTGTTTTATTAGGTCAGCCATACATATGGAAACATCATGATGTATATGAATCTAGACCTTGTTTGGTTATTATTACTTTGGGTCAAAAGTTGTATGGGATATGAGAGGTAGTGTCGTCTATCGTCTTTTCTTTAACATCTGCTAAAAAATGCAGTAAGATCATTTCACAGGCCAAGAAATTTGTCTTCCTTATGATTCGCCCTCAGAACAAGAGGAAGATTATGGCCACATCCACAACCTCAAAATATGGATCCTCTGCACAACAATAAAAGATGGACAAGGTCGTGGAGGAGTATAGGTACATCTTCACCTCACCCACAGGGGTACCCCTACATTATCAGATCAAGCATTCCATTGATCTGACCTGGGCATGCCACTACCCAATGGAACGATCTACTAACACTCTGTTCTAGAGAATGATGAAATCAAGAGGAAGATTCAAGAGCTATTATAGAAAGGGCACATCAGGCCAAACTCCTCACCCTGTGGGAGCCCAATCGTGTTGGTACAGAAGAAGGATAGAACCTAGAGGATTTGTATTGACTATCGGGCAATGAGTAATATCACTATTCGAAATAGGTATCCAATCCCACTGATCGGTGGCCTTTTGGACCAGATCAAGGAGGGAAAATATTTCATCAAATTTGACTTGAAGTTTTTTTACCACCAGGTACGAATCGAACCCTTCGATGTGTGGAATACTACCTTCAAATCCAAGGAGGGAATTTTTGAATGGCTGGTCATGCCTTAAGGGTTGACAAATTCCTCCACAACCTTCATGAGGCTGATGGATGACATCTTGTGGCCCTTCACCAACTCGTTCGTGGCATTATATTTGTATGAAATCCTGATATTTAGTCAGAATTGGGAAGAGTACCTACACCATATTCAACAGGTCCTCCACACTCTACGACAACACAAGTTTTGTGCCAATTTGGAGAAATTCACTTTTTTCATGACCCATGATCAATATCGAGGGTAAATAATTGATGAACAGGGTCTGCATGTCAACCCAATCATGATACAAGTTATTCGGGATTGTAAAGCCCCAACCACTCTAATAGAGATCCGCAATTTTCTAGGTCTTTCCAATTTCTATCACAGGTTCGTGTTGGGTTTCTCTCATATCACTTAAGCTTTGAGTCAAGTCACTAAGGGAAGAGAAAAATCAAATTTATTTTGGTTTGAATCCCAATATAATGTGTTTGTCAAGTTGAAGCATCGCCTCTGCTCTGCACCAGTGATCATATTACCAAACCTGCAACAACTATTTGAGATTGAGACAAATGCCTACGACAATGCTATTGGCACAATTCTTACTCAGTAGGGGCATCCAGTGGCATATCACAGTGAGAAATTTTAAGACACGGTTCAAAATTATCCCACCTATGAAAAAGATATTTATTCCATTTTCCAGGCTTGTCGATAGTGGAAGCATTAAATTATGGGGAAGAAAACAGTCATCCACATAGATTATCAATCCCTGCAGTTCAAAATGACACAAGGAAAGTTGTAGAACGATCACCATCAGAAATGGTCCACATACCTGCAAAATTTCCATTTGAACATTAAGTATAAGAATTATAATACCAATAATGTTGTAGAATGCCTTAGTCGACCATTGGTCATGATGCTAAGAACTGTGCTCGACTCTTATATACACGAGACTTCGGCATGGCCACAACTTTACGAGAGTGATCCAGAATTCAACACCACATATCATATGCTCCTGGAAGGTAAGAAAGAGTCATACTTTCACCTCCAAGATGTGTTTTTATGCTACTTGGGACACCTCTATGTTCCTTCAAGTGAGCATGCCAGGATGATTTGGGAGGTGCACAACAGTTGAGTCGCTAGACATTTTGGGGTAGAAAAAATAGTGCCAGTGTTGCAGAAGTATTTTTATTAGCCAAAGCTCCGACAAGATATTGGGAAGTAAATCAAATCATGTATTGCATGCACCATTTCCAAACCTAAAATAAAGAATAAAGGTATGTATACTCCTCTTCCTACTCCTAGTCAGCCCTGGGAATCCATCTCCATGGATTACATGTTGGGCCTTCCTTCTACCAAGCATCAAAATGATTATGTTTTTGTGGTCATAAATATATTCTCCAAGATGGAAACTCTGGTGACCTGTAAGAAGAGTATCACCACAGAAGCCATAGTCAAAATCTTCTTTGAATGAGTGTGGGTACACTTTTGGATCCCACAATACATTATCTCAGATCAGGACAACAAGTTCTTAAGTGCACTCTGGTCATTGTTAGATACCAAGCTCGCTAAGTCCACTACCTTCCACCCCCAAATTAATGGTCGGACAGAGGTCATCTACAGGATGATCGTGTGCCATATCATGCACATGTACAACTCGAAGCATCCACACATATGGCTCATGTATTTTCCAAAGCTGACAGAGCTAACAAATTCATTGAATTCATTCAGCACATCCGCCAGTAGGTCTATGACATATTGGACATAAAAAATTCTAAGTACAAGAAGTGCCATGACCAAAATCGGGTGCCACACAAGTTTCAGGTGGGCAATAAAGTTTGGTTACATTTATAGAAGGAGCGCCTTGTCATGTCCTACCAAAATATTTTCCCGCTATGATATGGGCCTTACACCATCACTAAGGCTATAGGGGAAAATAGCTTTGAGCTCAACATTACTCCGTTCTTTGGCCTACACCCAGTATTCAATGTGGAGAAGTTGCAGCCATACTTTCCCCAATTGTTGAACACATCAGACATTGTTGAGGAGTTGACACAAACAGAGCTCAACCCAACCTACATCAAACAAACCAAAATTGATAGGATTATGGACACACAGATCAATAAAACTCATCAGTAGAGGATCCAACTATATTGAGTTGTCAAAGTCAGTGAACTCCTTCACCTCACCAAGGACCAGGTTCAATAGAAATTTCCTGACCTCATGGAGGCTCTGCACGCAATGGGGACCATTGCTTCCAAAGGGGGGAGGATTGATCCAGGTGGATATCGGTGGCCACTCGCCTATTCCACTTGTACCTATAGTCGGTTTTATCAGTTTCCTTATTTATATGAATTTTTACTATTTTTAGCAGTTTTCGGGGCCTAAAATTTTGGAGATGTTTTGACCCCCTAAACGATGTATTTTTGACGTCCAAAACAAGCCCGTATCCATATGAACTTGAAGAGATATTTATAAAGAGGTATCCTACGTGCCAAATGGAGATCATACGACCAAGTTACGACCCTGGGAAGTTGGTTTCCCAACTCCAATGGGGCCCACAAACCCTTGGCGTTCCATATCATAGGGTTAAGTTTTTGGTTGTTTAGGGTTTATCTTTGATGTTCAATAATAAAAAGGCCCTTGAGCCTCATTGTAACACATTTTAGAGGATTTCCTTTTGAAATGAGAATTTCCTTCTGTTGCATCTTTGTGTTTATGTGTATTCATGTATTTTTTTACGTTGTCGCATAAGTTTGGATCAATGAATATCTCTAAGGCAATATGGTTGAGAAAGCTCTTTGAAGTGTTGTTTGAGAAGTTATTGAATACGATTGTGACAATAAGAGTGGGATCCGATTTTCAGAGAATTTTGTGTTTCACAATAGGTCCAAGCACATTGAGATCATATTTCACCATATCCAGGATATGGTGCAGAGAGGATTTGTAAGACTCAATAATATTTCAACTGATGAGTAGGTAGTTGATATACTTACCAAACCTTTGTCAAAAAGGATTTTCTTTGTCTTTAGACAATAGCTCATTAAATAAATTTTGAGGTAAAAAATGGGCCTCAAAACAAAAATGTATAACAAAAACCAACTTTGTAAGAACCAATAGGATTCAATATGATGATGTCAACCATGGGGGATGATTCACCATTTTTGGAGTAAAATGGTAGAATGTTAAGAAAATAAATAAATAAACTACTTTTTCAACTTGTATTTTCAGCTTATTTCCCTACAATTTTACTCAAATTTCGAGTTGAAGCACTCATTAGATGTAGAATTTGATTTTACATCCAAGGAGTATCCATGTTGCATACTTTCAATGGACACTACTACACGAAAAATGTGAAATACATGAAAAAAGTGGTTGCAATCACGTTTTTTCATGTATTTCACATTTTTTGTGTAGTATGGTCTATCAGAAGTATGCAACACGTGTACTCCTTGGATGCAAAATTAAATTATGCATCCAACGATTGCTCCCACTCAAAATATGAGTAAAATAATAGGGAGATAAGTTGAAAATATGAGTTCAAATGTAGCTTTTCCTTTTTTCCCTCCAAAAATTAATGAGGTAATATAATATTATTTTATTATTTCTAATATTATTTTATAATATTCCTTAGGAGGCCCATTTTAAATCTCAAAATTTCTCTAATGTTGGATAGGTGGATGTGACCCTTCTGGGAAGTGGTCATGCCTAATCGAGAACATTGAGCTATGTTCTTCCCTCCTATTTGAGCTCTTAGGAGGGGAATGGAGCTAGAAGAGCTCCTAGGGTTTAGGATGGTAGGAAGAGTCTGATCCTTGTCACTAGTAACACGTTGTATCTTACCCCTATGTTGAGAAATAAAGGGCAACTATATTAGGATGATTTCTTTTACTTTGATAATTTCTTGTGATGTTATTTTACTTAACTTGATGTACTTGTAAGTAACTTCTTCTTTATCTTGATTATTGTTTTGTTATAATCATCAAAAAACTACCAAAATATGAAGACCAATGAGACAAGAGGACACAAAATTTAGGTTTCTATCTAGGGCCAAAATCTATCCTCTTGAGAGGAAAACTAAAAAAAATTATTCTCTTTTTATAGAATCTTCAAATGATGAATTCCACGACCTAAGACCCTTGCAAAAGACCCCTCCAAGACCAAGTCAAAATGCTCCTTGATGAAAAGTCAAACTCAATTCAAACTTGCTTCAAATCTACTACAACTCCTCCTTAGACCTAAAATTTGGACCCACAACTTGTGACTGTAATTTTTGGCCTAACTGCAGAAACCATAGCTCACACATGTGGGTGGAATATGGTGAATTTAGTATCCTTTCTTCTTCACTTAGAGAACTCCTTGTTTCTTGATGACCCAACTTCCAAAATAGATATTATTGACACTAACTTTTGGCTTCTCTTGGAAAGTATGCAATTTGGTCTTGCTACAATGAGATGATGCCCCAGTTCCTCGTACGTGTGATATAATGTGGCCCAAAAAAAATCCTAAGACTTATTTTTCTCTTCTTGTCTTCTTCATTCAAATTTATGATCTCTTTATTGTCCTTTTCATTGAACTTCTTGGACGATATTCGATCATTCTTCATAAGGTCAAGTTATTCCTTAAATATAGGCTTCTTATGGAGGTTGAATGGCCCTTATGAGGCCTATTTGTCTCTACTAGTTGACTCCTTCTCTTGTAAGCCGACTTGGTCTTGGAGGAGGACATTTGACAATTTTAACTCAAAATAAATTCCTTTTACATGATATAATGTTCCCAACATGGTATTTACATATGAAAATGAATTCTTTGACTTCTTGAATTCATGAAAAAATTCTAGAAGCACACAATGGGTGCTTGACCTATAAATGAAATGACCTTGAGCATGAAACCCATACTACAAAATAACAACAATAAATTTTTATTTTCTCCTTTTCATCAAATACAAAAAATAAAGATGAAATAAGACATTATGAGGACCAAACCTAGTTACATTTTCTAACACCCTACTCCCCTTTGGTGGGATGATTGATCATTCCACTTATGGCAAGTTTTATCTGGTCCTGAGGGATGACTTATCCTTGCCACTTATGGAAAGTTGTATATGTTCCACAGGCATGGATGATCCTTACTACTTAAATTAAGTTGTATTTAGTGTCTATTTTCAAGTCGGAACTTGAATAAGTGTACCCTAGTATGCATCCTACACATACTTTGGGTTTGTTAGGATTTCCAGCCATCTGGACAACTAGTGAGGAGATTTGAGACGTGGTTAATCCTTTCCATTTATGGAAAGTTGTATCTGGTGTCTGGATGCAGGTGTTCTAGAACTTTATTATTGAGCTTCAAAGTGAGAATATCAATGGGAAATAGGATAGTTTTGATCCTTACCTCTCATCGTAAATGGTATCCTAACTATTTTCAAGATCAATAGGCAATAGGATAGATGTGATCATTACCACTCGTGGTAAGTAATATCTTCATGTTATAATTCGATATAGGGTGGCGGATTTATGTCCCCTATGATGATTTGTCATATTTAGATTGAGACATCATTTTTTAGCTAGTTATGGGACAAATTTCCCCATAGGAACCCAATCTACCCCAAGGAAATCCTGTCATGCCCCAAAGATAATTTACATTTCTCAAAGGAAAATTAAAATTGATAAAATAAATATTATTAATATGGCACAAATTGGGAAAGCAATCATTAACGAAAAATATATTTAATATAATGGAAAATGAATTTGAATTTGAGTTTAACCCTCCTAATTCAGAAGTTGGCCTCAAGTCAACCTACCCCAAGGGACGTGTCCCTTCATATGATCGATAAACTATAAATAGGCATTTACCCTATTCCATTTGAGATACACATTCAGACTTGTCTCTAAGGCTCACATTACTCTTATTTGTAGCTCGAATCTAATTACAACGACTCATATTTTTGTTGAGTGGCTCAGTTTACTTTATATGTGGTTCACTTCTATTGTAGCTCGCATCTAATTAAAATGGCTCACATTTCTGTTGAGTGGATTGCATTACTCTATCTAAAGTTCACCTTTTGTTTGGTTCACATCTAATTATAGTGGCTCACATACCTTACTGTGGCTTGCGTTACTTCACTATGACTTAAATTAATTCCTTGTGGGCTCATATTTATGTTCTTTGTAACTCTTATCTCATCTCTATGGTGGCTCACATTTGGTATGACTCGCATTCTCTATGATACACATTCCAGTTGCACACATTCTTTACTATGGCTCACATTTCCGTTATGATTTTCATCTATCTTGTAGCTCGCACTATATTCCTATGGCTCACATGTCTTAATGGATTGCATATCTTTATGCCACAATGATAAAAAATTGGATACTTGACAATGACCCTATTTCCTAATAGTATCCTTGATGTATGGACAATGAGACTCTGATTTGTATGACGATGAGACAAAGCTTTATAGACAGTGAGAATATGATTTATATGACAATGAGATAGATTATTATATGACAGTGAGACTATGATTTGTATGAAAATGACAGTAATACTAAAATAATATGACAATGAGACAATACTCTCGATGATAGTAATGATAATGACAACCATGACTTGGAAGTGGTACTCATAAGACTTATACATATGGAAACGTATTTGCATTAGTAATGTATAACTGTGATCCTTCTTCAATTTTGATATTGACCTTTGTTTACTAGACCTCATTCTGTTATTATTACTTTGGGTCAAAATTTGTAGGATAATGGAGGTAATGTCATCTACCGCCTTTTCTTTGATCTTTGCTAAACAATGCAGTAAGATCATTTCCTATACTGGGAAATTTTTCTTCCTTATGATTCACGCTCAAAATAAGAGGAATATTGTGGCCACATCCACAGCCTCCTCCGCATGGTAGGAGTAGATGGAAAAGGTTGTGAAGGAGTACAACAACATCTTGACCTCGCCCACATGAGTACCCCTACATTTTCAGGTAAAGCACTCCATCGATCTGACCCAATGTACACCGCTACCCAATGGAATGATATAATGATGCTTTATTCTGGAGAATGATGAAATCAAGAGGCAGATTCGAGAGATATTGCATAAAGGGCACATCAGGCCAAGCTCCTCACCCTGTAGGAGTGCGATCGTGTTGTTATAGAAGAAGGACAAAACCTGGAGGCTCTGTATTGACTATTGGGCACTGAGTAATATCATTGTTTAGAAAAAGTATCCAATCTCGCAGACCGATGAACTTCTGAACCAGCTCATGGTTCGCAAAGATTTCAACAAGGTTGACTTGAATTCTGGTTACCACAAGGTACCAATCGAACCCTTCAATGTGTGGAATGCTACCTTCAAATCCAAGAAGGGCCTTTTAGAATGGTTGGTCATGCATTCTAAGTTGACGAATTCCCTCGCAACCTTCATGAGGCTGATGGATGACATCTTGCAGCCCTTCACCAACTCGTCTGTGGTAGTATATTTGGATGATATCTTGATATTTTTTCAGAGTTGGGAAGAGTACCTACACCATAATTGACAGGTCCTCCACACCCTGCGACAATGCAAGTTGTGTTACAATTTGAATATATGCACTTTTGGCATGACCCAAGTTAAATATTGGGGGTATATCATTCATGAATTCAACCTAGAAATGATACATGTTATTCAAGATTGACTGGCCCTAGCCAATCTAACAGAGCTCCGTAACTTTCTGGGTCTTTCCAATTTCTACTGCAGGTTCATGTTGGGTTTCTCTCATATCACTTTGGCTTTGAGTCAAGTCAATAAGGGCAGAGAAAAATCAAAGTTATTTTTGAATCCCAACAAAACATGTTTTTCAAGTTGAAACATCACCTCTGCTTTGCACCAATGCTCACATTACCATACCTGTAACAACCATTTGAGATTGAGCCAGATGCCTCCAACTATGCTATTGGTGTAGTTCTTACTCAGTAGGGAATCCAGTGGCATATCACAGTGAGACACTTTAAGAAAAAATCCAAAAGTATCCCACCTATGAAAAAGAGATGTATTCCATTGTGTAGACCTGTTGAGAGTGGAAGTATTATATTCTAGGGATGGAAACAATCATCCACACAGACCACCGACCCCCGTAGTTCAAAAAGACACAAGGAAAGTTTCAGAACAATCACCATCATAAATGGTCCACATACCTAAAAATTTTCCATTTGAACATTAAGTATAAGAATTATCACACCAATAATGTTGCAGACTGCCTTAGTCAACTGTTGGTGATGACATTGAGCATTGTGCTCGACCCTTGTGGACACAAGACCTAGACATGGCCACATATTTACAAGAGTGATCCAGAATTCGACACCAGATATCATATGCTCCTGGAAGGTAGCAAGTTTCATACTTTCACCTCTAGGATGTGTTGCTATGCAACCTGGGACACCTTTGTGTTCCTTCAAGTGAGAATGCTAAGATGATTTGGGAGGTGCACAGTTGAGTCGCTAAACATTTCGGGGTATAAAATATAGTGAAAATGCTACAAAATTATTTTTATTAGTAAAACCTTCAACAAGAAGTTGGGAAGTACATAAAATCATGAAAAGGCTGCTCCATTTCCAAACCTACAATCAAGAAGAAAGACATGTATCATTCCTCTGCCTACTCCTAGTCAACCGTAGGAATCCATCTCCATGGATTACATGTTGGGCCTTCCTTCTAACAAGCATTGAAACGACTGTGTTTTTTTGGTCTTCGATATATTCTCCAAGATGGTCACTCTGATGGCCTATAAGAAGAGTATCATTGCATAAGCCACTGCAAAACTCTTCTTTGAATGATTGTGGGTAAACTTTGGGATCCCATAATCCATCATCTCATATTGGGGAAAAAAATTCCTAAGTGCATTCTGGTCAAGCCTCCGGTTGTTTTTAGATACCAAGCTCACTAATTCCATGACCTTGCACCCCCAAAATGATGGCCAGACATAGGTCATTAACAGGATGATCGTGCACATCCTGTGCATCTAAAAATTGAAGCATCCATACATATGGGACAAAAGCCTACTCTATGTCCAACAAAGCTACAACTAATCTCTCCACAAATCAACCGGCCACAACCCATTTTAGGGGGGGACCGAGATTCCAGGCACTATGTCCGATTGGTGTTTCCATACCACTTGCAGCTACTTAGGCATATTCAGCTCATGTCCAGTCTGAAGCCGAAAGAGTTAACTGCTTCATTGAATGCATTCAACACATCCGCTAGTAGTTCCATGAAATATTGGATGAGAAAATTCAGAAGTATAAGCAGTGTTATGACCAACATCGGGTGCCACACAAGTTTTAGGTGGGTGACAAATTTTGGTTACATTTACAGAAGGAGTGCCTTGTTGGGGCCTACGATAGGATTTTCCCACTCTGATATGGGCCTTAGACCATCACTAAGGTTGTAGGAGACAATGGATTTGAGCTCAACATGCCACCATTCCTTGGCCTACACCCAATATTCAATGTGGACCAGTTGCGGCCATACTTTCCCCTGTTGTTGAACACATCATACATTGTAGAGAAGTTGATACCAACAAAGCTCAACCAAAGCTCCATCGAACATGCTACAAATGATAGGATTATGGACACATAGATCAAGAACAACCATCATCAGAGGATCTAGCTATATCGATTTTTAAAAGCAGATGAACTCCTTCACAAGGGCAAGTGGCTCACCAAGCACGAGGTTCAACAAAAATTTCATCACCTTTTGGAGGCTCTGCATTCAATGGGGACCATTGATTCCTAAGGGGGGGGATTGATCCAGGTGGATATCAGTGTCCACCTGCCTATTCCACTTGGACCTCTATTCAGTTTCATCAGTTTCGTTGTTTATAAGAATTTTTACTATTTTTAGTAGTTTTCCGTGTCCTAAAATTTTGGAGTTGTTTTGAATCCCTAAATGACGTTTTTTTAGGTCCACAGTAGGCCTGTAGCCATAATTAAGGGCCTATCATAAATATTTTAGTACTCAGAGAGATATTTCTAACGAGGTATTGTACACACCAAATGAAGATCATATGACCAAGTTATGACCCCGAGAAGTTGGTTTCCCAACTAATCCCAATGGGGCCCACAAACTCTTGGTGTTCCATATCATAGGTTTAGGTTTTTTTTTGGTTTAGGGTTTCTCTTTGATGTTAAATAATAAAATTTCCCTTGAGCCTCATTGTAACACATTTAGGAGGCATGTACCCACCACATCTATTCTTAGAGATAAGTTACCATTGTCCGAGCTAGTTATTTCCATTCTATATGCAAGCATATTTTAGTTCTTTGATATTAATGAAATGAGAATTTATTTCTACTGCATCTCTATGTTTATGTTTATTTATCTATTTTTGTATGTTCTTGCATAAGTCCCGATCAATTAATAGCTCTAAGGCATTGTTGTTCAAGAAATTATTGAATATGATTGTGACAATAAGAGTGGGATCTGACATTCAGATAATCTTGTGTTCCACAATAGGAATAAGCACATTGAGATAATATATCACTATATTCGAGATATGGTGTAGAGAGGAGTTGTAAGACTCCATCATATTTTGACTGACGAGCAAATATTTGATATCCTTAACAAAGCCTTGTCGAAAGGGGAGTTCTTGGTCTTTCGACAATAACTCATTAAAGAAATTATGAGGTCAAAATGGGCCTCAAAACAAAAATGTACAACAAAAATCATCTTTATAAGAACCAATAGGATCAAATATGATGATGTTAACCATGGGGGTTGATTCACCATTTTTGGAGTAAAAACATAAAAAGTTTAAAAATAAATTAAAAAAATACCATTTCAACTCATATTTTCAACTTATTTCCCTACAATTTTACTCAAATTTCAAGGGAAAGCACTTATTATACGAATATTTTAATTTTTCATCTAAGGAGTATCCATGTCGCATAATTTTAGACACTACTACACGAAAAAAGTGAAATAAATGAAAAATGTGGTTGCAATCATGTTTTTTCATGTATTTCATATTTTTCACGTAGTATGGTCCATCATGTAGGTCAAACTTGTCGTTGATGTTAATGTGGCATTGTTCGAGATATAAACTATTCTTATGATGCATGGATAACCCTAATCTATCAATGTAGTTCATACCTACAAACCCTAACCCTAATCCATTTTCTAATATTAACCCCATTCCTAACCCTAATCCTTGTCCTTATCCTAATCCCAGTCCAATATTTTTAATGAAACCTAAGCTCTTGATATATATTGAAAATCCTTGATAAAGTCCTATCTTATTCTTAAAATCCTAAAATTCCTAAAATCCTAAATTCCCTGAATTCCTAAAATTCCTAATCCCTTGATTATAAATACATATCCTTAGAAAATAACTAAATCCTAATTTTAGTTTCCTTACAAAATAAACCCCTAGTATAAAATCATAATTCATAAATTCACTTATAATAAAACCTTAACCCATCACACATTACCTATTAGAAAAAATATTTAATAAAAAATGGACCTAATTTCCTATTCTTATTTTTCCTATTCCTATCTCTCTATATTCTATACCTTAACTATTTGTAATCATCGAACGAGCTCCAACTACCTATCCTTTTATACTAACACGACCTTTACTATCATATTAATATCCTCAAATTTAATTAAAAAATCACTAAATTTGGTTTGTTCCCTAATTTGCAAGTAGGTTCTCAAAGCCAACTATCCTAACCCTTTACCTATATAAATATGTCATCAAATATTCAATTGAAACAAAATGGAAACATCAGTTTAGTGAAAGATAAGACACAAAGAAAAAATGTGAAACTGGCCACGAAAATTTAAAGAGGAGGACGAAAATCAGAAGCTAGCCGCAGACATTTAAAGAGGAGGACGAAGATCTAAAGTTGGTCACAAAGTTTATTGCTTGGGCTCAACATACTTACCTCGGATTACAAATTGTGGGTCACAATATCAAACCTGTGGACAAGCCTAGTCTATGGAGTAGCTCGAACTATAGAGCTCATATTGAACATACCTTAGACTATGTATTTTTCAAGGGCTTAGACTGCTAGTTGTAGATTAATAATTAAAGACAAAATTTGGTAGCGAACAATTTTATTGGCTCTTGGAATTATGGTTCTTAATTTGCAAGAAATTCAAGGTCTCTTGGCCTTGCTCTAAAGAAAAATGAAGTATATTACAGTTATAACCCTTCATTTATATGACTCAGATCTATGGTAGTCTGAGAAGTGTCTTGAGAAAATAATTGTACCTGTGAACAAGGTTAAGTGTCCACTAGTGGTAAGGGTTAACTGGAAAAATTTAAGGGATTTGTTTGGGCCTGTTTGCAAGTGTTTTTTAAGAAAAAATTATGACATACCCGAAGCAACATATTACTTATACTATCTGTTGTTTTCGGCCTTTCCTAGAGCATATTTATGAGCATAATGAAATTAAAGAGAATTATATTAACTGGAGCCCTAACACAGTGACCCTATCATCACATTGATAGTTTTGACATTATTGCAACCTTTGTATTTTTATGCAAATTTTGAAGGGTTGGAAATACATATATATGTGTGCGAGACTTTTTGGGACATGCACTTCAGTTTTCCTGCGACTAGGGCATAACACTGTGCATTAAATAGTACAAAGACAACGTTAATTTGGAACCATTGTTAAACCTAGAAAGTTACGCATTAAATAGTCCGAGGCAATGTTAATTTGGAACCATTGTTAAAATTATTGAAGTTGTTGAGCATTGTTTCTTCTACATATAAGACAAACAACAAGAACAAGATTAGAAAGCATGAATATTTGATGCAGACCTTAAACAATTCTTAGTCAAGAATTGACTCTTCCATAGCACTGACACATTGACATGGTGGCTACATGTGAAGTTTTTAAGAGTTGAGCATGATCATATATATATATATATATATATATATATATATATATATATATATATATACTATATATATATATATATATGTAAGTGGAAGCAATACACCAATATATGAGACAATGGATTATATTAAAAAGACCTTCTTGAAGTCCCTTTGGAACATTATTAAAGGCATATTGGAGAAGACTTTGTAGATTTATATTTAGAGACAATTTTAAAAATCTAGCACACTTGTTGAAGTCTAGTATGCAGAAGTTGTGAATACTTTTGGAAGACCTGATACAAAACTTAGACAACTTATTGAAGACACCTTGAGGCATTATTTAAGATATATGAAGACACTTATAGAAGTTGATCTTGGAAATATTATTGAATACCATGATGCATTGAATTCATCATGAGGTGACCTTGGAGAATTTGTTTCGATAACATGAAGAGTTGTGGAGACAACTTCTAAGAAGATAAAGTTGTCATCGATGAAGTGATTTGGAGAAGGCACTGTTGAAGGTAAAAATATTGTCAGGTATTGTTGCAGAAGTTATTGAGAGTCGTGAAGAATCATTAAACTTATCTTGACAAATTGAATTTGTGGGTTGGAGCACTGGAGTATAAAAGTCCTCAAGGGACCAGGTTGGAACCTGTACCAAAGATAAGGTTGGATCCCTAGAGTTTGGTGCCTCAAAGTGACAAGGTTGGAGCCTTGGGAAGAGAGGGTTGGAGCCTTGTGAAGTATAAGTCGGTGCTTGGAAAAGTACAGGTTGGTATCTAGTAGGATTGAATATTTGTGTCTTCATCTAGGGTTGGTGCCCTACACATTATTGTATTGGATTTATTGTAAATAAGAGGACTGAAGTCCTCATTATATATGACAAATAAAAGTATTTATTCGTATTGTTAATTTTGTGTTCTAATTATAAGTGATATAACTGGTGAAAATAACAATTGAAGATAAATATTGATTCACCCCCCCCACCCCCCCCCCACCCTTCAGTATTTCCAAAACATCAAAAGTATGCAACATGGGTACTCCTTGGATGTAAAATTAAATTATGCACCCAACATGTGATCCCACTCGAAATCTGAGTAAAATCATTGGGAGATAAGTTGAAAAGTATTTTTTTTCCCCCAACATTTAATGAGGTAATATAATATTATTGTATTATTTCCACTATTATTTTATAATATTCCCTAAAAGAAACATTTTAGATCTCAAAATTTCTCTAATGTTGGACAAGTGGATGTGACCCTTTTGGGAAGTGGTCATGCCCGATCGAGAATATTGACCTATGTTCTTCCCCCCCACCTCCTTGTTTGAGATTATAGGAGGGGAATGGAACCCGAAGAGCTCCTAGGGTGGAGGATGATAGGGAGAGTCGGATCCTTGTCACTAGCAACAAGTTGTATCTGACCCCTATGTTAAGAAATCAAGAGAAGCTAGATTAGGATTATTTCTCTTACTTTGACAATTGCTTGTGATGTTATTTTACTTAACTTGATGTACTTGTAACTAATTTCTTATTTCTATTGATTATTATTGTGTTCTAGTCATCAAACAACTACAAAAATATGAAGACCAGTGAGACAAGAGGACACAAAATGTAGGCTACTAGCCAAGGAAAAAACATATCCTCTTGAGAGGAAAACCCATAGTAATTCTTCACTTCTTATAGAATCTTAAAATGGAAAATTCCAAGACCTAAGAACCTTGACAAATACCCCTCCAAGACCAAGTCAAACTCCTCCTTGATGAAAATTCAAACTCAATTCAAACTTGCTTAAAATCTATTGCAACTTCTCCTTCGACCTCAAATTTGAACTCGGAACTTGTGACTGTAATTTTTGGCCTAACTGTGGGTGTAATATGGTGAACTTAGTCTCCTTTATTCTTCACTTAGAGAACTCATTGTTTCTTGATGACTCAACTTCAAAAATAGATCTTCTTGACACTAATTTTTGGCTTCTTTTGGAAATTATGCAATTCAGTCTTGCTACAATGATATTATGCCCTAGTTACCCGCACGTGTGAGATAATGTGGCCCAGAAACAATCATAAAACTTAGTTTTCTCTTATTCTATTATTCATTCACCATTATGATCCCTTTCTTGTCCTTTTCATTAAAATTCGTGGATGATATTCTATGATTCTTCATAAGTTCAAGTTCTTCCTTATCTATAGGCTTCTTATGGACGTCGAATAGCCCTTATGAGGCTAACTTGTATCTGCTAAGTCGACTCCCTCTCTTATAGGCCAACTTGGTCTTGGAAGATGAAATTTTACTCCTTTGAATCTAAATAAATTCCTTTTATATGATACAACGTGCCCAATAGGGTCTTTACATATGACAATGACTTCTTTGACTTCTTGAATTCATGAAAAATTTCTAAAAGAACACAATGGGTGCTTGACCTATAAATGAGATGACCTTGAGCATGAAACCCATGCTATAAAATAACAAAAATATGTTTTTTTCTCTTTGTCATCAAATATATAAAATCAAGATTACATAAGACATTATGAACACCGAACCTAGTTACATTTTCCAACACCCTACTCCCCTTTGGTGGGATGATTGATCATTTCCACTTTTGGCAAGTTGTAATTGGTCCCTAGGGATGGCCTATCCTTGCCACTTATGGCAAGTTGTATTTTTTCCATAGGAATGGATGATCCTTACTACTTAAAGTTGTATTCAGTGTTTATTTCCAAGCCATAACTTGACTAAGTGTACCCTAGTATGCATCCTACGCACAAGTTGGGTTTGTTTGGATTTCCACCCATCTGGCCAACGAGTGAGGAGATTTGAGACGTGGTTGATCCTTGCCATTTATGGAAAGTTTTATATGGTGTCTAGATGCAGGACCTGTTCTATCACTTGATTCTTGAGCTTCAAAGTGAGAATATCAACGATCAATAGGATAGTTTTGATACTTACCTCTCATGGTAAATGGTATCATACATATTGTCAATATCAACAGATAGTAGTATAGATGTAATACTTACCATTCATGGTAAGTAATATATTTCCTATTTTCATTGGATATAGGGTGGAAGATTTATGTCCCCTATGATGATTCTTCTTCTTTAGATCAAAGAATCATTGTTTAACTGAGATGAATATCATGGAAATTGACCTGAAGACTTGTAGGGTTTGGAGGATCTTTTCCCTTGTTGTAAATTTATCTCCCCTATTATCGGTTGTGGATTATTCTTCTTCTATGAGATGAAATGATATGAGACATGATGCAACAGACATGTACATCTGAGATGAGACTTTTGATTCAAATGGAAATTCCTCCCTAGCCGAGAGGGAGCGTTGAAAATAGGGGCAGCTATGGGACAAATTTCACTATAGGAACCAAATCTACCCCACGGAAAGTTCGTCGTGCCCCAAAGAGAATTTATATTGTTAAAAGGAAAATTAAAATTGATAAAAGTAACATTATTAATATGGCGCAAATTGGGCAAACGATCATTAAGGAAAAATATATTTAATATAATGGTGAATGAATTTGAATTTGCATTTTTCCCTCCTAATTCACAAGTCGGCCTGCCCCAAGGGATGTGTCCCTTAATATGATTGATAAATTATAAATAGGAATTGACCCTATTCCATTTGAGATACACATTCAGACTTGTCTCTGAGGCTCACATTACTCTTATTTGCAGCTCAAATCTAATTACAACGGCTCGCATTTTTTTTGAGTGGCACGCTTTACTCTATCTTTGGTTCACTTATATTGTAGCTTGCATATAATAATAGTGGCTCATATTTATGTTCTTTGTAACTCTTATTACATCTCGATGGTGGATAACATTTGGTATGACTCGCATTCTCTATGATACACATTCCAATTGCACACATTCTTTACTATGGCTCACATTTCAATTATGATTTGCATATATCTTGTAGCTTGCATTGTATTCCTATGGCTCACATGTCTTAGTGGATCACATATCTTTGTGCCACGATGACAGTGACTTGGAGACTTGATAGTGACCCTATTTCCTAATAGTATCCTTGAAACTTGGAAAATGAGACTCTAATTTGTATGACAATGAGACAAAGTTTTATATGATAGTGAGACTATAATTTATATGAAAACGAGATAGAGTTTTATATGACAGTGAGACTATGGTTTGTATGAAAATGAAAATGAGACTAGATTAATATGACAATGAGAAAATACTCTCGATGACAATAATGATAATGAAAATAATGACCTGGAAGTGGTACTCATATGACTTATATATATGGCAGCGTGTTTTTGTTATCAATGTATAACTATGATCCTTCTTCAATTGTGATAGTAACCTTTGTTTAGTGATTTTGTGCCTATGAAAATAGTATGATGACAATGATATATGTGATAGTAACTTTGAGTGACCTTGTTGAATGGTGGTGACAGTAACTTTGACAATAACCATAATATGATAGTGACCCTAATATGGAAGTAAACATATGGTAGTGAATTTGTGGAAGTAAAATTTACATGACAAAGTGATCCATATGTATGGCAGTGACTTTGATGCATGACAGTGATCCATATGTATATGACATTGACCTTTGATATGGAAATGAAATTTGGTACATGGAAGTGACGCTCTGATCTATGATGATGATGATGATGATATGACAGTGATGGAAGAGCCTCAATGATAACAACAGGTATTATATTGTGCTCTTGTGACAATATGATATGGAGTTCGGTGTACGCCTCTCTAATATTCTTGTTTACTGTTGGATTGGCCCTAGGTGGCTTAATATTTTGGAAGATGAAAGACTTATATCTCACGATATTTGTACTTTGTATCTCAGTTGAAAATTTGATGAATATCTAATAGAAGAAGAATCTTGTTGGGTTTTCTCGCTTGTGGGGTTTTCCCCTAGTCTCTGAACTAAATGTTGGTGTCTCTAATGTTCAATATTTTCTTCTACTGTTCCTTACTATTCTACTGTATTTTTTATTTTATTTTTCTCTATACATAACTTCTAAATGAAAATATAATGTTATGGGGTGAATGTAATGTAAAAATGATCAAAAAGTTTAAAATTGTAGTTATCTACAACAAAGAACAATATAGCCCTAAAAATTAACATCGATTCCAGTTATAAATGACATACTTCTTTATCATGTCCTAAAGAGTCTTTCCAAATTGGGAAAAATCATATACAAATTTGTGAACAAAAGTAATCATTCGCAAGAAGGACTACATAGCCTTCTTACCATTAGGGAATGGTATTTGCATAATCACCTTCACATGCTCTAGATATTCAATAATACTTCTCTTGGCTATGATGTATCATAGGAGGTTTCTTTCAACCATGAAAAATATACTCTTCTTTGGATTGAGCAATATACCATATTTTCTATAAAATTCAAATATTTGCCTCAGGTGACTTAGGTGTTTTGATATTTTCTTGGAAAATATTGTAACATCAACAAAGAATATGCCCACACTTTGTCCTATCCCTCCTCTAAAGGTAGTGCCCATAACTCTCTGGAACATATCCTTGACATTAATGAGACCTAAAGGCATTCACATGAATGAAAAGTTCCCCATTTTTTCCTAAATGTTGTCTGCAATCTATTTTTCTCTGCTACTAGAAATTGGTTGTAAGTAGAGAATCCATAAAGCAAGAAAAACATTTTAGAGCATAAATAGTTTCCAAAATATGCTCAATTAAGGGGACATGATAATTATCCTTATTCGAAGCATGATTTAGATTCTGAAAATATACACACAATCATATTTCTCCATATTTTTTTCTTACAGGAACTAGGTTAGATACCCATGTAGAGTGTTTGAATTTAAAAATAATCCTAGCATCTAATATTTTCATAAGTTATTTTTACACCAAAGGTTCCAAAGTCAAATGCATCTTTCTGAGTTTTTGTTGATACGGTTTAAACCCATCCTTGATAGGCATAACATGTTGAATAATCATTCTATCATAGGCTTTAAGGTTAGCATATGTCCATGCAAAAAAATCTCGATACTGCTTGAAAAAGTGAATAAATGATCTTTGTTCCTTCGGGGTGTGGCATGTACCAAGGTTTACGAACTTTGGATATGCCTCTTTTCCCAGGTTGGTTTTATCACACAATAATGTGGAACTTTGACCTTTGTGTTGGGTGGTCCCTTAAAATGATTCTGAAGATCAAATGACTTTTCTAGAGATACAATGCATTTGGGCATGGGGTTCGTTCACGCATGTTAGCTCATTTTGAGAAATATTTATCATGTTCATCCACATATATTGATGCATCCTTAAAGATATCTATGTTGGAAAATAAATCAAGAATTTTTTGGTCATCATTAAAATCATGAAAGTTAGTTATATTATCGGGTACTACATGCTTATAGACAATTTCAATAGAAAACCCACCTTGAAGAGGGGTGAACCTAGCTACTAAATTAGCTAAAGTGTTTGTTGCATCATTATTGATCCTAGGAGATGATATAATATTAAAAGCTTTAAAAGAGGAAATTGTATGCCATACCTCTTTTTGGTAGCTTTTCAGATTAGGTGAAAGATAATGAATAGTGTTTCGTACCTACCTTATAATGATCTCTAAATCACCAATAAATTTTTGGCACTCTAACTTTACGTTTATGGATTTATTTCAACCAAAAATCAATGCCTCATATTCGATGGTATTGTTTTTACATTGAAATTCCAAGATACACAATATAAGGACCTTGTTTTTCTTTAGATCCATGAGGATGTGGCTAGCACTAGCTTCATCTTGTGTCTTTGAACTATCATAATACAAAGTCCAAGCATTATTATTTATAGAACTATTAACTAAGTTAAGAGTATTTAAATCCATAATACAAGTATCATTCTCGCTAGTCAGATTACATGGAAGGAGCTCTGATTATGTGTCTAGTGGTACTTGCGACAATTGTGGTTAATAAAAACCAATGTCAGATTCTAAAAAGTTATTCCCCAATATCTGTTGAGAAATATTGATAATCTTAGTGGGTCCTTAAAGCTTGGTGATGATATGTTTCATATGTGGCTTACTATTAACTATGATATGATTATTCTTACCCTTATAGGGAAGCCACAATGAGACCAATCTGAAGCAAAATAAACCTGAAGGTTACTTAACTAATCTCTACTCAAAGTAATCCATAAGCTTTAGGAATTTCTACAACTACAATATCAAAAAATTGATGTACCCATGAGTCGGACTCCAATTGAATTAGCACATCATTAATTTCATCGACCAATTGTACTTGACATTTTTCTAGTTGAATACTCTTTGCATCGAAATTTTTTGGATTGGCGTTAATCTTTCTACAAATAGATAGAGGCATTACATTTTTCAATGCTCCATAATAAACCAAGAAATTGTGAACGTTGTAGTTGAAGATCTCAAAAGAGATTAAAAATGGGGGAACTTGCGATCTTGATTTAACCCCCACATTTCTTGTATTTACTATAGCATCAAAGTTTTCATTAGCATGGGGTTGAGTAACAGAAAAAGGTATACAAGTATAAGGAGATTTACTTACTGAAGTTGTTGAGAAATTATTTATAATCAACTACCTTTTCTCAAGTAACTGAGCCAAATCAAATATTGTTATGTTTCCCCAGTGCTTCTTCATCTCTTCGATTATATTATATCCCACATTACTCTATACAATATTGTATTGAGCTGAAGAATTTGAAGAAGTTGACTGATAGGGCTCATTAGATACCTCGAGTGTCTTAGAACTTCCTCTAGTATTTTTTGAGGTGCTCTTTGAAGTTTTACCATTCTTAGATTGAGGATTAGGACTTTGAACATTACTTTTAGGAGGAAGTAGTTTCCTTAAAAGGATCTTCTTCTTATCCTCCAAAGTCGGTTGAACTGTAGGTCCTTTTATTCTAAAATTATAATACTTTGGAGGGTTGGTTGGTTGTGATTCTCCGACTAATACTTCACCAACCAACTAAGCCTCACCACCTTAGACCATTGGAAACATCAATATAGGTGATCCAGTATTAGTTCACCCTCTATTGGGATATCTTATTTTCCTTCAGTTGATTCTTCAGGTTGGTCCTCGGTGGCTTGATCATCAAGAAACTTATTTATTACTAAGGTCATTGAATTTACCCATTTTGAACATGTCTTTTCTTAATGGCTTTCTTGATGGAAATTGCAATAGTTGTCCATCCCCATTTATTTCACATTTAATTAAAATTTAAGCTCTGATATGACTTGGATGGGGTGTTATTGTTGCACTTGAAGAAAGGTTTGAAGGGTTCATTACTTGATGAAATCTACTTGTAATCCTCTTCAATTTGGAAACTTCATTAGTTAATTTCTTAAGTGATTTTACAACAATCTCAACATCAAGAGTTTCTTTATCGAAAGACTGACTTGTAGAAGATTGGGGTTTATTACCATTGGATTTTGGATCATCTTGCATGTTAATTACTCCAATGGCTTTGAGATATTTCTATATCGCCAAAGCCTCATTGAAGTTTTCTGCTAATGCTCATTTATTATCTCTTTTGACAAACCATTGTACTATACAACACCCCCCCCCCCCCCCATTTATATTAATAATAGATGGGGACCCTTTAAAAAATAAATAGAATAAAAGAGGCATTTTTTCACTTTTAGCGTTAAGTTTTTTAAAACATAAAAAACTTAGGAATAAAAGGTTTTTTATTATTTCTTTAAAAGTTCATTACGCTTATCGCAAATCACACAATTTACAAGTTGACAAAATTAAAACACATGAAGACTTTGCGAGATGCGATAAAGTGCTTTAGACCTTTTGAAACATATAAGATCCCATTAAAAAACCAAAAAACCCTTTAAAAAAAAAATTCGCATCGTGACCCCTTTTAAAAGACAAAATTATAACATTTTAAAAAGGAATCGTGCTGAGTCGGACTTGACGACACAATAAAACAATAATGAAATATTCATAAACTCTGACAAAGCACAACACTATGCATCTTAGCGCACTTCACATTTGGCAAAGTTTAACTAAATGAAAAATTATGTTCACTGCAATAAAATGCGATGTGAAATTTGTGCAGATCGCATTTCATGTCTCAAAAATGGTGGAAACATATGATATCGATATCGACTAAAAATTGCGATCTACAATATTCATTTATTATTCAAGAAAATAAATCCGTTATGAGACCTAATGATTAAGATCGTCAGATAAGACATATTTTGTAAGGTATGTGACATATTTGATAAAATATTAAAGGGTTATTAAAGGCATTCAATGAGTACAAGATTCGAAAGATTGATATCTTACTTGAAGCATGTTTTAATTTAAAGCATTGAATTATGATTAACGTTAATTCAAATCTATTCTCTCTCATTGTTTCTCTTCATCTTAGATATGAATTTATTTTTTTATGCTTGAATTCAAGAAATTTTCTAAGGAAACGATATCAACAAGATTGTCAAAGAAAGGAAAAGTAGTTGCCCAAGCATCCGCTGAATAATCCACAAACATGTCTCCATTATTCTCAGAAAAACATGCAACAAATATTGTGGCAATTCTTCATGGGAGGCCATGTACAATATATTCGAGGGAGAACAACCAAGAGAATTGAAGAAAACAGTAAAAATAGATGAGGCAGTTTCATCTGAACCGTCTTATTTTGAAATTGCATGTTCGTTTCTCCACAGTGTGGCGGCAAGGCCGAAAATTTTACCATACACCGATATGGTAAAATGGGCCATTGACAACCTCAACATAGCAGATAGAGAATTCAACAATTCTAAGCTAGAGGCCATTGGTTCATTCACCACAGAGGCTTACGGACAATGTATCATTTACCTATGCCTCAGAAGATTTATGATAAAGCATTTATGAAAAGCTTTACAAAAAAGAATACAGATCTCTTGAAAGTGATAAAAGGATGGAAAGAATACCAGGGCAAGCTGAAGCGGGATAAACTTGGTACATACACGATACCGCAATTACCCTCCCCTTACTATTATGCAGTAGGAATGCTATATAGGTTATTTTCTAAACCATATGCTGCTAAATTTTCCTTATATTAGGTTCCTTTGATTTATGCAATCGTCAATTCCTTTATTATGAATTGAGAAAACATATTATGGGATAACTTGGCTAAAACCATTATGGACTATAAGATAAATAGAGTCTATTCCATTAGGACAATACCTCCCTTCTACATGAGTGCGTACATCATGGACACAATATTCTTCTGTTCAATCTTTCCTATTATGGGATGGAAGTGAAAAAGCCAGGACACCAATCCAATTCATATATATCTCAAATCCCTCTGGGAAACTAAGTTTCATTTACATTTCTATAAAATTTATAATGGAGTTATGCTACTAATGAAAAAAATCCTAGGATTTCAAAAGAATCCAACATAGATATTCTACCTGTAGCTAGATGGTTTGCCAAAGAAAATTTTACCTATATCAGAGTTTTTGGAAGTATTTCTCCCCCCCATGTTTTACCTTACTATGTCCCTGACAAACTCATAGCCATGGAAATTGCTTATCAGACTCTAGTAAGTGATGTGACTAAACAACTCAGAGATGAAAAAAATCCATTTGGCCTACTTTCCTCTTACAGTGCGGCACTTTTTCCCTCTTTGAAATTGATCATGTAGCCAAATAAATTCCAAGTATCACTTTACTGAATGTGGCTCTAATGCCAAAGAGGCCATATGATCCTAATGATGTGGTTAATAATTTCACCACTAATATTAAACTTAAACCTTTCCTGAATGAGAAATATATGTTTGATGATTTATTTGAAGGTGTAGAGAAGTGTAAAGATGTGTTAAGAATTACATCTAATAAGCTCAGTAAAACAGACTTTGAGGCTTTTCAAGCATATAGAAGCAAGAGACTAGAAATAATCCCTTTGGGCTTGTTTTTTATTGAAGATGTCAAAAGGCCAACTCCTAGAATTATTTTGAATGATGAAGCTAAGGATATGTCAGAATATGAATCTCAAGAGAAATAAAATCACGAGTCAGAGTAATCACAACACCAATATCAGAGTTCAGACCATTCAGACAATGAATTTGAAAGTAGAAATGAAAGTCCTGAGATAATAATTGAAAAGGTGATTAAAGGAATTGAGATGAAAACTGAAGAAGAAAATTGTGGATCTGAATCATCTTCTAAAGAAGTTCATCATATTCAGAATACACCTGAGCAGATGGTTAAACCTCAAGCAAAGGATTTAAAGACAAAATGTGAATTTTTTTTCCAAAGCACTAGAAACACCACCACCAAAGCCTAATGATGAAGAATCGACATGTTTCCAAACGCCTGAACAAACCCAAAATTTAGTGAAAGCTGCAACACCTCTTCAGTAGGTACCAGAAGTCTAGGACCAAGAGATCATCCCGGCACACCCGACAGAGTAGATTGTTTTAAAAATTAAGGAGATACCTCCACTTGATGTTTTCTACAACCCAAATCATAAAGTTGTAGTTAAAAGAAGAATTGATGAATCAGTTTCAAATATTAATGATGAATCTGCAGATGTTGTATGGAAAGACCCTTTGGCCGATCCTACGAAACATCTCACTAAATTGTCACAATTCGCAGGTGCATATGCAACTACCACCATTGATAAAGTTGGCAGAGGTACAAATTATACTTAAGCAAAAGGAAGATAAAATTCAGGAATTGGAGAGACAAGTAGAATAGGAAACGCTTAACACAAGTAAGCAAGTCGAGATGAATATGTCACCATTCTAGGAATACTTTGAAAGAATGAGGTTGTAGCACCAAGTACAGATTTAAGAGAAAGAGACACAACTTGAAGAAACAATGGACAAGCTGAAAAGTCAACCTCAAATAGAGAAATTTATTAAAGAAGCAGTGGAAATGAATAAAAAATTAAAGAAGCAGCAGGAAACCTTTAGTCAACAAATTTCAATTACTAGTTCATACTATGATACAAGAAAGATTTTGATCCAACAAGTGGATAACAGGAGGATAGAATGTGAAAAGGTTGAAAAGAAAATTATTGAGTTCATCCAATGGCAAGAGTCTGATACAGGAAGAAAAGTTGATCTCCCAAAAATTGATAAGTTTCGCAAAGAAATTTTATTTAAAGATTGGGAAATGCAGAGAAGGCAACATCAAAGGAAGCCAATCTGACAAATGAGATCATCGATTCTGTTAATAGAAAACTTCTAAATGCTGAACTCATCAAAGAATATATAGATGAAGTGCTCCCAGATTTTAAATTACTAGAAACACAATGCAAGGAAAGTATAGAGGCACAGATAGAAAATATTAAAAAGATAACTAGGTTAGATCAAGAAAGTTACTGGAATTTTCTTATCAAACCTCATCATCAGTTCTCAATGCTACAATCCTTAACCAATTCAACTACGAAATTTTTTCCAACACTTTCAAGTGCTGTGTTTAAAGGACATGTCAGATCTAGAATTACACAACATGCTCAATTAAAGCCGATGGTAATATTTGCCACCTCCTAGATCAAATGGGAAAAGAAGATCAGGCCACATAAGCATGTTGCTATATTTGTTTCTACTTTGTAGTTTAATTTACTCATTCCGAGGAAGGTTGTTTGAACCTCCTCAGATTTATGTAATAATCTATTTTAAGACATATTTAGTTTAGTATTTAAACCCTTCTCATGCATTTAGAGAAGGGTCCAAAAATTTGTCAAAAACATTTGCAAAGAATGTGTAGAAATTATATAACTGATATGTTATACATCCGAGATTCTCCTGATCACACACTATTTTAGCTTCATGCACACTACAGAATCTCTTCTACCATTGATCATCACATGCATAAATAAAATCAATTGCATGCACACATTAAAACCATAAAAATTCACACATATGAACACAGTAATTTTTGGGAAAGCTTAAAGCTGAAAACCCCCAACTATTTGTATATTATATTTCATAGAGATCATGTAACAATAATCATACAAAGCTCCTCACAAGCTCTCAGTGCAATCTCCAATTGCTACACACTAATCATGTCCTGATCTTGCAAATCCATGCACCGATCTTTGCCAGCCTTTAGCCTGCCTCTACTGCGCAATCCCTGCTGAAGAATGGCTTTGGATGAGTTCGAATCCATCCTATATTGACCACGCAATCCTCATTGGCATCTCCATCAATGTGTGGTGCAAACTCATGCAACACTATAGTCACAACTGATAGTCAAACTGCTCTTTCACCTACCTCTTCACTAGTCTCCACTAAAAATGTCCATGCACTGTAGTTAACTGATGTATTCTTTAGTTGATTAATGAGTTAATAATTAGTGAATTAATTAATAATTAATTCACACCACTCTCACTAGTGTATCAATCAGTTAGACTAGATACAACTAGCTCAACTATGTTTAACTGAGTTAAAATGAACACAACTCCACCAACTACCTCAATAACTCCACCAAACTCTGTCACATGAGTTCTAACTGAAGTCTCCATGCAATAGCTCCACTTAACCCTCAGGAATAGCGTAATTCCTTCTGTCAGCTCCTGTGCCACATCTGTGCACTTAACTGAAGTGCTACAAGAGAATAAGATAATGTTTATAGTCCAAATATTATTAAGAGCTAATAATATTCGACATATCTATTTTTAGACTGGCAATCTAAAAATAGATTCCGACCAATATGTCTAAAAATAGAAGTCCATCTATTTTTCCAACTTGACCAACCATCCACAAATAGCATCCTACAACTCATAGAATATGATCGACATGTCTAAAAATAGACATAGTCTAAAAATAGACTTTGCGACAAAAAATCACCTGTGTGGGCCCCACCTAGTTTAGGTGATCACTTTCCAACTAGGATTAGGAATGATGTTTCAGGATGCCTCATTCACTGTTTCTTGTTGCAATCTTCAACACTCCCTCTCAACAAGAAAGGACTGTCTTTGCATGCGACATGCAACTCCACGCATTCGCCCTGCAACCTTTACAAGCACCATGCAACTCCATGCATCTGCTCTGCAACTCCTCTGAAACTGAATAGGCTCCAAACAACTCAATCAGTATAATGCATCTATCAAAATATTTAACCTTTGTTGGTACCAACTGCACATATCTTCAGGAACCACTGCGCTGTTGAAATCTGCACCCATGCACTCTACACTTGCTGTCAACTCTAATCCGTGCTCCAGTATCCGACATTGTCACTTTGATCTGCCCGCATCAATCCAACTGATCATGCTACTGTTGCGCTGTGGGCACCTCGTAGCCAGGTTCAATTAATGAGATCCACACCATCTCCATGAATCCTGCCCAGAAATCTCCTCTTGGGATTACTCATGCATGTTGCCCCACCTCTCACCTGGTGGTATAGCTACATGCACTCCCTCTGCCCATATGGAACGAAATTTCTCTGCATGAGTGGTTTCTCCCACTCCATGATCCTCATCTTGTGGCTGCTCCACATCCCGAGGTTCACTCTTACCTGCATGCAAATCCTGCTCCATCTCAAGCTTCAATTGCATGTCTTTCTTGCACTTCCCAACAGTAGGAAGCTCCATAGAAATCCCATCTACATCAAATCTATAAAGATTCTTCTGCATCTCCAGTTGTGGCTGCTCCACAACCTTCTGAGACTGCTTCTCACGTTGCATTTTGAGAGGCTCCCTCTCAACCACCAAGTCACTAACCTCTGCTTTGCTCCTCAAATCTTTTCATGCATCTTGTACCTCAGTGCATGTAGATTCTTGGCTCGCGCACATTGCAATTGTCCCGCCGTCGCAAAATTTTCTAACAAAAGAGCTGATTTTAAATCGATGATATCTCCCTCATTCAAGCTCCGATTCGATTGATTTTTTTTTTCAATTCGGGTATTTTTTCGCAAGGAATCCAAATATTCTATTTGTTTCTGATAATATTTCACCAAAATTTTCATATATTCTCTGCAAACTCGCACACCCAAAAATTCATGCTCTCATTCCATGTAGAAAATCTATAACACAGCTCTGATACCATGTAGAAATTATATAACTGATATGTTATACATCCGAGATTCACCTGATCACACACTATTTTAGCTTCATGCACAATACAGAATCTCTTCTACCATTGATCATCACATGCGGAAATAAAATCAATTGCATGCACACATTAAAACCATAAAAAATCACACATATGAACACAATAATTTATGGGAAAGCTTAAAGCCGAAAACCCCCAACTATCTGTATATTATATGTCATAGAGACCATGTAACAATAATTATACAAAGCTCCTCACAAGCTCTCATTACAATCTCCAATTGCTACACACTAATCAGGCCCTGATCTTGCAAATCCATGCACCGATCTTTGCCATACCTTTTATTGCCACCATTTGCACCTTTTGTATTTTAAGAATGTCTTTGAGTAGTTTCCTAATCCATGTCCAAGACAGACCACCAAATCCTCATTAGGCATCCACAAAGTACATTGCAGAAAACATCATGTTTGTTACCATGCACATGACCACCACCATGCCATGACTGACAGTTCTGTTTGTGGCACCGCTAAACATACTACAATCATGTGTACTCTGAAGGACACACAGAGTTAATAATTAGTGAATTAATTAATAATTAATTCACACCACTCTCACTAGTGTATCAATCAGTTAGACTAGATACAACTAGCTCAACTATGTTTAACTCAGTTAAACTGAACACAACTCCACCAACTAGCTCAATAACTCCACCAAACTCTATCACATGAGTTATAACTGAAGTTTCCATGAAATAGCTCCACTTAACCCTCAGGAATAGCGTAATTCCTTCTGTCAGCTCCTGTGCCACATCTGTGCACTTAACTGAAGTGCTCCAAGAGAATAAGATAATGTTTATAGTCCAAATATTATTAAGAGCTAATAATATTCGACATATCTATTTTTAGACTCGCAATCTAAAAATAGATTCCGCCCAATATGTCTAAAAATAGAAATCCATCTATTTTTCCAACTTGACCAACCATCCACAAATAGCATCCTGCAACTCATAGAATATGATCGACATGTCTAAAAATAGACATAGTCTAAAAATAAACTTTGCGACAAAAATCACCTGTGTGGGCCCCACCTAGTTTAGGTGATCACTTTCCAACTAGGATTAGGAATGATGTTTCAGGATGTCTCCTTCACTGTTTCTTGTTGCAATATTCAACAGAATGCACTTTTGTAAGTTTGTGAATGCCTTGATGAATTAATGGAACATAATATGTTATATTTTGACATTGAAGTTGTTTAACTAAAGTTGCACTATTGTACTCATTGAATTTCTTTAACGTGAAATGGAGCATAATACTACTATTAGTTTGAATGAGTATAACTTCTTATATATGGTATTTCTACACGTTATATTAAGTTTTGCTTCTTGAATTGAGAGTCATATTTTATCTGTATTATATATGAAATTTTTTATCATAAGTGAATGTTAAATGCACTTCTGTACTGATATTTGTTTATGGTTACTTATCTAATATATAATCAAACTTATGAATGCGATATATATTTTACAATCCTTTTGATTAAACTATTTTGTTAAAAGAATTATTTTTACATAATTTTCATCTCTTTCAACTTTTGAATAATCTTCATTACCAATAGTTGAAAGATATATTTTTAGATTGGATTGGAGAAAGAATACTTCCGAGTTTATAGTAGAATAGATATTTAGTTATTTCATATGATAGATTAAATCATTTTTCCATTTTCATGTTATAAAAACACACCCTCATTATCCTTATTGGGAAATTGGTCCCTTTATCCCCAGTCGGAGCCACTACACCAAACGGAAAAGGACTTGCTCTAAGGTCTGGACTGGGTGGTTTTCCCCCATGTTGTTGCAATGGATTTCCAAGGCTCCAACATTTTGGCACTAGAAGGAGGGCCTGAATTTCCGTGAATGGAAAAGAGATATGAACAATCTAAAAGCCGATCTAAAAGTCACTCTCCCTCTAGATTCTCACCAAATTCCAAATCGTTATCTAGATCTAAATCCCTAATATTTGAAGTTGAACATCCCTCTCCTAAGTCTCCTAGTGAAACTAAACCAATTCTATCTCTAGATTATCATCAAAACTCTCCAAAAGTTCAACATTTGATTGAAAAATTAGAGAGAGTATCTATTTCTGTTGAAAATCCTGAAACTTCTCGAACATCTAAAATTAGTGTTTCATCTTCTTTAAAACCAAGATGAATATTAACTTGATTGGAAAATGAGAAGACAGGAATCCCTCCTTTTGAATTTCCTGTAGATACTTCTCGAAAGAAAATAAAGAAGACTAAGTTAGAGTCAACCACCAGTGAGGTCTTATCCAATAATCCACCCCATTCACCTCCATTACCTCCACTCATTTCAACAACTTCTATTTCAACAATTAGCATTAGTACAACTAGTTCCAGTACCCAAACCACTTCACCTTCAACTAGTTCTAGCACTCAGCCCACCTCTTCTTCAACTCAAACTTCACTCATCATCACCACCCAAGGTTCAATGGCAGGCCAACGACCCCCACCAAATGTACAACCATGGAATAATCTAGGTGCTGTACAAATTCCTGCACCTCTTCACCCTCTTCCTAAATACCCTGAAATATGGTTACCTAAATTCAATCCAGATGATGGCCTCCCAGCTGAAGAACACATCCATAATTATATGTTAGCCATCAATTTAAAAGAGGTAACTGAAGAAGATATTGTATTGAGATTATTCCCATATACTCTTACAGGATCTGTAGGATCCTGGTATTTTTCATTACCTGCTCGCTCTATAAATAGTTGGAATATGTTCAAAAAAGAATTCCTAGCCAGTTTTGGAGATGACTGAAGTATTGCATCGCTCTTAAATGATCTATCAAATCTTAAGGCTAAGACATGAGAGAAAATTAAAGATTTCAATTCTAGGTTTAATAAATTACTCAATAAAATCCCTGTTACATCAGCTCCTGGTGCTAAGGTTCAAATTGAGTGGTATATTTCTTCTCTCTCATCTAACATATCCATTTTTTTTATAGAGAAAAGTTAGCAACATTGGCAGAAAATATGAAAGAATCTTTGTCTGTCGAGAAACGTATTATAGCTCTTCAAAATAAGAATTCTCAGGAAGACGAGAAATCCAAGAAATTATCTTTTAAAGATGATTCAAAGAAAAAACCACCAAAATATCCTTTTGATGTCGAAGGTCTTCAAAAAGTACTAAAAGCCTTGACAAATGAAATGGAAGACATAAAAAAGAAAGTTGCTGAAAGTTCTAATACAAAGAATCCCTTCAGACTCTTCAAGAAAAATCAGTATTCCACTTCTCAACCTCCCAATATCATATCTAATGTTGAGTCTGATCAAGATACAGACGAGGAGAAAAAAAGAGAAGAAGAAACTAAAGTAGAAGAGGAAGTTGAACTAAATGGCATGTGGGATTTCATCCTACCGAATGATGAACAAGAAGAAGCTTTACCCATTAGTACAAGGAGTAAGAATACCACTGATGCAATACAACCTACTAAAAAATAGAAGAGTTCTTAAAAAATACCAAACAGTAAGTAAGAAATCTACATTCAAGGCTACACAGACTAACCCTACTTCTCCAGATGATCCATATACATCAAAGACAATGGTAGTCTTTGACACCATTGAATATAACGTAGTGGATGTTGGAAATATTGTCATTGATGGAAAAGGCGGCAGCACTCAGGCAAAAGAGGCAGCGCTGAAGCAAAGGAAGGAAAAAGAGGCACAGCGAAAGAAATAGAGGCAGCAAGAAGAAAGTCAAAATGTAACAGTCATAGAAGCACAGTGAAGAACCGTTATCGGAAGATAGAGACAGAGGCAGAGTGACAGAAGCAGAGATAGAGGCAGAGAGCAGTTACAAAATTCCGGGAATCGCACACTCCAGCGAGCGTTATACATATAATATAACACGAATCTTATTCCGGGAATCGCACTCTCCAACCGGCGGAGCACATATAACATATACAAACATTATTCCGGGAATCGCTTCACTCCAGCGGCAAAATATATATATAAACATATATATCAGTTATATACAAGCGGAGCGCTTTAACCAAAGGTTCTATCAAAATGAAATGGCTTATAAGGTGGGACCCCTCCCCAATCGAAATCGGAGAAAAGATTCAATCGGCGGAGTTTTGTTATGTGCTCCGATTAAAGGCCAGACCCGATTGAGCTATATGCCACAGTTTATTGCTAATCGCATCCGAGTTCCCAATCGCATCGGCATTGGTCAATCGCATCGGAGAACATGTGAGTTGCGATTGCGATTGGAAGTCCAGACCCGATGGAGGTATGAATTATAATTCAAACACGTTTGAAGTCCTGTCCCAATCGCATCGGCAAAATACAATGAACAGTGGTCAATCGCAACACATATTAAAAGACTTGCGATTGCGATTAAGAGTTCGGACCCGATGGGTGTATTAACGATGGTGTATATATACCATACCCGCTAATCACACTTGAGATTATAAGAGCGTCGAAACATATATGAAATGACTTGCGATTGCGATTAAAACAACCCCGATGGACTTATAAACTTGACGAAAAAATAACCCAATCGCATCGGAAAAGAACAGTGAACAGTAATCGATCGCATCGGAGCAAGGCAGCTTGCGATTGTGATTAATCGCAATCGGAAGAACTTAAAAGTGACTCAATCGCATCGGAGTATTTGAAATTGCGATTGCGATCAATCGCAATCGGAGCAGGAGCGATCAATCGCAATCAAAGGAGAATCATTGCATCGGAAAGCGTGATATGAGGGCCCGGCGAGTCACATAATGAATTTACTAATAAAGGTGTCCCATAACTCCATGTCTGCGCCAATCCTTATGGACGTCGGGTTATTTGTAAATAAATTGCATATATTATATATGTTGAATAACGTTTGAATATGATCCGGGGGCATAACAAATATGATATATAATGGTTATTGAGCTATATATATATCACAGTTGCGATAATCCGCATGGTCTCTAGACCCACGGACCTCAGCTTTACGGGAGGGAAATTATTAAAAAATATATGGAGAAACTCCCGCCACGAACTCGCCACATCAACAAGACACTAATGGCATAAAAGGGAATGCTGGAATTCCTCCGCATTTACAACAATGGATAAAAGGCACATTTACACATATGCGCAGCTTACACCTGCCACAGAGGACAAGAGCAAACGTATCCGAAAGAAGATAAAACACAGTCACAGAAAAGACAAAGACAGCCAAAGAAAAGACAAATGCGTACCAATTCAAAAGACTAAATGAGTTGAGCTGGAGTTCTCATTTAAATTTGAATGTAAATGTTTTATTTAAATTTATATCGTTGTGATGCATTGGCAAGTCTCTGAGAGAAAACAAATTCCCACTGTAATGTTAAAATTGACACACCACAATATAAAGTCCCCGAGTGCTTCATAAAAAGAGTGAGGCTATGTATATAAAGAGACACACTTTCCGTACTTCGACCCAAGCACACAAACAAATATGTGAGGAAATCTATAAATAATATCATCTCTGAATAGCGCAGAGAGTTTTTAGTAGGAAAAGAGAGAGTAAATCAAGAAAAGGCGAATATAGAAGGATAAGAATATTAAGAAAAGGCAATGTACAGGTTACAAACATGGCCGATATCTAAGGTAACCAAGAAACTTTCGGCTTGATAAATTGAGGAAGTTGGAGCTCTTAACAAGTTGTAGCTTGATAGAATCCATTGTAGTCAATCATCGTAGTAGTAGAGTAGGTTGGTGCCTGCAGAAAACTGAAGGGAGTTGGTGCTTCCTTGCAAGTTGTAGCTTGCGGAATTGAGGTAGGAGCCTCCTGTAGGTTGGTGCCTGCAGAAAAACAGTGGTGAGAGGGAGTTGGAGCTTGCCTTTGCATCACAAAAATAATAAGATGTGGTTTTCTCCCTTTATGGGTTTCCACTTATATCTGGTGTCTCCGTGCATGATATTTATGTATTGATCTGATATGTATCATTTGCTTAATACCTGCTGCTCTCATATTAAGTCTACTGCTCTATTAAACTAATACTTTCTGATTACATTCTAAAATTACTCTCACATCAAATAGAGTTTGAAATGAAGGTGTAAATAAGTTTAATGAAAAGTTTAAAAGATCAGGAATGTATTAAACTGATTCACCCCCCCTCTCAGTTTAATTAGAGATTCAACAATTGGTATCAGAGCGGGTTCCTTTGTACAAGTCTAACAATTGAAAGGAGATCCTAGGTTCCCAAGATGGCTAGTAAAGAAGGATGCTCAACCAATAAAGCCCCTTTCTTCACCGGTGAAAATTATGCTTTCTGGAAAATCAGAATGAAGACATACATAATGTCTCTAGGAATAGAAGTCTGGGCTGCTGTGCAATTAGGATATGACCCGAAGGAAACTGACTCAGAAAAGGACTCAAAACAAGATTTTGTGGCTAATGCAAAAGCCATGAATGCCATTCTGAATGGATTATGTGAAGCAGAGTTTATTAAAGTAATGCACAAAGACACTGCCAAGAAAATATGGGATACTCTTGAAGACATACATGAGGGAGACCAGAAAGTAAAAACTGCCAAACTTCAAGTATATAGAGCCCAGTTTGAAAACTTAAAAATGAATGATGATGAAGATGTTGGCAACTTCTTCTTAAAAGTTGAAGAAATTGTTAACAATATGAAAGCTCTTGGAGAAACCATACCAGAAAGTATAGTTGTGCAAAAGATTCTAAGATCACTCCCATCCAGATTTAATCCCAAGGTATCTGCAATAGAAGAGACAGCGGATTGGGAGACTTTGACCATGAACCGGATACTTGGAAATCTAACAGCCTATGAAATGAGGCTCCCACAGAAGAAACCAAGTTCGAGGGAAGCAACTTTTAAAACAGAAAAAAAGAAAGAAGAAGAGGAAGAAATATGCTCTTGCTCAGATGAAGAAGAAGCAAAATTTGTTAAGAAACTGGATAGAGGTTCAGGTAAATACAAAGGTAAACTTCCTTTCAAGTGCTTTAACTGTGGAAGAGTTGGACACTATGCTGCTAAGTGTCCTCACAAGAAAGCAAGGAATCAGGCTCAAGAGTCATAAAAGAATAAATCAAAGAACTGGCAGAAGGGAAAGAAGTTCAACAGAAAATATTTCTATGCTAAACAAGACAGCAATACATCTGAAGATTCAGATGAACCCTCAAGTGAAGAAGGAACTTCAGATTTTTTATTGATGGACATAGAAGATTTTGAGGGACTCCTACTTGAAGATGAAGAAGAAGAAGGGGAAGTCGACCTCGAGGGGGAGCTAAGAAGTGCTCTGGAGGAGATTGACAGACTCAAACTAAAATGCAGAAAACAAAAAGAGATTCTCCTCAAATGTGTGAAAGAAGAAAAAAATTCAGAAGTCCTCATGCAGCTGAAGGTAAAGCTTGAAGAAGCCAAGAAGATAGAAGATATGTTACTTCAGCAAATCAAGGATAAAACCCAAAAACAAGAGAAGTTGGAGGAAGAAGTGGTATGTCTTAGGAAGAAACTAGAAAATGCTCAAAGGACAATGGTTATAAACTCTTCTCAAACAACAAGCTCTAGCAAGTTGAATGATATCCTGGTTGCTCAAAGATCCCCAATGATAAAAACATGAATAGGCTATGAAGGAGAATCAAGTAAAGGCAAAGAAAAAGAAAACAAAAATATAATTTTTGTAAAAGCAAAGAAGACTGATGAAGAAGCCCAGACAATTCATACAAAAGAAGAAACATATAATAAGGATGACAGAGGTCAGAAGAAATCTCTAGTAACAAGGAATATAATGAATACTAAGATGGCAGAAAAAGAATCATATGCCCCCGAGTATATCAAATTTGGAAGTCATCAGAGGAGATTCTTCCCTCCTATGAAGAATGCCACCTGCTATGTCTGCCACAATCCAGGACACACTGCTGCATATTGTTATGCAAAGAAGAGTAATTCAGACCTGCAAAAGATGCAAACAGTGAAGAGGCTATCTCAAACAAACAAATGGAGAAAACAATCTTACATCAGGTATGCAAATAATTTCTATGGTTATTGTTTTTATTGTAAGGAATTTGGCCATAAAATTATTTAATGTAGAAAGTATGGAAAAAGAATGATGTTCTACACCTCAAGGAGGTTCATGAATCAAAGAATTTTTGGTCATACTCAAAATTCTGCAAGAACTATGATCAAACGCTTTATATGCGATCAAGCTGGACATATGCCTTCCAAATGTCCTCTGAAAGGATGCAATTCATCACCTCACAAAAGATATCAAACAGAAGGATGCCTCCAGTGGAAAAAGAAGGAGAATAAGTGTGACCTGGCTCTAACTGTTCAAGATCTGAAAAGCCAGTGGTACTTGGACAGTGGCTGCTCCAAACACATGACTGGAGACAGAAGCAAGTTTATAACTCTTGATGAAAAGAAATCTGGCAATGTTATTTTTGGTGATGATAAATCAGGAAAAATCAAGGGAAAAGGCTCAGTCAGCATAGACAATGGCAGAGGAAAAGCCCAAGAGGTACTATTTGTGGATGGACTGAAAGCAAATTTACTGAGTGTCAGTCAGATGTGTGACAAAGGCTGTGAAGTTCTTTTTAGAGCACAAGATTGTGTAGTCAGGTCAAGCACAACAGGAAAGACTCTTCTCAAAGGTGTTCGAATAGAGAACAATGTATACATAGTGAAAGAGGTAGATGAAGCCTGCCATCTTAGCAAACTTGAGGAGTCATGGTTGTGGCATAGGAGATTGGGACATCTCAGCTTTGACCATATCATCAAATTGAGCAAGAAGAAAGCTGTCAAAGATATGCCAGAAATAAAAAGGCCTTCAAGTACTATATGCAAATCTTGTCAATTGGGGAAACAGACTCGTACATCCTTTAAATCTAAAGAGGAGTTTTCAACAAGAAGACCACTCCAGCTTGTGCACATGGACCTGTGTGGACCTGCTAGAACTAGAACACCAAGTGGAGAATCCTATTTCATGCTGATAATAGATGACTTCTCCAGAATGACATGGGTTGCCTTTCTCAAAAATAAATCAAAAGCATTGGAAAAATTTAAGATATTCAGAGCATTAGCAGAAAATCAAACTGGATGCAAGCTGAAATGTATCAGATCAGACAGAGGAGGAGAATTCACAGATTATGACTTTGCAGATCTATGTAATGAACATGGAATAAAGCAACAATTTACTATTGCAGGGACACCTCAGCAGAATGGAGTAGCAGAGAGACAAAACAGGTCTGTACAACAAATAGCCAGAGCTATGATGCAAGAGAATAATATTGCTCAAACCTTCTGGGCAGAAGCAGTACACACAACAGTACATATCCTTAATAAAGCTCACTTAAGGCCAAGAAGTGACAAGACTCCATATGAACTATGGCATGGAAAGCCAGCTTCAATAAAACATTTCAGAGTCTTTGGTAGCAAGTGTTACATAAAGAATAATGATGAAAACCTTGGGAAATTTGATGCAAGAGCAGATGAAGGGATTTTTCTAGGATATGCTTCCAAAAGCAAAGGGTACAGGTGCTACAACAAGATCCTTCGGAATATAGTTGAAAGTATTGATGTGAGATTTGATGAAGAACTTCCAAACAATACTAGAGATACAGACTGCTGCAGTACATCAGACAACAATGAAGAAGAAGACCAAAATGATGATGAAACCAGCAAGACAACAGAAGATGCAGAGCTGAGCTCAAAAACCCCCTCAAGATACACTCAGAAGAATCATCCTGAAGATCAGATCATAGGAGACAAGAAAGCAGGAGTCCAGACAAGAAGGTAGCTAACAGAACAAACATAAGAAGTATACATAGCCATGTTATCACAAATAGAGCCAAAGAAATTTGAAGAAGCCAGCAAGGACAAGTATTGGGTAAAAGCAATGAATGAAGAATTTGACCAAATTGAGAAGAACAATACCTGGGAACTAGTTCCTAGACCTATTGAGAAAAATATCATTGGTTCAAAATGGGTATTCAAAAACAAAATGAATGAGCAAGGACAAGTAATCAAGAATAAAGCCAGGCTGGTCTGCAAAGGATACTCACAAATTGAAGGACTTGACTATGATGAAACATTTGCCCCTGTAGCCAGAATGGAGGCTATCAGAATGTTCCTGGCATTTGCATGCTACCAAGATTTCAAGGTATATCAAATGGATGTAAAATCTGCTTTTCTTAATGGCGATCTAGAAGAAGAAGTGTACATGGAACAACCAAAAGGTTTCTCATTGACAGATAAAGAAGACTATGTATGCAAATTGAAAAAGGCCCTATATGGACTGAAACAGGCTCCTCGTGCTTGGTACTCAAGACTGGATAAATATTTGCAAAAACAGGGTTTTAAAAGAGGTGGAGTAGACAGCAATCTATACATAAAAGTGCATGAAAATGAACTCCTAATTGTTGTAGTATATGTTGATGACATTATGTTTGGAAGCAACAGAGATGAGCTAGCAAAAGGATTTGCAGAAGAGATGAAATCAGAGTTTGAAATGTCCATGATTGGAGAGCTCAGTTTCTATTTAGGACTTCAAATTCAGCAAAGGAGCACAGGTACATTCATTTCTCAAGAAAAATACTTAAAAGAAATGTTGAAAAAATTCAAAATGGAGGACTGCAAACCAGTGACAACCCCCATGATCACGGAATGCAAGCTGTGTGCTGATGATAGGTCTGCAGATGTAGATCAAAAACTCTATAGATCCATGATAGGAAGCCTGCTATATCTGACAGCTTCAAGACCAGACATCATGCTAGCAGTAGGACTAGTGGCAAGATATCAAGCAGCACCTAAACAAAACCATCTTCTGGCAGTAAAAAGAATACTCAGATATCTACAAGGAACCACACAATATGGGCTTTGGTATCCTAAAGGCAAAAGCTTCACCTTAACAGCATACACAGATGCAGATTGGGCCAGCTGTGTGGATGACAGGAAGAGTACAAGTGGAGGTGCATTCTATCTAGGAGAAAGTATGGTGGCATGGCTAAGCAAGAAACAAACATCCATATCTCTGTCTACAGCTGAAGCAGAATATATAGTAGCAGCAGCATGTTGTACACAAGTCATGTGGATGAAGCAAACTCTTCAAGACATGAAGGTAAGCATTAATGAACCTATCTCAATCAAATGTGATAATACAAGTGCTATAAGTATATCTAAAAATCCTGTGCTTCATTCAAAAACTAAACATATACAAATCAAGTATCATTTTCTCCAAGAACAAGTGGCTCAAAAGATAGTTAAACTGGACTATGTATCAACGAAAGAACAGATAGCAGATATATTTACCAAACCACTTGCCAGAGAACCATTCGAATACTTGAGAGACAAACTAGGGGTAGTATATGTAGATACTATTCTCTAATATGAAGAGAAAGTACAATCTCAGGAGGAGAACAAAACGAAGATATCATTCCAGGGGGAGAACAGCCAGCAAGATAAGCATAAAACAAGTCCACAGGATCAGCATTATCAATATTATCAGCATTCAGAAGCAACAAGAACCTTTCAATCGTAAAATGCATCATCTCTGTCTGCAATCTAGCACATATTACATGCACTACAAATGAAACACAACATAGTCCAATTTCAGCAGAAGAGGACCTAAACGTAACTCAGAGAAAGGAAATACAACGACAGAACCCATACGGAGGGATGAGGAGTCATCCTTTGCCATTGATGTCAAAGGGGGAGGAAGAACAAATAGCAGGAGGAAGAGCAAGCAACAAGAGAAAGAGAAAGAAAACAGAGAAAGTGGATTGCCATCAATGCCAAAGGGGGAGACTGTTGGAAATATTGTCATTGATGGCAAAGGCGGCAGCACTCAGGCAAAAGAGGCAGCGCTGAAGCAAAGGAAGGCAAAAGAGGCACAACGAAAGCAATAGAGGCAGCAAGAAGAAAGTCAAAATGTAACAGTCATAGAAGCATAGTGAAGAACCGTTATCGGAAGATAGAGACAGAGGCAGAGTGACAGAAGCAGAGACAGAGGCAGAGAGCAGTTACAAAATTCCGGGAATCGCACACTCCAGCGAGCGTTATACATATAATATAACACGAATCTTATTCCGGGAATCGCAGACTCCAGCCGGGCATTACACATATAATACAGAACCATATTCCGGGAATCACACTCACCAACCGGCGGAGCACATATAACATATACAAACATTATTCCGGGAATCGCTTCACTCCAGCGGCAAAATATATATATAAACATATATATCAGTTATATACAAGCGGAGCGCTTTAACCAAAGGTTCTATCAAAACGAAATGGATTATAAGGTGGGACCCCTCCCCAATCGCAATCGGAGAAAAGGTTCAATCGGCGGAGTTTTGTTATGTGCTCCGATTAAAGGCCGGACCCGATTGAGCTATATGCCACAGTTTATTGCTAATCGCATCCGAGTTCCCAATCGCATCGGAGAACATGTGAGTTGCGATTGCGATTGGAAGTCCGGACCCGATGGAGGTATGAATTATAATTCAAACATGTTTGAAGTCCTGTCCCAATCGCATCGGAAAAATACAATGAACAGTGGTCAATCGCAACACATATTAAAAGACTTGCGATTGCGATTAAGAGTTCGGACCCGATGGGTGTATAAACGATGGTTTATATATATTTGAATTCCGGCTAATCGCATCGGAGATTATAAGAGCGTCGGAACATATATGAAATGACTTGCGATTGCGATTAAAGCCCAAAACCGATGGACTTATAAACTTTGATTAATAAAATTCGAGTCCCAATTGCATCGGCAAAGAACAGTGAACAGTAATCGATCGCATCGGAGCAAGGCAGCTTGCGATTGCGATTAATCACAATCGAAAGAACTTAAAAGTGACTCAATCGCATCGGAGTATTTGAAGTTGCGATTGCGATCAATCGCAATCGGAGCAGGAGCGATCAATCGCAATCGGAGGAGAATCATTGCATCGGAAAGCGTGATATGTGGGCCCGGGGCGGAGTCATATATAATGAATTTGGTTTAATAAAGTTTTAATCGTATTGGCAGCCAATCCTTATGGACGTCGGGTTATTTGCAAATAAATTGCATATATTATATATGTTGAATAACGTTTGAATATGATCCGGGGGCATAACACATATGATATATAATGGTTATTGAGTTATATATATAACACAATTGCGATAAGCCGCGTGGTCTCTAGACCCACGGACCTTAGCTTTACGGGAGGGCGATTATTAACGCTTGTAATATATGTATGTTCTGGCCTGCGGAACCTGCCACATCAACAAGACACTAATGGCATAAAAGGGATTGGAATTCCTCCAGATTTACAGTCAGCGGATATAAAAGGCACATTTACACATATGCAGCAGTTACACCACAGCAGAGGACAGAAGAGCAAACAGATCCGAAAGAAGATAAAACATAGTCACAGAAAAGACAAAGACAGCCAAAGAAAAGACAAATGCGTACCAATTCAAAAGACTAAATGAGTTGAGCCGGAGTTCTCATTTAAATTTGAATGTAAATGTTTTATTTAAATTTTTATTGTTTGTGATGCATTGGCAAGTCTCCGAGAGAAAACAAACTCCCACTGTAATGTTAAAATTGACACCTACAGTTATAATTTCTGAGTAAGCTGATAAAAAGAGTGAGAAGGCAGAAGGCAAAGAGACATGACTTTCCATTTCGAATTCCAAGCAGAATACAAACAGTCATGTGAGGAAATCTATAAATAATATCATCTTGATATGTAGAGAGAGTTTTTGAGAGTAAGAGAGAGTAAATCAAGAAAAGGCAGAATATAGAAGGATAAGGCAGAGAAGATTAAGAAAATCAGAACAGAAGGAGAAGCTACAAAACAGGGCTGATATCTAAGGTAAATCAACAAACTTTCAGTTTGATAAATTGAGGAAGTTGGAGCTTCCCTATCAATTTGTAGCTTGATAGATGTCAGTTGTAGCTGACTGAGGTAGGAGCCTCCTGTAGGTTGGTGCCTGCAGAAAATTGATGGGAGTTGGAGCTTCCTTGCAAGTTGTAGCTTACAGAATTGAGGTAGGAGCCTCCTGTAGGTTGGTGCCTACAGAAAATCAGTGGTGAGAGGGAGTTGGAGCTTGCCTTTGCATCACAACAATAATAAGATGTGGTTTTCTCCCTTTATGGGTTTCCACTTATATCTGGTGTCTCTGTGCATGATATTTATGTATTGATTTGATATGTATCATTTGCTTAATACCTGCTGCTCTCAAATTAAGTCTACTGCTCTATTAAACTAATACTTTCAGATTACATTCTAAGATTACTCTCACATCAAATAGAGTTTGAAATGAAGGTGTAAATAAGTTTATTGAAAAGTTTAAAAGATCAGGAATGTATTAAACTGATTCACCCCCCCCCCCCTCTCAGTTTAATTAGAGGTTCAACAGTGGAAGATATGAAAAATACTAGGGCTAATATCTCAATCCATGAACTTACTAAAGTAAAACAACAGCATGAGATTTTACTCAGAGATTTGAATGTAGTCCCTGCTTCATCCTTACCTGCTCCAGTAGTAGTTAGAGTTGCTAATCATATAGGTAAGCGTCCTTATCCTTCAACTAAAATAGATGCCACAGATATTATTATGATAGGTGATCGATCCATATCTCATACTCCTCCCTTTATTTTAACTTATGAGATTTTTAATAAGAATGTCCATAATTTCTTCATTGATTCAGGGGCTTCTTCTAATATCATGCCAAAATCAGCATGCGCTAAATTTAACATAACTCCTCAAAATTCTTTTGTTCATATAGTACAACTTGATAGAAAAAAATTAGAGGTTTTATGAGAAATAAATTCTATTTCCTTTAGATTATCATCAAACCCTAAGTTTTCCCAGCTAATTGATATTTTGGTAGCTGATATTCCTAAATTTTATGGTTTAGTATTGAGTAGAGACTGATCTGAGAAACTTCATGGATATTTTGCAACAGACTGGTCACACATGTGGCTACCCTTCAATGGAAAGCCAAACCAAATTTGAGTAGATCGTGAAAAATTCATGAAACATACAGTTACTGATCTTGAAGGAATCAATGAGCTAGTAGCATTCACTAATAATATTATTAGAAATTACTCGAAAAAATCATTTCTTGGAAACTTTAATGCCCAACCATCATCATTCTTTGATAATGTAGTTATCTCTCAAATTGAAATTTTTTCCCAAACAGACACTTCTAAATGTAAAATTTTTGTAAATAAACCAGTATTTAATTCTTTATTTTGATGGTTCTAAATCAGAAGATGGTGTATGAGATGGTTGTATTTTGACAAGCCCTGAAGGAGAAAAAAATATGCTAGCCTGCAAAATAGAATTCGAATGCACGAACAATATAGCTGAATATGAAGCACTAATTCAAGGTTTGTATAAAGAAATTGACCTTGACATTAAATATCTGCAAGTATATGGAGATTCATCAATCATTATCAAACAAGTAAGAAATACTATTCACTGTAATTCTGGACATCTTAAACATTATCAATCATTAGTCCAGGATTTGAGCTCTCATTTCTTACCTTTTAATATCATCTCTGTGCCCATAATATAAAATGATAGTTCCGATTTTATTGGCCAATGTAGCATCAAAATTAATTCCATCTCAATAAGTTAGTCCCAATAGGTTTTCTATTGAGTTGATTTTTAGACCATCTATTCCTGATAATATTACTAATTGGAGAGTCTTTAATCATGATCCTGATATCGTAAAATTTCCTTACATCTGAAGGATCTTATGATAATCAAATTCTAGATAAACATGAACATGACATTCAGATAAAGAAAGAACAACATAAAAATCCAATACCAAAGTCAGTTGTCAAATTAGAAGGCCTTTATGATTTAAAAGATAGGTTTAAAAGAATTACTAATCCTAAAACTCAAAGTTCAACTTTAATATTTGAGTTAGTAAAACTTGGAACCTGTTATCACAAAATTGCACCTGATTGGCTGCTAACCAAACAAATTTATGTAACTGTTTCAAACCAACTTGTGACTGAAGCTTAGCCTCTTCAGTCTGAGAGGGCTCTCTCAAAAAGGCTAATGATATTTGATAATGATAAACTAGATGTCTAACTCTTTCTGAAAAATGATGTGTTTGTGATAAATGTAGGTTGAAAATAACATCAATATGCAAACATTGGTCTTATGGAGTCAACAAAGCAATAATTCAGTAGATAGTTCACTTGACATGGAAGCTGAGGTAGGTAAGATTTTTTAGCAAAGGTAAGCACACATGAAACAGGAAATAACACAGTCAATTCATCTATAAAGGAAGTCAAAGCATTACATGACTGAATTCTGAGTATTAAAGATGAAAACCACTGCAAATGGAACACATAGAAAATATATATCAGATACACACTAAAAACTCAATAAAAATCTCAGGTTGGTCAAGAAACAAGTCTCTATATTACTGAAAACAGTTAATTACATAAAGCTGTAGTTTTGCCAAAAAGTCTCCAACCCCTTACAAATTCAAATATCTTCCCTTTAATAGACTTGTTACATGAGAGGATATCTGCCTATTATCTAGATTCATCGAGCTATTCCTAATGACACCTTTCATAATAAGAAAACATGTGCTTTAATGATAAAATGACAACTACACTATGAAACAATCCTTTTCCTAATAGGAATCAAACTATCTGTTATTACATCAACTACCTTATCTCCTAGTATTAGTTACATATTTTACAACAATTCCTTCACATGTTCGAATAGGGTGTGATGAGACTCATCACTACATGACATCTTAATTGACCTCCTCTAAAATTGGAAACAAACCTTGTTTTTTAGGAAAATTGGTCCTTATTTTCAATGAGGGGTTTGGCTGATGAGTTGGCTTCATCACGTGGTCTTTAAGTCTTGGATGACTACTGGAAAGTTCCCTTGAACCTTGATCTTAACCCTCAATGACTCGAATGGTATCAGGAGCAATTTTGTGATAACAAAACTGATAATAAACCGCAAAATGTCAACTTCGGTCTAGGTCTGTCCTTTGAAGAAAGACTATCATTTTTCAAGTTATTAAGGACTTACAAAAGTGTTTTTTCTTGGGATTATACTGATCTCAAAACATATGACACTTTTGTTATTCAAAATACTATTCCTATGATTTCAGATGAGAACCCAATACAACAAAAGTTGAGGAAGATTCATCATAACCTTGAAAGTCAAATTAAAACAGAGTTGAATAAACTCCTCAAAGCTAAGATCAACTTTCCAGTTAGACATTCAAAATGGGTATCAAATTTGGTTCCTGTTAGGTAGAAAAATGGTGACATTAGGATTTGTATTTATTTTAGAAATTTAAATAAAGCATGTCAAAAAGAAAATTTTCCATTACCAACCATGGAACAAGTACTGTAAACTATAGCTAGTTCTGAACTTATGTCTTTTCTAGATGGGTTTTCAGGATATAATCAAATCTTGGTACACCCAGATGACAGATTGAAGACTACATTCAGGATTAAATGGGGAACTTATGCCTATCAAAATATGCCATTTGGGTTAATCAATGCAGGTGCCACTTTCCAAAGAGTCATGGACACAGCTTTTAGAGGACTCATTAATAAATCAGTGGTTATTTACCTAGATGACATTACAATTTTTTCTAGACAAAGAACCAATCATGCGAATGACCTAAACCAAGTCTTTGAGTGGTGTAAGAAGTATGGAATCTCACTTAACCCAAAGAAGTCTTATTTTGCTGTAGACGAAGGAAAATTTTTAGGATTAATTGTGTCCAAAAGGGGTATCTATATCGATCCTGAAAGAGTCGAAGAAATTAAAATGATTCCTTTCCCTCATAATAAGAAACCTATGCAGTCGTTTCTTGGAAAAATAAATTTGTAAAGTGATTTGTCCCTGACTTTTCGCAGACAATTTTACCTTTACAAGCAATGATTGAGAAAAATTTAGTCTTCAAATGGGGACATAATTAAAGGGAAGCATTTGATTTAATCAAACAATCTATTATTAATGCTCCATTCTTCACTACTCTGAATTTTCTTAATCCTTTCACATTATATACATTCTTGTCAGATACATCATATGTTGTCATTCTGACACAGCTCAATGACCAGCAAATTGAAGCACCAATATCATTTTTCAGTTCCAACTTACAAGGTGCAAGATTAAACTATTCATCTGTTGAGAAACAAGCTTTTGTTGTCTTTAAAACTATAAAGCACTATAGGCCATTTCTCCTCAAAACTCATACCAAGATAATAGTTCCATTCTCTACAGTAAGGCAATTATTGATGCAGAGAGAAGTAGGAGAGAAAAGGGATAACTGGGTGACTTATTTACAAGAATATGATGTGGAAATTAGACCCTCTAAAATTATTAGAGATCAAGGTTTTTGCAGAATGCTAACAGGAGCATATCATTTATCATCAGAAGAAGATTTTGGTAATGGTATACAAGTGTCAGAGGTAAGCCTCAACGATGCTCAGTCTCAATATGTTGATCTTAAGTTTTATTTAGAAAATGCATATGCCCCTACATAGCTCAGTTATAAAACAAAGTGTGCTTTAAGATTGAAAGCTAAGAAATACAAAATGTTCAATGATGTGTTTTTTAGAAGAAACTTTGATTCTGTGTTATTACGATGTTTAGAGAAAAATGAAGCAGAGAAAGTTTTGCAGGAACTCCATGATGGACCAACTGGAGGAAATTTCATAGGAAATTCAATAGCACATAAAATACTGCATGCAGGTTATTATTGGCGAACACTTTTCAAAAATGCTCATAATTTTGTGAGGAAATGCAAAATCTTTCAAAGTGCATCTCGAAGACAAAGGAAACTATATTTTCCATTACAAATAGTTAATATTGAACAACCATTTGAGCAATGGGGATTAGGTATAATTGGTGAGATCATTACTAACTCTTCCAAACAACATAAATACATCCTCACAGCTACAGATTAATTTACTAAATGGGTGGAAGAAATTCCACTAAAACTAGCTAACTCTGAGAATATTATTGAGTTCATTGATCAATTTATCATAACTAGATTTGGTTTACCCACTGATTTGATGTTTTGAAAATGTATATTATTTCTCAGGAGCTTCTATTATAACGTTTTCCATTAAAAGAGGTTTTAAACTCAAATATTCTGCTAACTATTATCCTCAGGGAAATGGTTTAGTAGAATCAATAAATAAAAATCTTATTAGAATCATTATATGAATTGTTGATCAGAACCAAATAAATTGGCATAAATCATTAACATTTTCTCTTTGTGTAGATCGAATAAATCAGGAGGCCTCCATTGGCACTTCTCCATTTAACCTTGTTTACAACAAATAAGTTGTTCTTCCTACCAATGTAGTTATTCCTTCTCTTGCCATGGTCCAGTTTATTGATGAATCACCCTCTTCTTCCTCACAAGTAAGACAATTTGAAATCCTTAAACTTGAAGAAGAAAGAGAAAAGGATAAAGTTCCTCATGCACATCATCAACAATTAGTTAAAGCTTCATTTGATACAAATTTTGTCACTCTAAAAAAATTTCAAATTGGTGATCTAGTCCTAAAATGGGATAAATCACACGAGGAAAAAGGTAAACATACCAAATTCCAAAGATTGTGGGCAAGATCTATCAGGCAAAAAATATTATTTTCCTGTTAATGGATAAATTTTAAAGAAATATTTTTCATAGGAGGTAACCCCTTCTATTCCTTGTAGATTATTGTATTTTATTTTCTTAGGAAAATAAAAGTTGAATGGTACTTATTTTTGGCTTTTCAAATAAAAATTTCAGAGAATATTTTTTATTTATCGCTTCTATAAATAAGAATTGTTAAGGAAACAATTGAAAAATTCGAATCTTAAATAGATTTTATTTTACTGAAAAATTCAATTCCACTGAAGTTACTTATCCTTTGATAAATTCTCACTTTTATAAAGTATGTTTACTCTACGATCAGTCAAGAAAAGAATATTTAACATAGCAATGACTCTTTACAGATAAGAAATCTTAAACTCTAAAATTATCATCCAGAACCCTCAAAAGGGCCAATGGTTCACCCCATCCGAAAAAACTTTTTAATATTTAAAAATTAATTCAAAAAATATGCTAAAGCTTAGAAGATAATAAGTCTCATTACAAGCTTGTTTACCATGTTCATAGGAAAATAGTTAAACTGACATTACCAATATTTCCTACCAAAATATGGTAATGACTTGAGATAACATCAAAAGACAAGGGGTCTCATCAAGAGTCAACTTGATCAGTTTAATTACAAACAGTGAATGGCATTTTCAATATTTGGTTACCAAGCCAAGGCAATAGCTTTTAAGTAATAAAAAATACATACAAAATATTTACAAAAAAGAAAAACAAGTTTCCAAAGAGATAAAGTATATAATACTGAACTTATTTTTAGAAGATTGTAAAAGTAACTGGATGGGACAATGAATCATTGTTGGGTAAAAGGTAACCCTGCCAATGCTTTAAACCTATTGGTATCAAAGTTTCTACCTGTGATAAATGAGTATATATGTATACAAATAATATGAATGATCCCCCTGCTTTATATTTTTGAACTTAGTAAAGACTGATATAGATTATCATATTTTAATTTTTTAAGACGAAATCTTGTGGATGATAATCAAGTGAGATTTTATTACTTAGTGAATTATTATTTATTGAAATTCATTCCTGCAACTATTTTTATTTCGAAATTTTTTTAGAAATTTCCAAAAAATTGATCAGAGATAATTGGTTCTCCCAAGTGAATCGCCAATTATTGTACTATACAACACCCTCCATTTATATTAAATATAAATGGGGACCCTTTAAAAAATAAATAGAATAAAAGAGGCATTATTTCACTTTTAGCGTTAAGTTTTTTAAAACATAAAAAACTTAGGAATAAAAGGCTTTTTCTTCTTTCTTTAAAAGTTCATTATGCTTATCGCAAATCACACAATTTACAAGCTGACAAATTAAAACACATGAATAATTTGCGAGATGAGATAAAGTGCTTCAAACCTTTTGAAACACATAAAAACCTGTTAAAAACCCAAAAAACCCTTTAAAAAAAAATCGCATTGCGCCCTCTTTAAAAAGATAAACTTATAACATTTTAAAAAGAAATTGTGACGAGCCAGACTTGACGATACAATAAAATAATAACGAAATATTCATAAAATATGACAAAGCACAACACTATGTGTCTTAGTGCACTGCACATTTCACAAAGTTTAACTAAATGAAAATTGTGTTCACCTCAATAAAATGCGATGTGTTATTTGCGCAGATCGCATTTCACATCTCAAAAACAGTGGAAACATATGATATCGGTCGGCTAAAAATTTTGATCTACGATATTCATTTATTATTCAAGAAAATCAATCCATTATGAGATATAATGATTAAGATCGTCAGATAAGACATATTGTGTAAGGCATGTGATATATTTGATAAAATATTAAAGGGTTATTAAAGGCATTCAATGGGTACAAGATTCGAAATATTGATATCTTACTTGAAGCATGTTTTAATTTAAAGCGTCGGATTATGATTAACGTTAAATTAAATCTATTATTTGTCCATGTTTCTCTTCATCTCATATCTAAATTTACTTGTTTATGCTTGAATTCAAGAAATTTTCTAGGGAAAAAATATCAACAGGAATGTCAAAGAAAGGCAAAGTAGTTGCCCAAGCATCCGCTGAAGAATGCACAGACATGCCTCCATTATTCTTAGACACAACGTGCAACAAATATTGCGGCAGTTCTTCATGGGAGGCGATGTCAATCTATTCGAGGGATAACAACCAATATAATTGAAGAAAACAGTAACAGCAGATGAGGCAGCTTCATTAGACCCATCTTATTTTGAAGTTGCATGTTCGTTTCTTCACAAGATGGCGACAAGGCCAAAAATTTTACCATACACTGATATGTTAAAATGGGTCATTGAAAACCTCAACATAGCAGACATGGCATTCAAGAATTTTGAGCTAGATACCATTGGTTCATTCATTGCAGAGGACTTACGGACAATATATCATTTACCTATGCCTCATAATATTTATGATAAAGAATTTGTGCAAAAATTTACGAAAAATAATACAGATCTCATGAAAGTGATAAAAGGATGGAAAGAAGACCAGGGCAAGCTAAAGCGAGATAAAATTGGTATGTACTTGATAATGTAATTACCCTCCCCTTACTGTTATGCAACATGAATGCTATGTAGGTTATTTTCTAAACCAGATGCCACTAAATTTTCCTTAGATTGGGTTCCTTTGATTGACGCAATCATCAATTCCTTTATTATGAATTGGGCAAACATATTATCTGATAACCTGGATAAAACCATTATGGACTATAGGACAAATAGAGTCTATTCACTAGGACAATACATCCCTTCTACATGAGTGCATATATCATGGACACAATATGTTTTTTTTCAAGCTCTCCTATTATGGGATGGAAGTGGACAAGCCAGGACCCCAATCCAATTCATATATATCATAAATCCCTCTGGGAATCTGAGTGTCATTTACATTTCTATAAAATTTGTAATGGATTTACGTTGTCAATCCATCAGACCATATTTATTGAAAAATATCCTAGGATTTCAAAAGAAGCCAACACGAATATTCTACCTATAGCTAGATGGTTTACTAAAGAAAATTTTACTTATATCAGAGTTTTTGAAAGTTTTTCTTCCCCCCATGTTTTACCTTACTATGTCCCTGACAAAATCTTAGCCAGGGAAATTGCTTATCAAACTCTAGTAAGCGGTGTGACCAAACAACTCAGAGATGCCAAAAAATCCATTTGGCCTACTTTCCCGTTACAGTGTGGCACTTTTTCCCTCTTTGACATTAGTCATGCAGCCAAAGAAATTCCAAGTATCACTTTACTGAATCTAGCTCTAATGCCAAAGAGGCCATATGATCCTAATGATGTGGTTAAAATTTCACCACTAATCTTAAACTTAAACCTTTCCTGAATGAGAAAGATATGTTTGATGATTTCTTTGAAGGTGTAGATAATTTTACAGATGTGTTGAGAATTGCATCTAATAAGCTCAGTAAAACAGAATTTGAGGCTTTTCAAGCATATAGAAGCAAGAGACTAGAAACAATCCCTTTGGACTTGTTATTTATTGAAGATGTCAAAAGGGAAACTCCTAGAATTATTCTGGATGATGAAGATAAGGACATGTCAAAAGATGAATCTCAAGAGAAATCAAATCACGAGTCAGAACAATCACAACACCAATCTCAGAGTTTAGACCATTCAAACAATGAATCTGAAAGCAAAAATGAAATTCCTGAGAGAATAATTGAAAAAGTGATTAAAGGAATTGAGATGCAAACTGAAGAAGAAACTTGTGGAGCTGAATCATCTTCTAAAGAAGTTAAATATATTTAGAATACACCTGAGCATATGGTTAAAACCTCAAGCAAAGGATTTAAAGACAGAATGGGAAAAGTTTTCCAAAGCACTGGAAACACCACCATCGAAGCCTAATGCTGAAGAATCGACAGGTTTCCAAAATCTTGAACAAACCCAAAATTTAGTGGAAACTACAGTGCCTCTTCAGTAGGTACCAAAAGTCCAGGACCAAGAGATCATCCTAGCACACCGAACAAAGAATATTGTTTTAAAAATTGATGAGATACCTCCACTTCATGTTTTATACAACCCAAATCATAATGTTTTTTTTTTAAGAAGAAAGAGAAGAAGAATTGATGAATCAGTTTCAAATCTTAATGATTAATATGTAGATGTTGTATGGAAAGACCCTTTGGCCAATCCTACAGAACATCTCACTAAATTGTCGCAATTTGCAGGTGCATATGTAACTGCCACCATTGATAAAGTTGTAGAGGTACAACTTATACTTAAGCAAAAGGAAGATAAAGTTTAAGAATTGGAGAGACAACTAGAATAGGAAAAGCTTAACACAAGTAAGCAAATCGAGATGAAGATGTCACAATTCCATACAAGACTTTGAAAGAATGAGGTTGCATCACCAAGTACAAATTACAAATAAAGAGACACAGCTTGAAGGAGAAATGGACAAGTTAAAAAGTCAGCCTCAAATAGAGAAATTTATTAAATAAGCACTGTAAATGAATGCAAAATTAATGTAGAAACAGGAAACCTTTTGTCAGAAAATTTCAATTACCAATTCATACTGTGATACAAGCAAGATTTTGATCAAACAAGTGGCTAATAGGAGGTTAGAATGTGAAAAGGTTGAAAATAAAATTACTAAGTTCATCCAATGGCAAGATTCTGATACAGGAAGAAAAGTTGATCTCCCAAAAATTGATAAGTTTCAAAAAGAAATTTTATTCAAATATTGGGAAATGCAACTAATACAAGAAAAGAAGGCAACATCGAAGGCATCCAATCTGACAAATGAGATCGTCGATTCTGTTAATAGACAAATTATAAATGCTGAACTCATCAAAGAATATACAGTTGAAGTGCTCCCAGAGATTAAATTACTGGAAACACAATGGAAGGAAAGTACAAAGGCACAGATAGAAAACATTAAAAAGATAACTAGGTTAGATCAAGAAAGTTACTGGAACTTTCTGATAAAACCTCATCATCAGTGCTCAATGCTACAATCCTTAACCAATTAAACTAAGAAATCATTTCCAACACTTTCAAATGTCATGTTTAAAGGACAAGTCAGATATTTCATTACACAACCTGCTCAATTAAAGTCGATGCTGGATATTTACCACCTCAGAGATCAGATGGGAAAAGAAGATAAGGCCACATAAGCATGTTACTATCTTTGTTTCTAGTTTCTAGTTTAATTTACTCATTCCAAGGAAGGTTGTTTGAAATCTCCTCAAATTTATGTAATAATCTATTTTTTAAGAAATATTTAGTTTAGTATTTAAACCCTTCTCATGCATTTAGAGAAGGGTCCAATTTTTTTTCAAAAACACTTGCAAAGAATGCACTTTTATAAATTTGTGAATGCCTTGATGAATTAATGGAACATAAGTTGTTATCTTTTGATATTGAAGATGTTTAATTGAAGTTTCACTATTGTACTCATTTAATTTCTTTAATGTGAAAAGGAGAAGAATACTACTGTCAGTTTTAATGAGTAGAACATCGTATATATGGTATTTCTACACATTATATTAATTTTTTCTTCTTGAATCGACAGTCATCTTTTATCTGTATTAAATATGAAAGTTGTTATCATAAGTGAATGTTAAATGCACTTTTGTACTAATATTTTTTTATGGTTACTTATCTCATATATGATCAAAATTATGAATGTGATATATATTTCATAATCCTTTTTATTAAACTATTTTGTCAAAATAATTATTTTTACATAATTTTCATCTCTTTCGAATTTTGAATAATCTTCATTACCAATAGTTGAAAGATATCTTTTTAGATCAAATCAGAGAAAGAATACTCCCAAGTATTTAGTAGAATAGATATTTAGTTATTTCATATGATAGATTAAATAATTTTTCCATTTGCATGTTATAAAAACACACCCTCATTATCCGTACTGTGAAACTAGTCCCTTTATCCCCAGTGGGAGCCACTACACCAAACAGAAAATGACTTGCTCTAAGGTCCAGATCAGGTGGTTTTCCCCCATGTTGTTGCAACGAATTTCCGAGGCTCCAACACAAACATAAAAAAATTAGTTGGTAGGGCTGCAATATAATAATAATATATAATAGAATCATTTTGCGGAATGTCAATAGGAAAATTATTGAAGATAGTTGTACATATTTAATTGAAATCCTTTACCTTCTGCTTATTCTCCATCTTTAGGTTACTAAATATTTTCAAGAACATAGTTGGTGTCTTTTCCTCAGTGAATTTTTCCATAAGAGCCTTATTAAAGTATCCCCAATTAGTAATTGATCCTAATAAAAAACTGTGATACCATGTTGAGGCCTTGTTTTCAAGTGTATAAGGGAAAAGCCTACAAGTACCGCACATCGAATAATATTAGTGACAAGTAAAAGTTGTTGACATGATCTTCTGTGGTGGTAGGCTTATCTATATCAAACATTGTGAGAAAATTCTTTGGAATTCGAGGTAGAGTGTTGGCGAGAGAACAGGTCTCGCAGAGAAGACCCGGGTTTAGGTTTAAGGGCCAACAAGGTTTTCTACCGTAGTCTAGTTTCATGACGGCATTTACACTCTGCTTCGAAGGGCAGAGAGTCTCACCCAAGGCGTGCCGTGACCTTATTGTGATAGGGAGTTGATCGGTATCATCCAAACAACACCGATACAGTTGAATCAAAGCTAAGGTAAAAGTCTAAACAACCATAACATAACATTCCATAACATATACCTCTCAAGAAAGAGTTCAGACTTAAAGTAAATAAAATTTTAAACGGTGCTTGCAAACCCATTCATTCAAAAACATAACAGATACTCGGAACAACACTTCTAGTTATATTAATCCTCAACCATCAGTGGCAAACTATTACAAGGCTCAGATGCGTGAGCATAAATAGAGCAGAATACAATCATCCTATTGGACAGAGAGAGAATATAGAAACACATAGGAATGGAGAAAAATACAACACAAACAGAGCTCTCCTGCGGCTCCTCATTGCCTATTCCCGTCTGTGCCAGCCCTCCTACCTGCTGGTTGGCTGCCTATGTGTTCTGCTGCCAGCGCAACTGACAGTTCCTCCTTTCTTCTCGCTTGGCTGTCTTCTGTTTCTTTCTGTTCATCGAGATTTCACTTCTCATTTCCTTCCTCGCTCTTCCTCCATCTATGCTTTCTCCCGCAACAGCCGCGACACCTGTCCTTTGCTCCTTCGCAACCTTGACACCTTTCCACCTACCATGGTTGCGTTCTACCACATACTAGCCGCAACTCAAAATATGTTAAGTTTCAAAACAAGGGCCCCAACAGGCCCCGACCACATCCTATTGACTCGCCTCGAGTCAATTGTCCTGCACTGTCTCTACTTCCATGGGTCCGCTTGGCCCTGCGCCCTGTTCTGTCTGCCTGCCTCCCCCTAGTTTTCCAAACAAGGGCCCCAATTTTGGGACCTTGATTAGAGCTGATGCTTTGAGCTCTTGGAAGGTTGCCATGGCCTGCTGCCACCCTTGCATTAAATCTTCAGTTTCGGCCTTGATTTTTGTGACAACTTCCTCCCCTGCATTCGACGGCAAGGCACCAAACACTCTGTTGATCTGAGTGTTGGCCTCTGAGGCCAATTGATGCACTGTCTGTGCACTGAGTTGTACGAGCTACCGAAGTTCCCAGATGGATTTCTTGGCCACCGTTGATGTCTCCTCTATTTGTTGTATCTGCACTTCTAACACATCGGCCTGGGCGTAGAGTTGTTCAAGTCCTGTCGGGTCCATGGCTTCCTGGATTTCTCTGGACATCTGTTGTAGCTATAACGAGACCGGTTGTGCCTTCATGTTAAGGGTTGTCGAGCTTTCTTGCAGACCCTTCAGTAGGTCGTATGCTTCTCTGCATGTAGGTTATGTAAGTAACCGACACAGGTGAGGTTGATGAGACCCCATAACTAATTGATTTTTCCCTGGCTTCCCCCGCGGCTACAATCGTGTGATTAGTTAGCTGCTGAGGTGGGTTTTGACATTGCTGACTGTGGTTTTTGGATTTGGGTATACGCGATGGCTGGTGGTTATGTATAATTATGGAAAATTTATTACAATATGGGTGATGCTAATTATGGAAATTATTTCCAAATCTTGGTAATCCTATGGACTGACACTGGTACTATGCTTAATGATGATGGGCTGATGTTCGGCACACTTTTCTATGTTTGGCACGCTTTTCTATCTGATGTGGATGACACGCTAGACACTACCCCTCCCCAACCAGTATTGGTTGCGTTGTGGTCTCCGCAACTCAACTGCAAATTATCTTATTATGTTGAATCCTATCCATGCTCATCTCGGGTGCAAGAGAGTTATTGACTCTATTCTACCCTACTGACTTCTCTCGGTTGCGAGAGTTATTGAAAATGAAATGATTAAATTACTCTTGGTAGGGCTTTAGGCATGCGCCGTTAACCCATCCTTGTAGAACTTGGTCATTCAGTTGTGCCAACCGAACTGATCCTGACTGTTTGATTTCTATGACGTGAAATGGTCCTAGCCAATGCATCTGCAATTTTCCTGGGAACTTCTGGAATTTACTGTCATAGAGTAGAACTTTCTCCCCAACCTGAGAAGTCTTGTTCTTAATATTCCGGTCATGCCGCGCTTTCTGCCTCTCCTTTTCTACCGTCTGGTGAAATTCCGCAAGAAATCGTCCTTCTTCAAGTTCTTGTAACTCCTGCAATCGCTCTTTTAGGGATTCCTCTTTAGATAACTGTAGAGTTGTTGCGATTAGAAGGCTTGGTACGATGAATTCTGCTGGGAATATCGCTTCTCTTCCATAAACCAGCTGGAATGGTGTTTGGTTGTTTAGTCGTTTTACCGTTGTTCGATATGCCCACAGTGTTGCTGGTATCCGTTCATCCCAGTCATCGCACTGCGCGTTGCATATCTTTGTCAGGCCCTTCTCCAATATCTTGTTGAATGCTTCCACAATGCCATTTTATTGTGGATGATATGGACTGCTTTTATGGTGTTGTATCATGAAGCTCTCTAGGAGGGACTTAATGGTGTCATTGATGAAATGGGTACCCTGGTCATTGGTCAAGCTTTTTGGACATCCAAATCGACTGATTATATTTTCAAATATGAACCTAGTAGCAGTCTCTGCGGTGCAGTTTCTCACTGGCACAGCTTCTTCCCAACGCATCAAGCAGTCAGTCGTCGTTATTATGTACCTTTCTTTTGAGTATCTTTCAGTCGGTGTAATTGGTCCTACAAAATCGACTGCCCACTTCTCGAATGGCTGCAGTACTTTTATCGGATGAAGTGGAAGCTCATCTCTATGAGATGGTAGTCCTCTCCGCTGACAGACATCACATTTTTGAACAAATTCTTTGCTGTCCTTGTGTACTGTTGGCCACCATAAGCCTGCTTGTAGTACCTTGTGTGTCGTCGATTTAGCTCCCACGTGCCCTCCCGCAACACCACTGTGGCTTTCCCATAGTATGGATTCCCTTTCGTGGTCCAGGAGACATCTTCGAAGAATGTGGTCTAGCCCCATCTTGTATAGATGTCCCACTATCAGCTGATATTCCGCAGCTCAAACTACCAGGTGCCTTTTCTGTGTTGCAGAATATTCTTGTGGACACTGCCCTATCGTGAGGTGTGTTGCTATGTCATTCAGGTAATATGGGATGGCTTCCACTCTAAAAATATCAGCGTCTGGTAATTGATTATCTAGATATCCTCCATTTTCTCCATTCTCTAGTCGGGACAGGTGATCAGGCCCTACGTTAAGTCTTCCGGGCTTTACAGTTACCTCAAATGTGAACTCCTAGAAAAGTAGGAGCCATCTGCAGATTCTCCCTTCTAAGACTAGCTTGTTTACTAAGTATTTCAATGTTGAATGATCTGTGAAAAATTTGAACTTACCTCCCAATAGGTAGTGGCGGAATTTCTGGAGAGAGTACACCATTGCCAATGCCTCCCGCTCTATTGTTGTGTAGTTCCGTTCTGCTGTTGACAACTTGCGATTAGAAAAATATACCGGATGATCGACTGACATGTCTCCCGGTTGAGCTAAGACCGCTCCGAGCGCAATGCCGGACGCATCAATGTGTACATGGAACTGTTTGTCCCAGTCCGGGTGGACTAGTATCAGCGCACTCGCAAGTTTTTCGATTAGGGTGTCCAGGGCCGTTCTACAACTGTCCGTCCACTGGAACTATTTTGATTTCTTCAATAGTTTTTCTAAGGGCGTTGTTATCTTGGCGTAGTTGCGAATGAAACGTCGGTAGTAACCTGTGTGGCCCAGTAGTGACCTTAGCTGTTTTACCGTTTCCGGCGCCTCCATACTAAAAATCACCGCTACTTTGGCCGGGTCTAGGCACACACCTTGATTACATACCACGTGCCCTAGCAGTGTTCCAAATGGTACAACAAATATACACAACTTCTTTAGGTTCAACGAGATCTGCAGTTGTCAACATCTATCAAACATTACCCTCAACAGGCTTGCATGATCCTTCAATATGCTATAAACAGTCCAGTCATCCATATAGACTTCTAAGGATTTGTGAATGTAGTCCCGGAATGCAGCTATCACAATGTGAGAGAAGACTGCAGGTGCATTCTTCAATTCGAATGGCATCATATTATATGCGAAAGAGCCCCATTCAGTGGTGAATGTTGTCTTTCTCTTGTCTTCCTTCGCTATTCTTACCTGATGGTATCTTGAGAAGCCATCGGTGAATGAGTATACCTCGTTCCCCGCAACGTTGTCAAGGACTTCGTCACTGAATGGAGTAGGGAATGGATCATGGATACAAGCATTGTTTAAGCTTCTGTAATCTACACGGACTCGTATCTCCGATTTCTCCTTTTTTCTCTGTATAACTATGGGACTTACCCATTCTGCTTCTTTTACAGGGAATACTAATCCAGCTTTTAGCATTTTTTCGATCTCTGCTTTCACCTTTTCCTTTACTCTTGGGTTCAGACGATATGGTCTATGTTTTACAGGCCTTGCATCGGGCTTTAGTATTATCCTCATTTCCCCCATCTCCCCTTTTATGCCCTTCAGATCTTCTACCGATGAAGGAAATAAGTCCTCATGTTTCTTAAGTAGACTGAATATTTCCTTAGTTGTTTGTTCATCCCAGTAGTCTCCAATTGTCACCAGTTTAGGTTTGTCTGCTGTTCCAATATTTACTTTCTTGGTTTCGAGAGGTAACAGATGGATCCCTTCTGTTGTTGGTTCTTCTTTTATTTTTCTCTCCCCTTCTGTTTCTTCAAAATACAGGTGCCTGAGATCCTCTAGATTGTCATCATCCATCTCACTATTAATTTTTTGACATGCCGCCTTTTGTTGGATACCCTGGTATTGGGACGACTGGTCGTCCGTCTGTTGAATATCTGGGAAGAATAGTACCTTCTTGATAGCCCACAATGCCTATGTGACTTGCTCTGTCTTTCCTTCAAACGAGAAACACTGTGTGAACTTGTCCGCAACTCCCTGCCATTTGTGGGTCCCTCTTCTTTTTTCTTCCATCAAGTACCAGGCCTTTGGAATTGTGTCCAGGGAGTGGATAAAATGGTGGACCCACAGTTCTTTGGGATATCCATCAGTTCTCTATTGTTCTTCACATTTCTCCAGATGGTTCTTGGGGTCTGAGTCCTCTTGGTACCTGTCCTTACTTATGGGTTCCTCCTCCTCTTTAAATATGGCTTTTAGTGCTGCTGCCACTTTGTCCCATCGCGTCAATGAGTTGCGATGGTTATTACACCATCTTGCGGATGTGGATTGTAATTACATGTGCATAAATGGTACTCTGTGACTTTCTGGTGCCGTAGTTTCCATCTTGGCTATGAAAATACTTATAGCATTCATATCCGATAAGATTGGGTATTCCTGAATCTCGGCCCCGATCCAATTCACTCTTCCAATATTGGCACATCTCCTTGTATTTGTTTCATAGCCTCCTTGCTGCCAATCATCCCAAGCTATTTATGATCCTAATTCTGAGCTTTGGATGCTTCTCCAGCTTACAGAGCCTTTTGCCGTCGGGTTGATGTAATATTCTCTTCTTCCTGCGGTCATTTGGTAGAGATGGTCCAAGAGCTGAGCATCTTCCATGTTATCCACAGTCTCTGTATATCTATGTCCTTGGTAGGGGTCGAGTGGCTGAGTGACTCTGATTTCCTCGTCCTCGAAGATCATCAGTTCTTTCTTCAGATATATTACCGCATAATTTTCAAAGGCCCAATCAATTCCCAACAGTGCAGGGTACAGATCTTTATCCCCCATGATGTCGATGACTTCAAAGTCCGTAAAGGTATTTACTCTCGCAATGTCAAATTCAACCTCCTCTAGTCGACCGATGGGAACAATGCAATACTGGTTCGCCATCCAAATTTGAATCGGGAAATATGTCAATATTGGCTTCCGCAATGCCTCCCAAGTCTTCCTTGGTAGGATGTTAACATCAAATCCCAAATCAAGCATGGTATCTTTAATCTAGAACCCCGCAACTTGTGTGTTCACTCGAAATTCCTTTCCCTTCATTCGTTTGTTTCTATTGATTCTTTGTACATACTTCTGGTCCGCTTCTACTGATTCTTTCACTCCGGTGTTCTTCTTCAGCACCCCTTTCAGGTTCTGCTTTAGCTGTTCTAGCATTGGTGCATTGTTAAAAAATTTTAGGAATAGATGGAACCACTCCTGGATCAAAGCTTCAGAATTAATTTGGGTTTCATTGTCTTCCTAAGTTTTTTGTAACTCGATTCCTTTGTTTCCCCCCAATTGGGAAAACGTTTCTGCTGCTTCCAAGAAAAATTGTTTCTGTCGTTCTGGTTTGATCAGGAGCTTTGGGGACACTGGTCTGATCAATTTTATTGGGTCCATAGCACGTGCATCTTCCCCCGTTATTTTTCCTCCTCATGTCACTATGGCTACGTTCTTCATTGTCTGAGTTTCGATTAGCCTGGGTTTTGCATTTACTAGATTCACCCCCCTCTGTCTAGCTCTTTCCTCCCATCTTTTGGTAAGCTCCGGTCAATCTTCTATTGCATGTTTGTTAACCCGGCACTGAGAACACCAGGGTCTTCTAGGGAGTGGAAATTCTCTAGCTACATGTCCTTCCTAGTTGCAGCTATAACATCTTACTGGACCTCTACCTCATACTCGGCCTCCTCTCATGCCTCCTCCTCTTCCTCGGGGAGCTTTTTTTACTCTGTATGAAGGCTGGTCTACCTGCTCCGACAGTGCATCCAGTGCTCGGCATTGCTTTGTGTTGTGGGTGTTTGAGGCACATAATTCACAGTATATATTATTTGAACATTGGAATATTTCTATAAGATCAGACACTGGCGAGGTTGATGGCCCATACTTTTGCATATTTCACAATACTCATTGGTGGCTGGACTTTGTTGTGCAGGGAACCCTATGTATTGTTGTTGCGGTGGATAGATCCCTTGGGTGTTTATCTGCCCAACCCCTCTTAGAGGTGGAGCCCCTTGTGCCCATGTAGCCGATGTCCCCACATTTTGGCCCTGCAACCAGGGACATTCCGTTGCCACATGTCCCTCCACGAGACAATGCGTGCACCATACATTCAGTCTCATTGGTCGCATGGGTTGCATTTCTTTGAGTTTTTCTTTCAAACTGGCTATTTAATGTTGCATACCCATTATAGAGGGGTCTTGTATCACTGTGCCTCCCTTAAAATCTTGCGGGTAATTTCCATGGCTTCTATCTTCATTGCCTATTCTAGTGCGTCCTGCAGTGTGTCGATCCTTTGTTGAGTCAATGGAGTTCGGGTCAAAGGTAGTAGAGCTTTAATGAACCAGTCCCTTTGATGGTTTGGATCAATTGGATAGCTGAGTTTCCCGACTGCATCCTTGAAACTCTACATCAATTCCCAAGCAGTTTCTCCTTCTCGCTGCTTAATTTCCCACATCTATGACAGGCCTTGTTGGTCTGTTTGGGGCAATTTGAATTCCTTAATGAAACCCCTCTTTACATCTACCATCGCTGGATTCGGGTGAGCTTTAGATCATTTCATAAACCAGCGTATGGCTCTCTCCCTAAGGGTGGTCTGAAAATCTATCAACTTCCCAACATCTGGTGTCTGTCGCACCCTCCATATGGCCTCGCAGAGGTACCAGTGCTGTTCGACGTCATCGTTCCCCTTCCCAGAGAATTCTGGATACCGGGTAAGTGATCCTGCCATGTTCACTTGAATAGGTGTTACTAAAAGGAAGGCGTTGGATCCTGGTTGTGAGATTGTGCCACTAGCAATCCTACTACTAGTATGTGTTACAATTGAAGACTGAATACTAGGCGACCTACTTAATTCACGTAACTTAACAAAAATTTCACTTATGGGCTTGTAGAGCACCAAGGGAAGGTTGGGACTAGAGCTACTTGAACTGTGGAGACTAGGAATACCTTGAGATATGGACACCGACCCTTCTTGAAATAGTTGCTCCATTGCAACGGGCATTTCCACATCAGACACCTCCTCTGGGCGCGCGTCTGTACCTTATTTTTCAGACTTATTTCCTTTCTCCATTTGGGTTGGACTCCTATACACCTACTGCACTTCTTTCATGGCCCCTCCTATATCATGGGGGCCCACCTGACCTTCCATTCCCTTTGTCATCCGAGGCACCTCCTCTTTGTTCTTTCGACCACTTTCCTATCTTTTTAACTCCTTCATCACCCTCTCTCGCCACCTTTCTGCAATCTGCGCCCTCTGATGGGCTTGTCGCTCCCTGAGCCTATTGGCGGTCTCGACATCCATACTCCTACTTCCCCTTATCATGGTTCTTGTAAAATCTCTCCCTTAGTCCCTTCCCCTGGCACTGGAGGGTTTATGCTTCCATCCCTGCTTTTTGGAATCCCATCAGTCCTTCATCTACCATCAATGCCTTGATCCACAAAGGAATCTCCTTTAGCAGCTTCCCCCTTAACCTAGATCTGAAGGTATCTTCTGCTCTTGAGAAATACAAACAACACTCGGCTGCAAACTCCACTATAGATCTGTCCAAGGTAGATTCCACCCAAAAATCTACAACTCGGGTTAAATCAATGTTTAATCGATGAAGGGCCACCAGATCCTCGTGCGCCCACTTGCAATTTATCTTCTGTGACTTTTCTTTGATGGTCTTGGTCTGAAGCCTCCACAACCAGTTATAGAGTTCTTCTGGGAACTTTCCCCAAAATATTTCGTAGGTATCACTAGCAAAGTCGAAGAATAGAACTAGGTTTTTAATCGTTTTCTCCTTCTGTCGTATTAGCTCAACTTGCTGAGAAATGAACTGATCTCGGTGGTTATCCCACCAGCTTCGTATTTCTCTTTCAAATATTTGAGATACCATGATCTAGCTCCCAAATTAATCTTCGGGTCCCGACAACAGAACCATTTTTTGGCGAGAGAATAGGTCTCGCAGAGAAGACCCAGGTTCAGGTTTAAGGGCCAACAAGGTTTTCCATCGTAGTCTAGTTTCACACTGGAATTTACACTCTGCTCCGAAGGGCAGAGAGTCTCACCCGAGGCATGCCGCGACCTTATTGTGATAGGGAGTTGATTTGTATCATCCCAACAACACCGATACAGTTGAATCAAAGCTAAGGTAAAAGTCTAAACAGCCATAACATAACGTTCCATAACACATACCTCTCAAGAAAGCGTTCAGACTTAAAGTAAATAAAATTTTAAAGGGTGCTTGCAAACCCATTCATTCAAAACCATAACAAATACTCAGAACATCACTCCTAGTTATATTAATCCTCAACCATCAGTGGAAAACTATTACAAGGCTCAGTTGCGTGAGCATAAACAGAGCAGAATACAATACGTCCTATTGGACAGAGAGAGAATACAAAAACACAGAGGAATGGAGAATAGTACAACACAGAAAGAGCTCTTTTGCGGCTCCCCATTTCCTATTCCCGTCTGTGCCATCCCTCCTACCTACTGGCTGGCTTCCTATTTGTTCTGCTGCCAGCGCGACTGACAGTTCCTCCTTTCTTATTGCTCGGCTGTCTTCTGTTTCTTTCTATTCATTGGGAGTTCACTGCTCGTTTTCTTCCTCACTCTTATGCCATCTGTGCTTGCTCCTGTCTGCTCAACTTAGTGTTCCTAAATTGATGTCATAAATTTTCAACCAGGGCTAGTAAACTGTTGAAGTGAAGTGCACTATATGTGCCTAGGTATTTGTTTCTCACTACGTTGTGTTTAGTGTTTTTCCAATGTTTTTGATTTTGTGTTTTTATTCTAAGAGGAAAAGAACTAAGTGTTGGTAAAGAGAAGTTGTTGGTCACACTAAAAGAGAGCAAAACCTATTCTAAACTATGTATGGCACTTGAGAATAGAAAATGCAATACTTTAACAAGAAAAATATCTCATAGCATGAACTCAATAACTCATAACATGAACTCAGTCCAATTCATTCATTAGAAATATGTTGGAATAATTTGAGAAAAGGATAAGTTGGATGAAATGAGGTTCTTATAAGTAAACAAAAATCTACAATATCACAGAGAAAATCTCATCCATGGCTAGAAATTTTTTGGAACACATTTGGAAAAAGATAGTCTGCAACCTAGTGAAGAATTCTACTCTAAATTAACCTATGACACCGAAATTAATCCATTCTACAACTCAAAATATCACTGTTAAACCTCATTCAAGAATTAGAAATATTTTGGAATAGCTTTGGAAAAAGAGGCAGTTTGTGAAATTATGAGAAGTTGCAGAACAGTCAAGACTTCAAAATGGCATTACCAATTCTTGTTCCTATGATGATGATGTATTAGTAGAAATTAAGAACAAGAGTGGTTTGTAAATAATGAAGGCCATCAAGTCTAACTTAACAAATAGAATACAACTGACTAATAAGATTAAAAATACAATGGATAAAACTGAACTAGAATGCAATCATTCAAACTTGAAATACAGTGAACAGAATTGAATTAGAGTGCCATTAATCTCCGGAGTTTTTCAACTAAACTAAAATGCAACTAATCACTGAAATACTACAACTCTGTCTCATTCGGTGTTAGTGGTATTTTGGAACAATTCATCGAACAATACTGGCTATAACATGTGATGTAAATGAGCATAAAAACATAAAGTTCAAAAAAAATGCAACTAAGCTCTAAAACACCACAGCTATGTCTCATTCAGTGTTAGTGATATTTTGGAATAATTCGTAAGAACAAGACTAGCTGTAACAATTGATGTAATTGAGCACAAAAATGTAAAGTTCAGAAAAATGCAACTAATTCCTAAAATACTACAGTTATATCTCATTCAATGTTAGTGATATTTTGGAACAATTCGTAAGAATAAGACTGATTGTAGCATCCAATGCAAGTGAGTATAAAACACAAAGTTCAGAAAATTGCTTAAGCTAGGAATGCAACAAGACTAAAGTTACTTATCTAAACAATGTGCACAGAGCTTCTCGGGCAGGAGGGGCCCTCTACCACCGGATTAGCATAAAAATCTCCTCAATATTGCCTCAGATCTTGCAATAAAGAGGTACTTCTTTCATTAAAGGAAAAGTATTTCAAAACAGAGTATTACGGTCTTTTGAGATCTAGCAACAAAACATCAATATAGCTAGCTGTCTCTCGGTCTTCCAAGTCATTCTTATAAAATAAATACATAACTACCCTTGAGAAGAAACAGGAACAAGTGTCTTTTTCAATAAAAATAAAATTAGAACTCTTATGTAAGCCTCGTACTTTGTTGGAGACATCTGTAGAGTCCCTGTCCTGGTAGGAATCTGCTTCTTGGCTTTGATCTCTTCCACATGCATAACCACCTGTAGCTTCTTTCTCAAACTTCGTAGAGAGAAATAAATGATGTGGGAGTGTTGTGGAATTCAACCATACATGTTTTTCCTTGAAGTGACACCTGTAACCTGTGAGAACATGAAGATAGCAGCGGAATAGGCGACTGGCTACAGAATGGCTGCATTCTGTAGCTGAGTCTAGTCAAAAATTACTACAACAACAAAACCATGAAAATATAGCAAGTCAGTCATTGTATACATTCCTAAAGTGACTTTAATCAATCCTATTGACCATTTAAGCCTGTAATTGATAAGGGACAAAGGAAATGAAGTGAAATTTGGTGAAGGGAAAGGACATCTTTGGGGCTCAACAGCTCCCGCAACAGCCGCAACACCTGTCCTTTGCTCCTTCGCAAACTTGACACCTTTCCGCCTACTGTGGTTGCATTCTGCCACGTACTAGCCACTACTCAAAATCTGTTAAGTTTCAAAACAAGGGCCCCAACATAGAGGATGTAAAACACCTAGAATATTAAGTTCTCCTTGAGCCATCCATGCTAGTTGTTGGTTTCCATCCATATTGTTATTTTTTTCTTCGTCACTCTCTGAGTTTGAGCTTTCTCAATATTTTCTTCATTCTCTAGTATCTCAAATTTATCGCCATTATACAATGCTTTTGTATTTTCACCCCCTAAATTTTCCAAATTAGTTGGTCCTTGAATACCTTCTTCAGAGTTTATTTCCATAGAATCTGCCAAATTTTCCAAAGAATCGTTAACCAATTCTTGTACCGCACCAACTAATAGACCACGACGAGTTGTATGGGGTCTACTTGAATGCTTATGAGGTAAGATGGGTGTAACTAGAATGAGTCCAAGTTTCCTTGTGTATTCATGAGTGAAAGGACAGATATATCTTAACTAATCGTAAGTTACATCTTATACCCGCTCAGGATTATGTGGAGGGGGTTCTTCGATTTCAAGATGTTCCCACATAGGAGGATTTAATGAGAGAAACCTAGGTGATTAATGGTGAGCCCTAGTATTGCACCAAGAGTGTTGCAAATCCAAAGGGTTGCCATACTTTACTTTATCAACCCGAGGTTCATACAAACTTGGAGGTGACAGTGCTATAAACACAACAGATGCATTCTGTTCATGTCATCATCTTCTGCTCTACAAAAGGGTGCTACTTCTAGGGGTTCTCAGTGAAGTCTGTCACACTTCAATGAAACTAAATTAAATTTCAAAAAGGAAATGACATAAATGAAACTAATTCAATTTGCAGAAAGGAAATCGCAGAAATGAAACTAATTTAAATTGCAGAAACGAAACTAATTTAGACCACACTTAACTTGGCCAATTGGATAAACACACCCTACTCTATCTATCATGCTCCTATATATGCAGTTATTCATGACCTAATTCTAATTTGAGGAAGTGTGCTTGCAGTTTGGAGGAAAAAGGGCTAAAGAGGCTAATGGAGGGCTTAACGCATGAAACAAGGCTTAGAAGTGGAAAGAGCGAGGTTAAACATTATAAGACCTCATTATAGCACAGAAATGGATTTGGAATGGAATGTTTTGAAAAGTGTGATGGAAGAGAAGCAGGAGTACAGTTCGAGAGTGGGAGCAAAGTGCAATTTGCGAAAAGATAAAACCTGCGAAGTGTGAAGTGCAACGGGGTAAACATTGCGATATGCGATGTGCTAAATGGCATTCAAGGAAGATGGATGATCAACTAAAGGAATTGCATGAACGTGATGAACCATCTCAAGTGTGATACATGATATTGCAATATCACAATCGGTTGTTGGAAGCGGTAAGTGTTAATGAAAACCAATTAAACGGTGCGAAGTGCGAAATGCAACGGGTGACGTGGCAGTGGGACCGGCAGCGAAGCACAATCATAATATCGCAATCGGCGGATCAGAGTGGTAAGTCTTAAAGGAAAAGTGTTGGTGTTGGCATGTGTTGTCCTTGATGGCAACTTAGTTGATGAAATGAGATGATTGACAATATAATGCAGAGTGTTTTTCCTTGATGGCAACCTATCTGATGAAGTTGTACTTGATGAACTTGTTAATGATGAAAATCTGATGTATCTACATTCAGTACAGAAGTTGCAGAAGAAATAATCTACAGTATGTGCAAGAATAATGTCCAACAAGGTATGTAACGAAGCATACACGTGTTTGTTTAGGAGAAGTCGCGTATGCACGCGGAAAAGATCGTGCCAAGTCGCGTATGCCTAATTGCACTCTAAATTTATAAAACCAGGGGTTACTACCATGGTATTGACCCATTGTATTGAGCGTTGGATTGTCTGTTTGATCCCATCCAGGAATACCATTGGAAGTAATGTGGTTTTGACGCATGGTATTGAAAAAGGCTAAATCTATATAAGGAGAAGAATTTCATTGTGCAAAGGGTGTGGGTTTCTGGGCTTTAATGAATACTTCACTCTGAAGTATATCTGCGTGGTTGAACTCTGCTCTAAATTGATAAATCTAAATCTATGATGCATCTATGAACATAATGAAGGTTCAAGATCTCTAGATCTTGAAATGGTGAATCTCTTGGATGATCTGAATTGAAGTGATGAAGACCTGGCGCAATTCTGTTGAAGAAGTTGAAGAAATCTGGGTAAGTTCATAGATCTGGTCTGATCTGTAAAATTTATTTTTTATAGATCTATACGCAGGTTTGTTTCGTGAAAAGAGCGTGTATACGCGGCTCTATTCAGACAAAAGCGTGTATGGGTTGTTAGGGTTTTTCTAACGAATTGCACAAATGTATACGCAGGTTCACTTCAGTAAGGGCACATGTATACGCGAGTCTTCTTAAAGAAAAGCACGTATGATATTTAAATTTCTGGTTGCTCAGAAGATAATTGAGGTTCTGCATATCTATTCTAAAGTCCGGGCTGTCTCTAATATTCTGGTTACAGTGGTATCACTGTTCTGATTGATGAAATGAGAAAAGGATGCTTGTTGACAAGTGAAGGATTGTGGTGAAGCTGTTTGATCCAGTTTGAAAATTGATGAAACGTGGTTTGCAATGGATCTTAGGGTTGAAGTCTTCAGTCTGAAAGTAGAAGCTTTCTGCCAGTAGAAGCTGGTGCAAACATCAGGGGGTTGTAGCTCCCTTCCAGGAGAGGCTGGTAAATGAGAGAAGGTTGTAGCCTTCTGCAGGTGGGTGCCTACGTGCTGGTATGAGTCTGCGCCAGTACATGATTGTAAGATGTTTTCTTTATATAATAAATATTGAAGACTGAGACGACGGCAGCGGTGGTTTTCTCCCGAATTGGGTTTCCACCTTAAATCCTGGTGTTCATGTGTGTTGATGATATGTGATGGTTTATTCTATTCTTACTGCACCTGTTTACTGCTTTCTTAACTTCTGATGAATGAATAAAGCACTGATCTAAGTTAAGAATTAACTGCTTATTTGTATCTCTGTGCATACGCGAGTTTCCTTCTGGTTATCTGCGTATATACGCGAGTTCTGTTCAAAAAAGTAGCGTATGGGTTTAAAAGCAAGAAAAATAGATAAGTTTTCTAAATATTGATTCACCCCCCCCCCCTCTCAGTATTTTCCCAACAATTGGTATCAGAGCAGGTCCTTCTGAAAAGGCTTAACCGCTAGAAGGAAGTTCAAGCAAGATGAGAAATCAAGAGGGAACAGCATCCATCAAGCCTCCGCTCTTCAACAGAAGTAATCTAATCTTCTGGAAAATAAGGATGAGGTCCTATCTTCAGTCTATGGGAGCAGATATATGGGCCATTGTTGAACAAGGATATCAATATCCAGCCACTGTACCAACAGATGCTACAGAAAAGAAGAATTATGAAACAAATGCAAAGGCGGTCAATGCTCTATTAGGGAGTCTAACTGAATCATAATTTGTCAAGGTCATGCAGCTGAATACAGAAAAGGAAATATGGGACAAAATCATTCTAAGTTATGAAGGTGATGCAAATGTAAAAAGTGCAAAACTCCAAACTCTCAGAATTGAATATGAAAAGTTAAGAATGCATAGTGATGATAGTATTGCTAGTTTCTTTTTACGTCTTGATGACATTGTAAATCGTATGAGAAATCTGGGAGAAACAATAGCAGAATCTACTTTGGTTGAGAAAATCTTGAGATCACTAATGGCAAAATTTGAGTCAAAAGTTTCTGCTCTTGAAGAAAAACAGGATCTTCAAAAGCTTACTGTGGTGCAACTTCATGGCATTCTAACTGCTTATGAAATGAGAAGAGGAGACCATCTGAAGTCAAAGAAGCCGTATTTAGAGCTTCTACAAAAGGGAAAGAAGTACAAGAAGCAGAAGGATCAGGATATGTTTCAGAAGAAGAGGAGGCAAACTTTGTAAAGAAACTTCAACTTGGTACAGGAGGATTTAGAGGTAAGCTTCCTTTCAAATGCTTTAATTGTGGAAGAGTTGGTCACTATGCTGCCAAGTGTCCTTACAAAGAAACACCTGCTAAAGGAAAGGAAGTAGCAAGAAGAAATAAGAACCGGTCTAGCACTAGAAAAAGTTACTATACTCATGAAGATAGTGATGGGTTATCTGATAGTGAGGAAGCAGGTGAACAAGATCTTAGACTTATTATGGCTTTTGAAAATGAATCTAAAGAAGAAAAGGATACTTTTCTGGATGCTCTAGAGGACAATGATTTTCTTAATGAAAACAATCAACTCAAAATATGCTTAGAAGAAAGTAAAATAATCATAGAGACTCTGAAAAATCAGATTGAAGAAGAGAAAAAGCACAATGAAAAATTAGAATGTGAAGTGGTAAGTCTAAGAAAAGAACTTGAGAAAGTAAAGACTCTGAACCTTAGATTCGCTAAAGGATCTGAAACCTTGGATGAAATTATCAAGGTACAACGTTCTCCTCTTATAAAGACAGGTCTTGGACATACCGGAGAATCTTCTCAGGCTTCAGCACCAAACTATCTAAAAGCAGCTACAACTGGTCTACAACATTCTGCCACTCAGCAAAGGGATAAAGACTTCTCACAGGTAAAGCATGATCAGCTCAAGTCAAGGAACTTCAACTCAAATAATCCTCAAAGGAACACCAACCATCAGGTAAATTCAAATAGAAGATTTCATGATCACAGAAATTTCTACTTCAATGGACAATGTTTCTCATGTCACAATTTTGGTCATAAAGCTGTTCAATGTGTTGCATATAAAACTATCATGACAAGAGAAGAAAGAAAGAAAAGGACTGATATTGGAACAAAGAAGAATAACTATAAAAACTTTTCTCCTCTTCAAAGGGAAGTTGAATGTGCTTATTGCAATAACTTTGGCCATGAAGAATCTGAATGCGGGAGCAAAGTCCAGCCAAAAGAACATGTTCCTTCAAGCACCAAAGTATGGAAAAAGAAGGATTTACAGGTTGAAAATTGTGGCATAGCTTTATTTGCATAAGGTGAAGAAAATCAATGGTACATTGATAGTGGATGCTCAAAACACATGACAGGTGACAAGAACAAACTTCTTGCATATAGTGCTCTAGAAAAAGAAAAGAATGTTACTTTTGGAAATGATACACCTGCTGTTATTAAAGGAAAAGGGTCTGTTTTCTTAAAAGAAAAAGTGAAAGCCAATAATTTCATGTATGTGGATGGATTAAAACATAACTTGTTAATTGTAAGTCAAATGTGTGACCAAGGAACTGAAGTTGTCTTCAGTTCAAAAGAATGTGTGGTACGTGATCTTGATACAGGTAAAACAATTATAAAAGGAAACAGAACTCCAAGTAACCTGTATGTATTGAAGAATTGCAAAGAACAATGTTACTTGAGCAAATCTTCAGAAAATTGGCTATGACATAGAAGGTTGGGGCATCTGAGCTTCTCTCAAATCAACAAGTCAAGCAGACTTAAAGCTGTTCGTGGTCTTCCTAATATTACTCTTCCTGAAAATATCATATGTAAATCTTGCAATTCGGTAAGCAGACCAGAGTGCAATTTAATGCCAAGGAAGGATCATCAAGTGGGCCTCTTGAACTTATTCATACAGATATATGTGGACCTATGAGGAAAAAGTCACCACGTGGTGAAGAATACTATATCTTATTTATTGATGATTTCTCTAGAATGTGTTGGATTGGGTTGCTTAAACACAAAGATGAAGCATTTGCGAAATTTCAGATATTCAAAGCTCTGGTTGAAAATGAATTAGATCTAAAAATCAAATGTCTTAGACCTGATCGAGGAGGTGAATATACATCAAATGAATTTCTTGAATTTTGTGAACAACATGGCATAAAAAGACAGTTTTCTGTAGCAGGCACTCCACAACAGAATGGTGTAGCAGAAAGAATGAATAGAACAGTTCAACAAATGGCTAGAGCCATGCTTGATGATTTCGGAACACCTGACACATTTTGGGGAGAAGCAGCTCATACAGCGGTAAATATTCTCAACAAGGCACATGTTCGTGTAAATAGTGACAAAACGCCATATGAACTCTGGTATGGTAATCCTCCCACTGTGAAGCATTTTAAAGTTTTTGGGAGCAAATGTTTTATAAAAAATAATGATGAAAATCTTGGCAAGTTTGAACCAAGAGCAGATGAAGGTATACTTCTTGGTTATTCCTCTCAAAGTAAAGCATATAAATGTTACAATAGAAGACTTCAAAAGATTGTTGAATGTATTGATGTTGTTATTGATGAGTCTCCTGCAGCTCCAAAAGAAGAAAAACAAACAACAGATGAAGGTGATGATGACGTATATCCTTCTACATCAAATAGAAATGATACAGACAGTGAACCCAATGAATAATCTAGAGATGACTTATCTGAAAAAGCTCCATCCAGATATGTTCAAAAGAACCATCCAGAATCTCAAATTTTGGGTGACAAGGGATCAGGTGTACAAACAAGAAGGACTCTTGTGGGATCCTCTAGCTATTTGGCATTTCTATCCACTGTTGAACCACACAATGTCAATCAAGCTAGCAAAGATGAATGTTGGATTCAAGCAATCAATGAAGAGCTTGATCAAATTGAAAAGAATCACACTTGGGAGTTAGTTCCAAGACCACATGATAAAAATGTCATTGGAACTAAATGGATATTCAAAAACAAGTTAAATGAAAATGGGGATGTTGTAAGAAACAAAGCTAGACTTGTTTGCAAGGGGTACACTCAACAAGAAGGTATAGACTTTGAAGAAAATTTTGCTCCTGTAGCTAGACTTGAAGCTATAAGAATGTTTCTTGCCTTCTCAAGCTTTCAACAAATCAAATTTTATCAAATGGATGTTAAATATGCTTTTCTCAATGGTAATCTAGAAGAAGAGGTTTATATAGAACAACCAGAAGGATTCATTTTGGGAAATGATATAAATCTTGTTTGTAGACTTAAAAAGGCTCTATATGGTCTCAAACAAGCTCCAAGGGCATGGTATTATCGTCTTGACAAATATCTTCATCAACAAGGATTTACAAAGGGGTCTGCTGATAGCAACTTATACACAAAAATTGAAAATGATAAATTATTGATTTTGATTGTATATGTTGATGATATCATCTTTGGAAGTAATGAAGAATCTATGAGTCAGAAATTTGCTTCTGTTATGCAGCAAGAATTTGAAATGTCTTTACTTGGGGAACTAACATTCTTCCTTGGCTTGCAAGTACATCAAACGACAGATGGTATATTCTTATCACAAGAAAAATACCTTAAGCAAATTCTGAAGAAGTATGGCATGGAAGAATGCAAACCTGTAAGTACACCAATGATAACCGGATGTAATCTCAGTTCTCATGATGATTCTCCTGCGGTGAATCAACCAGAATACAGATCAATGATAGGAAGCCTACTTTATCTCACTGGGACTAGACCGGACATTATGCATGCAGTTGGGATTGTTGGACGATTCCAAGCTAATCCAAAAGAGTCTCACCTTCAAGCTGTCAAAAGAATATTCAAATATCTACAAGGAACTCAAGACTTTGGACTATGGTATCCAAAGAATGCTGATCTTACTCTTCATGCTTACACTGATGCAGATTGGGCTGGAAATGTTGATGATCGGAAAAGCACTAGTGGTGGTGCATTCTATATGGGGCCCCGATTAGTATCTTGGTTCAGCAAGAAACAAAGTTCTATTGCTTTATCTACAACAAAAGCAGAATATGTGGCTGTCGCATCTTGTTGCACTCAACTCCTTTGGATGATGCAAACCTTGCAAGATTTTCAAATCAAATGTACACCTCCTATCTCCATTATGTGTGATAACACAAGTGCTATCAGTATCTCAAAGAATCCTGTAATGCATTCGAAGACCAAGCACATTCCCATCAAGTATCACTTCTTACATGAACAAGTGCTTGAACAAAAGGTGAAGTTGGAGTATGTTCCCTCCAAAGAACAAGTTGCTGATATATTTACCAAACCTATACCCAGGGAAGCGTTCGAATATCTCAGACAGAAGCTGGGTGTTGTCTATGCCTCTCAGAAGTTCAGATCTGATTAAATTTAGAAGATTACAGTGGATACGCGGGTTTCCTTAAATACAGTAGCGTATATACGTGAGTTTATCCTCAGAAAGCCGCGTATGGTTGATTGCTGACATTTTTTTTTGTTGGGTCAGCACTGTTTAGCACAACTGCAGTGATGTTTGATATCTCTGATACTGTATGGTATCTCTGGTGATGTTTTATCTCTTCTATTTTTTATTCATTCTCTGAAATTGGGTGAAGATGCCTTGATGATCTTCTATTGAAAGTGTTCAGGATGCACAAGCTAAGGGGGAGATGAAGGAATAAACTAATGTACAGGTTCAGGGGGAGCATTAGCCTTGCTGAGTAGTTTGCATTGGGCATTGTGATTCTGAAATATGATCACTTTCTTGAAGTCATTTTTGGTTTTTGATTATAAAAGGTCATATTTGTAATTTGATGAAAAGGTCATGTTGAGATCAATGATGTAAATTTGTAATATTCAGTCATGTAAGGACTTGTTTAAATGTGTAAACCCACTTGGTTGGGTAGTTCAGTCAAAATGTGTAAACCCACTTGTTTGGGTACTTGTGTCACATATGTAAATCCACTTGGCTGGATCATTGATGTAAGTATGAGTCCTTGGTCTTAGAGTCATGTACTTTATTGAAAATTATGGTTGAAGTTTCAGCATGAACTCAGGGGGAGCATGGAAACTTCAGTAGACATAAGATCTACAGCACTCTTGCACTTCGTGATGGTTTTGATCCGCCCTTTTCCCTTGATGTCAAAGGGGGAGAATGACATGGTGTTTGAATAGGGGGAGATTGATCAAACACCATCATGGTTGCCATCAAGTCCAAAGGGGGAGATTGTTGGCACGTGTTGTCCTTGATGGCAACTTAGTTGATGAAATGAGATGATTGACAATATAATGCAGAGTGTTTTTCCTTGATGGCAACCTATCTGATGAAGTTGTACTTGATGAACTTGTTAATGATGAAAATCTGATGTATCTACATTCAGTACAGAAGTTGCAGAAGAAAGAATCTACAGTATGTGCAACAAGAATGTCCAACAAGGTATGTAACGAAGCATATGTGTGTTTGTTTAGGAGAAGTCACGTATGCACGCGGAAAAGATCGTGCCAAGTCACGTATGCGTAATTGCACTCTAAATTTATAAAACCAGGGGTTACTACCATGGCATTGACCCATTGTATTGAGCGCTGGATTGTCTGTTTGATCCCGTCTAGGAATACCATTGGAAGTAATGTGGTTTTGACTCATGGTATTGAAAAAGGCTAAATCTATATAAGGAGAAGAATTTCATTGTGCAAAGGGTGTGGGTTTCTGGGCTTTAATGAATACTTCACTCTGAAGTATATCTGTGTGGTTGAACTCTGCTCTAAATTGATAGATATGAATCTATGATGCATCTATGAACATAATGAAGGTTCAAGATCTCTAGATCTTGAAATGGTGAATCTCTTGGATGATCTGAATTGAAGTGATGAAGACCTGGCGCAATTATGTTGAAGAAGTTGAAGAAATCTGGGTAAGTTCATAGATCTTGTCTGATCTGCAAAATTTATTTTTTATAGATCTATACGCAGGTTCGTTTCGTGAAAAGAGCGTGTATACGCGGCTCTATTCAGACAAAAGCGCGTATGGGTTGTTAGGGTTTTTCTAACAAATTGCACAAATGTATACGCGGGTTCACTTTAGTAAGGGCGCGTGTATACGCGAGTCTACTTAAAGAAAAGCGCGTATGATATTTAAATTGTTGGTTGCTCAGAAGATAATTGAGGTTCTGCATATCTATTCTGAAGTCTGGGCTGTCTCTGATATTCTGGTTATAGTGGTATCATTGTTCTGATTGATGAAATGAGAAAAGGATGCTTGTTGACAAGTGAAGGATTGTGGTGAAGCTGTTTGATCCAGTTTGAAAATTGATGAAACGTGGTCTGCAGTGGATCTGAGGGTTGAAGCCTTCAGTCTAAAAGTAGAAGCTTTCTGCCAATAGAAGCTGGTGCAAACATCAGGGGGTTGTAGCTCCCTTCCAGGAGAGGCTGGTAAACGAGAGAAGGTTGTAGCCTTCTGCAGGTGGGTTCCTGCGTGCTGGTATGAGTCTGCGCCAGTACATGATTGTAAGATGTTTTCTTTATATAATAAATATTGAAGACTGAGACGACGGCAGCGGTGGTTTTCTCCCGAATTGGGTTTCCACCTTAAATCCTGGTGTTCATGTGTGTTGATGATATGTGATGGTTTATTCTGTTCTTACTACACATGTTTACTGCTTTCTTAACTTCTGATGAATCAATAAAGCATTGATCTAAGTTAAGAATTAACTGCTTATTTGTATCTCTGTGCATACGCGAGTTTCCTTCTGGTTATCTGCGTATATACGCGAGTTCTGTTCAGGAAAGTAGCGTATGGGTTTAAAAGCAAGAAAAATAGATAAGTTTTCTAAATACTGATTCACCCCCCCCCTCTCAGTATTTTCCCAACAGTTGGGAAGGGCGATTGTGATGTACGATAGTGAGAGAACTGAGAAGAAAAGGGCGAAGGTCAAAATTTGATGGTTTGTCAAGAATTTTGCGTTAAAATGACTGCAATAGCTGCAAAACGTGAAAAGGAAGGAATATAAGGCAAACTTATTCGTTTTGAAGTGTTTTTTGGAATAAAAAGGGTGCGACATATGAAAATAAGTGAAAATAGAAGGAGATAGAAGCGTAATAGCAGAGATGGAAAATGAAGTGGGAAGGCGAGGGTGAACTTATCTGAAACTTTAATACTTCTTCCTGCAAACAAACTTGCGAATTCATGCACGGGAAATCATAAAATAATGTATGATAAAAGTAGTGAACATAAACTAATTTTTTTGGCTTGAGGAAAAGCCTACCCCCCTCGAGCTCTATTGACAGAGATGAAAAGGGAAGTCTAGATCCACAACTTTTAGAGTTTTATCCTCCATTCTATTAAGCAAATGAAAACCTACACCATCAATTTGAAACAACAACTTGAAACTATCAGAAGAAAGATTAACTAAATGACAGAAACAAAAAATAACTAATGGACAGAAACAAACTAGCTAAATGAGAGAAAGGAAAGAATGGTAACAGGAAGAGAAGCTAAGGCACATGGATTGGGGCCTAATCCACGAGCCCAAATATCTGGAACTAGATCAAGTCATATGAATACTCATTGCATTAAAATGAAATATTATTACATCCCGAAGGTCTTAAAAAAAAAATCCTAATAGAATGGAAAATGGATGGCATGGGATGGAATGGAATGGACTATATCAAATGGACCAGAATTGAATGGTCAGACCGGAATGGAATAGAATCGACCCTATTTAGATCTTGATTATATTTATTTATCCTCAAGGGCAGCTACCAAAAGCTCCCTAAAAAATAGGTAATGAGTCCACTTGACTCCAAGTGAAGTATGACTTGAGTGCACTTGGTCTTGAGTCACTTGGATGCCTCTGGAATTCAAATTGTTGGAGGTGATATCATGAGGATCCTTTGGTTGCCTTTGAGAGTTAAGGAGGGCAGACAATCCCCTTGAATCTCTCCAAGATTTCTCCCTAATTTCCTGATATTGTGCTCATTTATTCTCCAATCTTGATCTTCCAGTGGTAGGGAGCAAGTCCCTAAATCATCTCCTTCTCAAAATCTGCATAATCTGCCAAATATTCTCACAATATTATACAAAAATAACCAATATTAGGCACAAATATGCAATTATATTTAAACCTTCCTAGGAAAATATTGAAGCATAAGAAAACATTATTAAGTGCAGAAGGAGAGATTTAATATATATATTCATGTGCATAAGGAAGGTAGATCGACTTAAGAAATATTAGATGGGCCTTATTTTATGTCTAATATAAATTGTTGAAAAGAAATGGCAGAAAGGAAACAAAATTAAATTGCAGAAAGGAAACTAATTTAAATTGAAGAAAAGAAACTAACTTAAACCGCACTTAACTTTTCCAATCGACTAAACACACCCTACTCTATCTATCATGTTCCTATATATGTAGCTATTCAAGACCTAATTATAAAAGGGCTAAAGAGGCTAATGGAGAGTTGTTTTAGTATAGTAGTGAGTATACCCGTTTTTCATGTGGGTGACCTGGGTTCAATCCCCAGCAATGGTGCCAAAAAGTGGTGAGCCCTGGTACTACACCAAGAGTGTTGCAACTCCTAGGGGCTACCCTACTTTACTTGACCCGGAGTTCGTACAAACTTGGAGATGACAGTGCTATATACACAACAACTACATTCTATTCATGTCATCCTCTTGCGCTTTACGAAAGGGTGCTACTTCTAGGGGTTCTTAGTGAAGTTTGTCACACTTCAATGAAATTAAAATAATTGTAGAAAGGAAATGACAGAAATGAAACTAATTCCATTTGCAGAAAGGAAACTAATTTAGACCACACTTAACTTGGCCAATCGGCTAAACACACCCTACTCTATCTATCACGCTCCTAACTATGCAGTTATTCATGACCTAATTCTAATTTGAAGAAGTGTGCTTTCAGTTTGGAGGAAAAAGGGCTAAAGAGGCTAATGGAGGGCTTAACACATGAAACAAGGCTTAGAAGTGGAAAGAGCGGGGTTAAACCTTATAAAACCTTATTATAGTGTAGATATGGCTTTGGAGTGGAATTTTTTGTAAATTGTGATGGCAGAGAAGCGGGAGTACATTTCGGGAGCGGGAGTGAAGTGAGATTTGCGGAAAGGTAAAATCTGCGAAGTGCGACGAGGTAAACATTGCGATTTGCGATGTGGTAAACGTTGAAAAGTGTGATATGCGATATCTCAATATCGCAATCAGCTGTTGGAAGCAGTAAGTGTTAAAAAAAACCAATTACACAGTGCAAAGTGCAAAATGTGACGGGTGACGTGGCAGTGGGACCAACGTCAAAGCGCGATCGCAATATCACAATCGGTGAATCGGAGCAGTAAGTCTTAAAAGAAAAGGGTAAATGTTGCGAAGTGAAATTGCGATGTACAGTAGTGGGAGAACCAAGAAGAAAAGGGCAGAGGTCAAACTTTGATGGTTTTTCAAGTGTTTTGCATTAAAATGGCTGCGATAGCCGCAGAACATGAAAACGAAGGAATAGAAGGCAGACTTAGTCGTTTTGAAGTTTTTTAGGGAATAAAAAGGGTGCGGCAGCTGCAAATAAGTGAAAATAGAAGGGGATATAAGCGTAATAGAGGAGATGGAAAATGAAGCGGGAAGGTGAGGATGAAATTCTCCGGAACTTTAATACTACTTCCTGCAAACAAACCTACAGATTCATGCATGAGAAAACAGAAAAGAATGCGTGATAAAAACAATGAACATAAATAAATTTTTTTGGCCTATGGGAAAGCCTACCCCCCTCAAGCTCTATTGACAGAGATGAGAAGGGAAGTCTAGATCCAAAAATTTTAGATTTTTATCCTCCATTCTATTAAGAAAATAAAAACCTACAGCAACAATTCGAAACAACAACTTGAAACTATCAGAAGCAAGATTAACTAAATGACAGAAACAAAAAATAACTAATGGACATAAACAAACTAGCTAAATGACAGAAAGGAAAGAATGGTATCAGGCAGAGAAGCTGAGGCACATGGATTGGGCCCTAATCCACGAGCCCAACTCTCTGGAACTAGATCAATGAAAATTCATCTCAATACTCATTGCATTAAAATGGAAACTTATTACATCCTGAAGGTCTCAAAAAGCAAAATCCTAATAGAATGGAAAATGGATGGCATGGGATTGAATGGAATGAAAATGGAATGGAATGTATCAAATGGACCAGAATAGAATGGCTAGACTGGAATGGAATAGAATCAACCTTAATTAGCTCTTGATTAGCTTTATTTATCCTGAAGGGAAGCTACCAACAACTCCCTAAAAAATGGGTAATGAGTCCACTTGACTCCAAGTGAAGTATGGCTTCAGTGCACTTGGTCTTGAGTCGCTTGGCTGCCTTTGGAATTTGAATTGCTGGAGGGGATCTCATGAGGATCCTTTGGTTTCCTTTGAGAGTTAAGGAGGGTGGACGACCCCCTTGAATCTCTCCAATATTTATCACTAATTTCCTGATATTGTGCTCATTTATTCTCCAATCTTGATCTTCCAGTGGCAGGGAGCAATTCCGTAAATCATCTCCTTCTCCAAATCTGAATAATTTGCCAAATATTCTCACAATATTCTACAAAAATAACCAATATTAGGCACAAATATGCAATTACCTTTAAACCTTCCTAAGAAAATATTGAAACATATGAAGACATAGGTAGATGGGCTTAAGAAAGGTTAGATGGGCCTTATTTTATGTCTAATTTAGAGGCCCATCAATTACTATATTGCTTAGATGTCTCAGGAAAAGAATGTGGGATCCTACCAACCATACAATGGTGACTCTCCTAGTAGCGCTAAATCTGTTGATGGTCCAAAATGTTTTGCCAACAGTAAGGGGATCTCCCTAGTTTAAAGTCCCAATTAAATCGTCTACACTGTTTAGAAAAGAAGTCCCATATGGTATGTTGGCCCAACTTCCATTAGGTTTGTTTCCATATTTTCTTTAGAAAACATGAGCAACATGAGAGAAAACTTAATATAATTATTGATAAACACAAGTTAAATAACTTTATTAAATGTTTTATACGTAATATGCACTACAAATTGTCACAAACAAGGTAATTGACATGAATCTTTAAAAGAAGGATGTTAGCATACTTCAGTGAAGATACATGGGTAAAGAATGATTCGTTTATCGATGGAAAATTAGTTTGCAACCAAAAATGTCGATTAACACATAAGTAGCATACAACTTCAAATAAGATGCATGTTATAAGAAATGAAATAGTTCATTATTTTTTACACGTGTTAAAACAAAAACATACCAGCAAATCATCAAGAGATGAGCCATACAATGCTCAAAAATACGTGCATGAAATAATTTTATTGGCTCAACGAGCTTTTTAATATTATGTAGAAACATTTAGTACATCAATACAAGAAGTATTCATGAAATCCAATAGTGGAGATCTGAAGCTATCACTTGCTTTCTCAAAGGAATTATAAGCTCTCTAAACAAGGCTCAAAAGCATTGAAATCTTAGTATGTAGGTTCCACAACATACTGCATGATAACATCCTTCGTAACTTCCATATTATTCTACACAAAATTTTGTTTCATGGGATCCAACACTTCCTAAATCTCTCTTTTAATCTCTTTTTTTTTTCACTTCCCCCAGTACACCAATAGAGGGTATTTTATGTACTTTGAATAGGGATTCCAATTCACTATGAAGTTTCTGATAAGGGGATATTGTCATAGCCATGATTTTACTTAACCTCTCATGTGATTACACGAACATAATTACATTCACCCTATCTAATTTCACATCCAATATATATTTCTTGGGAATTCCTACCGGTGCATTAGGATACTTTGCGCTCCACTCCTAAATGTAATCTATGCCCGAGAGTGCTAATCTGATCAAAATTCCTCTTCCCTAGAATTCTCCTTGAATTTTTATTAACAAAGCTACTACTTTATGCAAGGTTATAATTTATCATATACTTTCTTTTTCCCTCCTCCAATGCTTTGAATTCCTCAAGAATTATTGCTCGTAGACATACTTGGTTAAAATTTGTAATGGAAAAAATGTGATTTTCCACAAGTTGCTCATTTTGTCGTTGTAAAATGGTTAATTCTCTCTTTAATATTTCACCCTATTTTGATAAGTGATCAAAATTCCTCTCCATTTCAGCTATGAATGTAGTGTCAATAGAAGTTATCACTATAGGATTGATCTGCGTATCCATCACAATCTCCCTCTCTAAGGTGATCGAGACAAGTTTATGTGGATTCCTAGGTAGATACCTTTGCCTTTCTTGGGTGATCTTGAACTTGAATTGAACAAATGTAAAGTTCGAAAGATCAAAAATTTTATCTTCTTCAAAAGTAACTCCCATCTCATTCGTCAGAAAATTCCCTTCGGTGATGGGTGTGGGAGGTAATATTGTTTTGATTGTTGAATCCTTCAACCTAGATTTTTCTTCTACTTTATCAGCCAATTCCTTGGCAATAAATTCTTATTATATATGTTTGGTCAATTCCTCTTCTTATTTCTTTCTTCTTCTTCAAGTTGTTTATTTTTCATCTTTATCTGATCTAAGTTTCTTTATTTTTTCTCTTTTAGCATCGTGTTCTTGTTTCCTTTTTGAACTCGGCCCTTTCTTCTATATCCACGCTTTCTTGGGAGTCATATTATGAATATTTTGGATTATTCGTAGTCTTGGAAGGGCCCATACCTTTAGCATCTTGAAGCTATTTAGTAGCACTGAAGCAATTCTTTATCTTTTCTTCCTCTGGCCAAGTCACTGGAACATGCATCCAATTGTATCTTATATTGAGTGGAAACACCTATGGAATCATATATGTGATGACCCAACTCGCCAAAATTGAGGAAATCTAACTCTTGTGTCTCAAATTTTGTTGCCTTTAGATTCTTTATGTTGTGTGCTCCTTTGAATAATAGGAAAATTGGCCAAGGAGCCTTCTTTTCCTTTTGTAATGACCTGGACAACCTTGTAGAAAGTTGGTATGCAACTTCTTGCAATGCCACTTTGTTAGTTACAAATAGCATCAACTGGTGGGGACTTCTGTAAGCATTGAATACCCTTATGAATTTTCCATCCCTAGGAGTAAACCAATCAAAAACTTCAAGCAATGGTTCTATTTCCCTTTCAAATATGCAAGGTGGTTCACTCTTGAAAATCTTTTGGTATATCACCGAGATAAACTTCTTTGTAATTCTAGAGTAAGCTCCTTTGTAACTTGTATCCCATAGTATTTTACAATAGATATGCACATGTGGTACATCGTTTGCAAAATTATATTTCCATCCTAACTTCAAAAACTCCATCTGCGCACAAACTCCATCTAGTAAGTAGGAGGCCAAATAGAAGTCAAGTTGTTTGGATTTCCTACCACTGGTTTTGAGTGAGGATGCCATGAGGTATACCTAATTAAATATGGTTCATTTGGTGGCACAATTATGTATGATAGTGACACATTTATTCAAAGAACTCAAAATATTCTCTTTTGTATACACTGCAACATATTGCCATCAAATATAGGATCTTGCTGCCATGATTTAAGAATTTATTTATTAGAATTCTTGAAGTCACAATACCACCTTAGGCTAAGATATTCTTGAGGTGGAGGAATTTTGTAATACACAACAATATCTCTTGGTTAATATGAGGCCAACGATGCACCTTGAGTACTTCTGACTATCATATTCTCATCATTTGTCTGTTGTAAAATCTATTCGATAGTTTGAACACAAGGGAGCTTATAGGTTTGTTAGTACCAAACTTGTGAAATAAATATATTTTTATATTCATATAAATGTCACGGTATTCTCCTTCTAGAATCTCCTTTCAAATGAATTCCTTGTATATCTATGGCAATGAAAACTTTATTGATTTATCAATGTAGCATGCAGTTTCTTTGGGGATTGACACTCTAGATTTGGGACCATTAACTACACCTTCGATGTTTCTTTTTGTTATTTATCTTAAGGAACCTTTTCTTGGTTTTGGTGTCATAATTTTTGTGGATGATGCTATAGTAAGGCACTGCAAATAAATTGTACCTAAAACTTCAAAGATATTCATTTTAATACAAGATATCAGGAAAAAAAAATTAATCTACTCATTGTTTTTTTATGTGGTGAAATTTATAAAAGCATAGTGCACTAGGCTTGATTGCAGTTTAGTGTGGCAAAGTGTGGTTCAGAAAATAATAGGCCAGTATGTTGTCGCATTCACATCTCACAGGCTTAGGTTGAACACTTTAGTTACAATCGCATCTAGCGGGCTTAGGCTACACGCTTTAGTTGCATTCAAGGATTAAAAGGGCAGAGTGTGATGAAGAGTGAGATGCTAAATTGTGCGAAAAAGGCCGATTGAAATCAAGATTTCAATAATCGAGAAATTATCTTAAGAAAAATCACATTGTGTAATGATAGAATGCAATTATATGAGGTTGATGGCTAATTTGCACGAATGTGACTAGGAGAGCTACAACGTGATTGAAGAAATCAATGAATTGAGGTAATCATGATCGCAAGTTGCAAGGGGAATATTAAAACTATATTTCCCCAACATGTGATTATGTGAGTATGTGAAGCAAGGAAAAAGACTAAGTGTTTGAACATGGTTGGCTTAGTCAACATGACAACAATATTTCAAATGAATGTCTATGCATTCACACGTGCACACACACACATATATATTATTGATTATGAAATTAAAAGTGTCATTGAATGTGAAATGGCACACACAAAAATACAAAACTGCAAAAATCAAAGAGAGTTGCACAATCGAAAAATTGAAAGGGAGGGTGTGATGCCTCCCAATATTTGATGCTTGATTGCAGTTGTAACTCATAGTGGCAGTGGAGAACTCTGAAAAAATATATTGAGCAGAGTACTAAGAGCTCAATGACATAATGAAATTGAATATGGTAGGGGGAGTCTACATATATATTTTTTGACACGCACGAATATAGGCACAATAAATACACACTCGTGAGATGAAATGTGACTTAGGTTAAGGTGGTGCCAATGATTTCCTTAGCGCAAGGTAGTCTTTCATAATGTGATTGTGACTATGTTGTAAAAGTGTGCCAAGTAAGTTGTGAATGAAAAATGAAATTGCGACTGAGGAAAAGTGTGATAATATTTTTATACAAGATTTTTCTAAGTGAGATAGACTTAGAAGATTTAAGAAAACCCATTGGGGGGCTCCAAATTTTAAAGGTGCCGAAAATTTGGGGGGTTTTGTAGCAACTACAACAACTTCCTAATTTTCTTGCTCACTTGTGGAACTACTTAGTCTTTAAGGGTGTTAGAAACACCCTCAGTTGTTTTCTTATAATTGATAGTTCTCATGGGAAATTTGGCGTTTACACTTGTGGAAAAATCTATTTGGAAATCGATATTAGTAAATGGTTACTAGTCTAAATCAATTTTAAAATAAGTGATTTTCATTTGACCCAGGATCTGGACTATGATAATACTAATTTTTTTTTTGCTTCCATTATCACACAAACCATTTATATAATTCTTATCCTCTTTTCAAATCTCATCAATAATGGAACAATTAAACTTCCAAAGCTAAAATTTGGAAGCATTGTGACCTGCCTCTTAGGGAGATCAGGCTTCCTCTGTCTTGGAAAAGGATGATGAAGGATCTGATGATGAAATGCATTAATTTGAAAAGGTTCAAACTTCAAATCCTCAAAATTCTCCTTAGGATCCTGTTGTGAACCATGATCCTTCGACAAGTACAAAGATAGGGAATAATATTGCTTTTTTGAGTGCATTGAAGCAAGCTCATGAGTTAACCTATTTAGAATTTGACAAGGATTATCCTTCAACAAAAATGATAATCTTCAGATCGCTTTGATAAACCCACCTTTGGAAGGCTAGATTAAGGTCTCAAAAAAGAAAGGAAAGAAAGGTCGTTATGAGGACCTACACCAATTTGGGTGATTATCTCTTGTAATTGTTTCTTTTGTCCCTCTACGTCTCCTCTGCTATTCTTAGTCCCATACATCTCAGTGATGTTCCAACTAGTATATATGTGCTAGAAAAATTCATGATTGTATATGATGTATTCCATTTATGATTGATCCATAGAATTCGCTATATATATATATATATATATATATATATATATATATATATATATATTATTTTTATTTAGCGAAAGCACAATAAAATCTTAAAAAAAAAAAATCATTACTTAGAATTATCTATATGACCATAACAAAATATTTAATTGAATTTAAAAATTGAGATTATTTGAAATTATTTCATATTTATTTTCTTTTTACAATATATTATCTTTATATTCTTTTAATTGTTATTCTATTTTTTATAATAAATCTATTATCAGTCCCTTCCAAAATCAGTGTATAATTATATTCAAACTTATTCAACATTTATCACACACACACACAGATATATATATATATATATATATATATATATATATATATATATATATTTCAAAGTAATTGTTTTATGATTTAAAATAATGCAAGATTTATTTTCAATTTGGCACGGTTTAAGTGCTCTACGTTTTGTTATGTTTTTTCTTTTGTAGTGGAATTTGGTGGTATTTTCTTGTACTATAATTTGGAGATACCATCATAGATCCATGATAATCCTGGGATCAACACTTAGTGGGATCAAATCTCTTGAGAAGAAAATTTGAGAGTTGGTTTCCATGTTTCAACTTCATGTCGAGCATGGAATAAATTAAACATCTCCTTCATATTGAGCAACACAATAGTAAAATATTTTGACCATAAGATATTTTCATTTTCAATTACTTTATATAATATGTACATGGTTGACATTGAAATAATTTTCTCAACATGGCCATTGAAATGTTTTATTTATGACCCACAACATGCACTTTAAAATCTTTTTTTTGCTATTAGAATATTTTGAAATGAAAGCTTCTTCATATTGAGAAGTAGAAAACATATATTGATAGGATAAAGTCTCTCTTTTGATAAAAAAAAATTTAATCTCTCTCTCTCTCTTTTAAATATCATGTTTCAACTAAATTACATATTGGGTAGTGAAGAAATTACATATTGTTCTTATACTAAAAAGAAAAAAGCAATAATAAATTAAATTAGTCTCTCTATAAATAGTTGATTGGAAATTATGATGAAAATTGATGTGTTTTATTTATCTCACACACACACACACATAATGTTGTTGTTGTTGTTATTACTATTTTTTAATTTACAAATGTAAGTATTATGCTATTATTTTTAAATTTAACATTACAACACAACATCTCCCCCATATTGTGATGGATAGGCTAGGACCAAAAATTCTTCATGAGGTTGTATGTTTTAGTTATTTGAAATGTTTTTTTCAATACATAAATGGATTTAGCACCATTGAGGGTCCCTTGGCATTGGGATTGTGTAGACTAAATACATAAATGGATTTAATACCATTGAAGGTACCTAGACATTAGGATTGTGTAGTACCTTAAATTCAAACAAATATTTGCTTAATTTTGGTAAAAATCATCAAAAAATATATTGAGAAAAAAACCAAAATGAAGAATAGCTATTCAAAAAAATTTCAAAATTTTTGAAAATAATGATGATATAATATATTATTTATTTAATATTTCAAAAACATTTATGATGACATCATCAAAAGAATTGAAAATAGTGGTGATATAAAATATTCTTTGATTAATATTTCAAAAATATTTATGATATTATCATAATTTTAATCTCAACTAGGTATATATGTATTTTGTTATTTCCAAATGAAAATATTTGCTTTATATAGTTTCAATTTAATGATAATCATTAACTTAATTTCTTGAAATTTTATTGGTTTTTTTAATTCCAACTCATTAGCCATATTTTTTCTTATAAAGCTCATCTTGTTGATTTTTCAAGAAGAAATATGATCTTATAAAGTGATAATTACTTTTCGATAACTTATTTAACCAAGTTCACTTATATCACATACATCATTAAGAAATCAAACATAGAAAATATCAACAGTAATGTAATAATGAAAGTAGAATCATAAAGAGAAGCAAATTTACCCTAGAAACCCAACCTTGGGAAAAACAAACAACCTTTTCTTAGGAGATATTGTTTAATTCAGCAAAGTATAATTTGATATTCAAAATTGGTCAACCTAGACCAACAACCTTGCATAGGTCAAACCTGGTCAAACAGGTTGCTTGGAATTCAGTCAAATTGCCTCAAAAAATATTGATCAAAACAAGTCAAACTGACCTTAGAAAATTCCAATCAATGCTAGTCAACATTGGTCAGAGTTATAGTCAAACCTTGATCTTCTTCATCCTCTCCTTCACACATGTGATCAATAGAATGGATGATTTTCGTGTGTGATTTGAATTCTACAAATGAGGGAGGTTGAATTGGAATATATAGTGTTCAAAAGAGGTGGGTTCAACCAAGGGTTAAACCCTTTTGCATGGTGGGTCCAACATGTCATTTTGGGGCTTGTATGTGCTCCAAAATTTTATAATTTAATTTAAATTTTCTTTTAATTCCAAGGGCTGACATATATAGCTAGGGAATACCAACTGCAGGTACCCAAAAATCAACACTCCCTCTTAGCTAGGGAGTTATTCACCTTGACATCCTCATATGTCCTTTTTTTTTTAAATTTCTCCATCCCAAGAAAAGAGTAAATGGTCCCACTATGTTAATGTATCCATTCACTTCTTGTTCTATCATATAACCATGTGGAAATGATCTTGCATCATCATGCAAAGGATCTAGTTACCCTCTAGTAAATATCCTTTATAAATGGATCTACGCACCCCCTAGCCAAATACCCTTTGGCGATATGGTCAAGTACCACTTGACTGGAGTAAACATAAGACTAGTCTTAGGTAACCAACTATCTAAATTGTCACTTAGAACCAGGTTAGTATCCTCGACCAATGGTGAAACCCTAGGCCAATTTACCATTCCTTCATTTCATCACATGATACTCAAATGGTAAAACACTTGCCCAATTTTATGGGGCACTCACTCTACGTCAAAACCATTTGACTAGGGGAGCACTCTAGGCCCCAATGCTCTTTAGTCATTCTCCCTAACAAAGTTACATGGCTCTTGATCAATGCCCTTGACCTGGTCTATACCTTTGACCTAGGGATAATATCTTCCCCTTGATGCTACAACATCAACACTCCCTCTAACTGAGGTTAGCATTATCAACCACTCCAAACTTGTTCTTGAAGTAGAAAAACTTCATCCTGGGACAAAGGCTTTGTGAGAATATCAATGTTATGGAACCATCTCACAAAATAGAAGAAAATATAGATCGACGACTTAGAAATCAGCCTCTTCGAGGGGGAAACCTCCATTACATTACATAAATGAATAATTATTGGATGATACAAATGACAAAACCTCCTTTCTATATATAGGAGTCCATGGGGTCACAATATAATCCTAGTTGACCTAACAATAATAATGTAAGGTCACAACAATAAAAATAGTGGTCTTTTATGGGGCACAATAATAACAATATGGGGACAACGGGGGTACAACAATAACAATAAGGGGGCTACACTAACATAAATAAGAGACTACATTATTAATATAGGGACCTAACATGCCCCTCTACTTCAAAAGAGTGTTGTCCTCAACGCTTGAGTATTTTTGGATGTTTCTGTGTAAAATTCTCATCCTCCCATGTGGAATCTTCGGTGGGTAAGTTCTTCCACTTGATGAGATAATCTGAAATTGATCGATTTCGTAGTTTTCGAGTTCTTGTTTTCGTGACTGCTTCAGGTTCCAATATGATTTTTCCTTCCTCATCAAGTTCTGGAAATATTGTTTGAACTAGAAGTTTGTCACCTATAACCTTCTTTAAGCATGAAACATGGAAAATTGGATGCACTCAGGAAGAAGCATGAAGCTCCAATTTGTATCCCATAGTACCAATCTTTTGCAACACCTTGTAAGGACCATAGTAATTTGGTGATGTTTTATTATCCTTCTTAGCTTTCTTGAGGGACATTTGTTTGAATGGTTGTAGCCATAAAAATACCCAGTCCCATACATCAAAACTTCTTTCGCTGCGATGTTGATCTGCCTTTTCTTTCATTCGATTTTGTGCCAAATTTAGGTTATCCTTTAAGAGTTGGAGAACTTGTTGTTGATGCTCGATGTGATCTTCCACTACTTGAACCTTAGAATTTTCTCTTAAAGATGATGTGATGGAAAATGGATGATATCCATAAAGTGCCATAAATGGGGTCATTTTTGCTGCAGTATGGAAGGAAGTGTTATACCACCTTTTAGCCAGAGGTAACCACTTTACCCATTGTGTTTGTTTATCAGATACAAAACAACGAAGATATCCTTCCAAACATTTGTCCACTATCTCAGTTTTCCCATTGGATTGAGGATGATAAGATGAGTTATGATTTAGTTGAGCACCCAAACAAGAAAATAATTCCATCCAAAACATTCCAGTGAAAATGGGATATCTGTCGCTTAGAATAATATTTGGGTTTCCATGTAGATTTTTACTTGTTTCCATAAATGCAGTAGCAACTGTACTTGCTTTAAATGGATGAGATAATGCACAAAAGTGTTCATACTTGGTAAGTCTATCAATTACCACCATGATGACACTCTTTCCTTCGGACTTAGGTAAACATGTGATAAAATCCATTGAAACCTCCTCCCAACGTTGACTTGGAATGGATAAAGGGTGTTGCAAACTCGGGGTCTTAATCATCTCAAATTTGTTTTGTTGGCAAACCAAACATTCTGTCACAAACTTTTGAATATAAAATTAAAGGCTATCCCAAAAAAATATTTCTTCACCCTATGGTAAGTTTTTAAAAATCCTGAGTGTCCTTCTAAGGGAGAGGTGTGCAATTCTAAAAGAATATTTTTTTTTAGTTGGGAATTATTACAAAGATATAAGCGATCTTTGTACCATGAGGAATCATTTTTCCAACAAAATGTATCATATGTACTAGGATCTTGTTACAACTTTTGAATGAGTATCCACACTTCTTCATCATTATTTCGTTCCTCCCTTGCTTCGGTTATCCAATCTGGTTGGATAATAGAGATGGCACAAAGCAATACTTCCACCTCCTCGTCCTTTCTTTAGAGTGCATCTGCAACAAAATTTAGCTTTCCTTTTTTGTAGATGATTTCAAATTCATAACCCAACATCTTTGTGACCCATTTTTTTTTCTCTTCTAAAGATAGTCTTTGTTCCAAAAAGTATTTAACACTATCATGATCAATTTTTACCTTGAAGTGTCTTCCCATTAGGTAAGGTTGCCATTTATTTAGTGCATGTATTATTGCCAACATTTCCTTTTCAGAAATATCTTTCTGTAAATACTTTCCTTTGATTGGACGACTTTCAAAATAAATGGGTCTTCTTTCTTGCATTAAAACAACACCAATTCCATTTCCCGAGGCATCACATTCCACAATAAAGGTTTTTGTGAAGTCTGGCGTAGCTAAGACCGGTGCTTGGCACATTGCCTCTTTAAGATGTTCAAATGCCTTAGTTGCTTCAGGAATCCATGAAAATGAATCTTTCTTCAATATTGTTGTTAGAGGTGCTGCTATTCTCCCATGATTTTTAACAAACTTGCGATAATACCATGTTAACCTGAGAAATCCTCACAACTACTTTATGGTTGTGGGGACTTTCCATTCCTTAATGGCTTTAATTTTGTTAGGGTCTACCTTAACACCCTCTTGAGATACAATATGACCCAAATATTCCACCTCTTGTACTCCAAAGAAACATTTGGAGGTTTTGCATATAATTGTTTCTCCTCCAATAGTTTAAGCACCATGTCAACATGTTGAACATGATCCTTCCAAGACCTGTTGTAGATTATTATATCATAAAAAAATACTAACACAAATTTTCTAAGGAAGGGTTTGAAAATGGAATTCGTCAACCTTTGAAATGTAGAAGGTGCATTGGTAAGGCCAAAAGGCATGACCAAAAATTCATAGTGACCCTCATGAGTTCAAAATGTTATTTTCGGAATATCTTCAGTATTCATTCTAATTTGATGATATCCTAAACGGAGATCCAACTTGGTAAAATAAATTTCTCCATGTAATTCATCAATCACAGGAATGGAAAATTTATCTTTGATAGTGAGCTTATTGATCTCCCTATAATCCAGACACATGCGCCATGATCCATCCTTATTTTGCACCAATACTACTGGAGTAGAGAAAAAACTTAGACTAGGTTGAATTATACTAGCCTCTAACATTTTTGCAATCATACTTTCAATTTCGCTCTTTTGGACATAAGGATATCTATAAGGCATAATGTTTGGAGGAATACTTCCTGGAATCAAATGAATAACATGATCATGAGCATGAATAGGTGGGAGTCCTTTGGGAGTTTCAAACACCTTGGAATGATTGTCCAATACCTTTTGGAGCTATGGATAAATATATGATTTTGATGTTGGAACTCCTAGTGAGCATAATTGTGCAATTGTGCCTCATTGTTCTTTCTTTAGAAGCTTTTTCATGACATTAGAGCTTATTATCTTTCCCGGCTTCCCTACGATACCCTGTAATTCAAATTCCTTTCCATCCAAAAAAATTCTAGAAAATTTCTTGAAAATTAAAAGTTATCGTCCCGAAAGATTGTAACCATTGTACTCCTAGTACAACATCAACACCTCCCATTGGAATCGAAAGAATTGGACTATTCAATACATATTCCCCCATGGTTAGCTTGATGTTATAACACTTTTCAGAGAAATTTATAGTTCTTCCATTTGCAACCATCACTTGACACTCTGGTGCTAGGTATAGGAATCAATTCAATTCCTTGGCTACCTTACAATGAATTAAATTATGGGTACTACCTGAATCAATAAACAATATTACATTTTTATTATTGATATTCCCTTCTATCTTGAGAGTTTGAGGAGTGCTAATTCTTGCCAATGCATTACAGGATATGGTCGAACTTGCTTCTTCTTTCTCTAGGGTTGGTTCCTGGTGTATATCCTCTTCTTTTGAAGTTTCTTGTTCATTTTCTTTCTCCTCTTCACAATCTATGTAAAATAATTTCTTCTCAGCATACTTATGATCTTTAGTGTATTTTATATCACAACTGTAGCAAAGCCCTTTTGCTCATTTTTCTTCCAAATGTTGTGGTGTCAACCTTGTAGGTTGTGGAAGTCTATGAGTAGCAACACTTCCATATTTATAGATGTGAGTGGTAGGCTTCCTTTTCGCCATAATTTTACTTTAAATTTTTCTTGCCAACCTGAATTCCTTTTCCAATGAATCAAGTTATCAAAGGTGAACCTCATGTTGAATGTTATCCTTTAAAGTCCCTATGAAGACATCAATTTTTTGTTCCTATGGAATATCAGTTGCCCTTATATTCAATTTTTGGAAGTCCTCAATGTGCTCCACCATTGAACCCTTTTGTTTGAGATTTATCAATTGCATAAGAATGTGTTGCTCTTTGTATCGTCATAATGTGCTATCATTTCCTCCATAAAAATTGACCAAGTGACAATTTTTTTACAAGATCAAAGCCATCGATACCATACAAATGTATTTGTTCTAAATATAAAGTTGCAATGCATACCTTTCGTTTGTTTTGCACATTATGGATATCAAAATATTTCTCCATCTGTAGTATCCATGTTACGGTATCCTTGCCATCAAACTTCCTCATATCGATATTTGGAATATGGTGGGTCTTCAATCCAACATTAGAGTTTATGAAATCACGATTAAGATTTTTTTTGTTCTCATCACAAGTTTCCTCTACTACCTTTTCACAATTAGGAATCATTTCTTGTATCAAAATTTTCAAACTTTCCATGTCTGCTTTTAGATCATTCTTCATGTTTTCCAAGTTGTCTTTCATATTTTCATCGATATTAGCTTCCATGCCATCCATCTTACCATCCAAGCCATTCTTCAAACCATCCATCTTAGCTTCCACGCCTTTCACTTGACCTGAATATGGGAAAACTAGTTTTGTTGTGTTAGATCCCTCATCAATATTAAAAATGTGTGTTTAGGATCGTCTCAAGTTAACTAATTGTGAAGGGATTTATGTGTCAAGTTTTATGTATCTTTGATGATCATATTGTGATTTAATTAGATGTTACAAACTCATATACATAAAATTAAATGTAGAAAAATAACACACATCATACACATAATACAATACTTGATAATGAATTTCACCCCTCCTAGGCTACATCTCCATGGACCTGCTTCAAATAGCTAGGCCCTCTTGGGATTAAGATTCAAATGTCTGATTACATGCACCTGTAGTGCTCCAATGGATTTGAAACCTGCTCCATTGGCTTCATAAGACCTAAAAACCTCAAAAATGGCTATTCAATATGTTGGGGTTCCCATGTTTTGGCAAGTTTGGAAATACCAAAAGATGAGACAACATCAAAACCACTTCGGGACCTCAGGATCTAGCCCTCATAGGTCCAGAGAGGGATCTCTCTATAAAGGCAAAGTATATGTCTTTGAAGTTTGATTTTAAGATATTAGGCTAGTTATAAGGCACAAGGTTTGTTTTGTTTTGTTTGTTTGGTTGTTGGGAAACATGAAGGAAGGGTTCAATATAAGACAAAGGGTGAGTAAAGAGGATTTTAGGAAAAGGAGAAATAATTCATAGAACACTCGAGACTATTGGGCAATGGAGTCATGAAAGGGTTTACTTGCTATTCAGTACTCAAGGCTTTCGATTGGGCTAGTAATCTAAAACAATGGATCTTAAAGATGATAGTGTGGTATGAAATGATAAAGAGTGAAGGTGAATGACAAGGAAACCTCCAAGGTGACCACTTAAAAAGAAGATCTAGTGACAGGGCATGCCATTAGATACCTATGATCCACTTCCTAAAAGGTTAACTCTTCAGACAAGGAAAACATTAAAGATTTAAACACAAAGGTGAAGGCCTGAGATCAGAGAAAGGCTTTTAACTTTCAATGCTTCGACATCCAACTTAAGGGAACTTAGAAAGGTTCAATTGACTGAAAAAGACCCTAGTGAGACAGAATCAGCATTCTAAACTCCCAGTGTCCTCATTCTTTCAATTAAAACCAAACAAGAACATCTAAGAACAGATTCATAAATTCATACATCAGCT